>VXBR01000465.1:167508-195799 GCA_013400215.1 Cisticola juncidis | reverse complement strand
TGTCTTTGTGTGTTTTTTTTTTTTTTTTTTTTTTTTTTTTTTTTTTTTTTTTTTTTTTTTTTTGCCATGATTTGCTACCCTTCTGTTGTTTTTTCATTCAACTTTACTCATTTCAAAGGGGACATTACTTGACTATCTTTCAGCTAAAAAAATGGCTAATAAGGAAGGCTGAAAATTATAATAAAAGGGAGATACAGGCAAATATATTATTTTAAGAAGATACATTTCTCTTCAGTTCAATGTTCAGTGAATTTCTTCATGTTTCTCAAGAAATTCATAGAGAGAAGCTGAATCAGAGAGAAAGTGGATCTCATCTGAGGAACTCATCAGTGTTTAAAGTAAATAAGATAAAATAATAACTTCACACTAAAGCCNTATATTATTTTAAGAAGATACATTTCTTTCAGTTCACTGTTCAGTGAATTTCTTTATTTTCCTCAAGAAATTCATAGACAGAAGCTGAATCAGAGAGAAAGTGGATCTCATCTGAGATGGCAACTCATCAGTGTTTAAAGTAAATAAGATAAAATAATAACTCCAGTTCACACTAAAGCCTCATGTTTCTGTGTTTAAATGAGTCCATGTGTGGCAGGGACAGAACTTTTTGAGAATGGATGAGTTTCCCATATTTTCCTGTGCTGTGGTTTTGGTACTTCTTGTGGGCATATTATTTCTAACCCATATGACAGAAAATTTCTGATCAGAGACTTTATGTCAAGGTGAAAACATGAGAATGTTCTTTGACTAAAGAGTCCTTAGACATTATATTGATGAGTTGTGGAGCTGAATTTACCTGGAATGACCTGAGGAAAAATCACAGTGGCAAGAAGTTCAGAGGAAACCAGTTAGTGGTGGAAGTGAAGGAGTTTTTCTAATTGCAGGGTGTGACAGGATGATTGGCAGTGTTGTGAAGAGCCTTGCCACCTTCAGGGTGTCACAGGGTGGACAGATCTTTCCATCAATAACTTTAAAGAACATAATCAGGAGGAAAAGAGGTTTTTTTTGTGTTTGAACTGAACCACTGTATAAAATGGCTGTAGGGAACAAAGAATGTAATGACATGTCTGGGTTATAGAGGAGCATCTAGTAAAGCAGGAGTACAACAACCCTCACCCAAAAGCTTTTAAAGCACAAAACTAATCAAGTTAAAAGAATAATGTTTCAGCCTTAGTACCCTGGGCCTGCTCTCACACTTGTTCCAGAGAAGATTTACAACTGATTTCAGCCTCCTTGCTTAGTCATTCTCATGAAATGTATTGCAAGGCTTTCTCCCCCACTGTAAGTCAGAGAAAACTCTTTTAGACAGCAGGGCTGAGGTAAGAGAAAAGTTGACTACAAAAGGATTTTCTAATTGAAACTTAGTGTTGCTCTTCTTCCTCCATCTTTGACTGAGCAATGGTATTTGGTCCCTGGTTCTTAAAAAGATTTAAAAGGAGGGCAGAGGTAACACTGATCCTTCTTCAGCTTCAGATTTGTGAGAATTGAGAACAAAAGTGGGCAGACATCAATCAAGTGTGCAGAGTCACACACAATGGTCAGTAGAGATCCTTAGCAATCCTCAGAAGAGGCAAAATCCAGTTGGAATGGAAGGAAAAAGGGCAGCTGAGTATGAAAAAATAAAAATCCAAACTCTTAGGATGCCTGCTCAATGTCTGTTTTAACAGGAAATTTGAGAGTCAATTGATATTTTAACAACCAGTTCAAGTGAATGAGCTCCCACATGGCTCTGATCAAGGGCAGAGTGGAATTCCTGCTGGGCTGTGTAAAACATATTTTTATTTTACTCTTCAATGCATTATATTCTTAATTCCTTTGAATTTCCCACTGGGATTGTTCTCTGATGGGAAACAGGCTCAGTCCCTGGGCTCTTTTTGCAGTATTGAAATGGAATAATTTCTTCAACCCATAGCCTGAGTTTTTCAGACACAGAGGATGGATGGGAATGGTGTTTGGGGTGTGGGGATGGTGTAGGGGGTGTTTTTGGGGAGGTTAATTATGGAAGGAACTCCAGCAGCCAGAGAACTTGATAATACACAAGACTTGTTCTTTCGTGTTAAATTGTATTTGGGCCATGCCTGATCCAAATACACACTGAGTTCATAATGCCACATTTCTACTTTTACATAGAAAAGGCCAAATTTGAAGCCCTATTTCAGCTCTTGCCAGGAACTCAGGATGGTCTGACTGAATTCACCCTCCCATATAATTTGATTTAAATTTTTCCGAATTCCAGCTTTATCACGTTTCATTTCTTTACCTTTGCTGATCAAAGCAGGGTATCTGATCTGTGAATTTAATGTTGCTGATTGCTGTGCTGTAAGGTGCTTTCATGTTCCTGTGTTTTAGGGACTTTTTTTATGGAAGCTGCAGGAAAACAAGCCATTTTAATAGAAATAGACAAAATAATGTATTTTCCTTTTGAAAGAGAACTCTCACAGAAGCCACCGAGGTCATATAGCTCACCAGTGGTATTTACAGTCAAATATAAAACATTCATTTATTTCAATCTGGAGACCACTAAAATGATAGTGAAAGGATGCTCTGCTGCCAGAGCTGCTCAGTATTTCTGTGTAGGGTGTCAAAGCTGCCTGACATCCTCCATCAGTCTGTCAGCATTAATAGTGATGTGTGTTTGTATTTCCAAACATGCATGTAAATATTATAACCCACAAAATTGCATAGCAGAACCAGATAATTCATATTCTGATCTTCAAAATTTATATTCTGGTCTTCGAAATCTGTGAGTAGCTCACTGAACAGATCTGGTGCTTCTTCTGGCCTTAAAGTGGGAAAAGTTTTATGGATCATTGGTAAATGCCTTAGTTCAGACATTGGACTGTGATATCTCTTAAAATATAATGCTGTTATAACCATTTATATGTTTTGTAACACATATTACTGATGTTCCTCCTGGACTCACAAAATTATCTCTACCTTCTAAGTCTGTCAATAACAGAACTGTAAATGGTAAATCATATTTGGTAATATAATTAGTAAGTTTTAAAGGGTTTGACATTTTCCATCTTCTGCTATTTAAATTGATTTTTATATAAAGCAATTAAGGACATCCTTTTTCCATTAAGGAAATTATATTTAACTTCTGTTGTGATAATGTATGTTATATATAGAAGAGAGAAGGTACTTGAGTTTCACTTTTTTCTCTGCAAGGTCATTTTCACAGCTGGTGTTGGTGGTGTAATTTTTCAGAATAAATATATTAATAGGTGCTGCTCTTAGCACAAAATCAATCAAGACTTTGAATATAAATATTTCTTTTGACATAATTACTGTCATGAATGAGAAATTATTTTAATTCACTAAACAACCTCAGGCTTTTGACAGATTAATAAGCAGTATGGAAAGTGTCACCTGAAAGCTCTAACATGAGCACTTCACTTTCTTGCCTGAGATTATTGCTCATTGCTGGAGTTTTCCATGACACTTCATTAGGATGGTGGCAGACATAAATAAATATACACAGATATGATGGAGAGCTTTAGAATGTGTGTGCATTAGACATTGAGATGTTTGGAACAGAGCAGTGTGAGAGCAGCAGAGGGCAAAATCTTTTTTTTGAAAAATTTTTACTCTGGGCAAAAAGATGAAAAAAGCCCTGCTTGAGGTGTTGTTTTTTTTTTTTTTCCTGAAAAATGTTGGAGGAACAAGAATTTCTTATTTTTTCTTTGCTAATCTCAGTGTTCCTTTTCACAGGGCAGAGTTTAGTTTGTTTGTCTTGCACATCACTGGAAGGCAGAGCCCTGGCATTGATTCCTTAAAGGCTGGAATTGATTGTGTAAGTCACTGTCAGTGTAAACTCCACCTAGGGTTTGTACAAAAGTCCAGGGGAGATATTTTTGTCCCACAGCTTAGTCAGAAATGTGAGATCATGATTTCTTAAGATTTCTACTCTGTGATTTGCTTCAGGAGAACAATGGTGAGGAACAGATTAAAATTATACTTTTATGAGTTTGCTAATTTTTAGGTAACACCATAGGCACTAACCTTGTCTGTCTGACACTGTCTGACACAGACACAGAAATGTTTTTCCCTGTTTTATTCTGGATTAAAATATTCCAGAGAATTCCTCAACACACGTGGCAGAAAGTCCTGAACTATATCACCTGAATTTGGCATAAAGCAGGAGGGGTTGGCAAGGTGATCTCGAGACACATTTGAGCTTGAACTATTCCAGAATTCTGTGACACATGATTACTTTTAAAACAAATTTAAAAAAAAAAATATATAAATCTGTATTTCTAACAGAGATTGCCCAATTCTTTCATTATTTAAGGAGTAGTAATCAAAGATACAGAGAACATAACTATTGAAGAGGTCAGTGTGAACATTTTATCCCTTCCCTTGACCTGAAGGAAATCTCTGTGCAGTAGCCAAGAGCATCAGAAACTCTGTTAAGGGACTGGGAGTGTGTTTTGATCTTTTTTCCTATCCTATATTTTAGGTAAAGGACAATACCCAACAAAAAAAAGCCCCACATCTCAAGGTCAGATTTAACTTTTGATTCTGGAGGCAGAGATGGATTTAGGCCTTTTGTTTTCTGAGGTCTCATTTTAAAATATGACATAAATCAACTCTGTAGTGACACAGATGGCCTGCAACTAATCACCTTTTTCATTAGTCAGTATGAGTAAATTAACAGGTTCATTAGTCCCTGCTGGTGTCAGCTGCTGTAAGGACAGAAAGGTTTGGGGTTTTTTTTCTCCTTTTTAAATTGTAGGATGAAATTAGCTTTTCTGTTGCCCATGAAATTGTCCTATAACATTTATAAAAATGTCATACCTGACTAAATGAGCTCAAGGTCTAAATACTGTTGGGAATTTCCCAGCCTGTAGTGTCAGTGGGTCTGGGAAATTACTGACTGAAATTGAACTGCATAGATGTCAGTGCTTGCTGTAAATTCCTCTGTTGGGTGCAGTGCTGAGAGCCTTTGGGTTTTTCCTCCTAGATTTTAGCTGTATTGAACTAATTAAACCAGCATTTTTCCTCACTTCTATTTCTGACAAACATGCAGAAGTAATCCCAGTTAAGACACGGGAATCCTGCTTTTGACAAGATCTAAGTTAAAGCTCTACACTCCAAAAACACTTCATCACTTTTTTTGACATTTTCTTCCTTTATTCACCTCTCACAGTTTCAAAAGAAATTATTTAGTGGACACTGATAAGGTAGCCTAGTATTTCACTGATAAGAGAAGAAAGAAGATAACAGCTTCCAGGAAGTTATTAACATATTGAATAAAGATAGGTAGATAAATAACTTGTGGCAACCTCACAGACCCCTGGAATGATCTTCAAGTATTGATTTTGATGAAAGAGTCATTAATCCTTGCAAAATGCAAATTGTCTTGTCTTTTAAGGAAGCAAAATCCTGGCCTTGTGATCAGTTCCATTCCCCCCTCTGATTTCTGTGGCCCAGAATGCCACACCAAATCCTCATGAAATGCACAGTCTGAGAAATCAAAATATCCAGGCTTGAAGGATAGATTGATAGTAAAGGACTTTGAGGGTATCACCCATGGCTAGTTTATTATGGTAATCAAAATTAAACTGTGAAGCATTTTCATAATGTATTAAATAGTGTCATAGTTCAAGTAAGAATTTAATAATTTAATAATGTAATTAACCTTCACATACTCCTACCTAAGTTTATTTATGTTATGCTGGATGTTTGACGCTGTGATTTAATATTTCTCCCACAATAAAGAAAAGTTTGAACTTTTTGACAGTTCTTTACTGAAATAAATGTATTACCAAGAATTCATCATNTATATAATATAAATAACATTTGCAAGTTACAAAACTAATATATTTTGTTTTATATTTAATTCTTTAAATCATCAAGTATGCTGTTAAGGACAGTTACCTCTCCCCAGAGAGATTTGCCTTCTGAACATTTAAATTCTCCATTCTTTGCTAGATGGCTAAACACCTTCATCACCTACTGGTTTGGACTAAGAAATATGCAAAGCATTTTATAGGAACAAGTTAATTTTAAATTAACCCTAATTTTCAAAGCATTATTCACCAAAGCAGTCTCAAAAAATTCAGATGTGATCATTTTTGCAAGATTGGAGTCATGGGCAAGGAGAGTAGGCTTTGTGTCAAACCTTTAATCAACTTTTCTATCTGAAGGCAGCTCATTTCTAGAATCTTTTACAAAAAGAACGAGTGTGGTGGTACAGACAGTGCATCACGTATTTCCAGTTTGTTAAAGACACAAATTCACAGCTCTGTGACTCAGTGCTGGGTTCAGATTCCAGTGAGTGATGTGATATCCACACTCTTGGCTGTCACACACAGAACTGAAACTGAACTTGACTTTTTACTGCCAAATTTCTCAGAGTTGTCTGCCGGGGTTTCAGGAATCGAGCACTTGCCAACCTTCGGATTCCTTTCAGTGAATTTTGGCTGATTTATGCTCTGATTCACAGTGTGACACCCACCCCTGTGAGGAACAGGTGATTGATTTGATCCAATGCAAAGGAATTTCTCTATTTTCATTATAAGGGAGCAGAATCTCCAGCAGATCATGGGGACATGGGGACAAGCCATGCCCAGGAGAAAAAGCTGCTCAGTGTGAGACTCAGCTCAGCAGCTTTTGAGCCTCACCAAGGGAATTCTAGACCATCAAGTGAAGAGAACAGGGAAAGTGAACTCCATGGGTCACCTCTGCTGAGCCACAGAGATCTTGTCAAGATCTGTGTTCCTCCCTCCCTTCTGTGAGTGCACCCTCACCCACTTGTGGAAAGGTTTGGGGTGGGAGCCAGGGCTGTAATTACCATTCTGCAGCAGTGGATGTGGGCCTGGTGATGTAATAAATGGGTACAAAAGGTTAAATCTTGTTCAGCATATGGGGAGAAATTTCACATAAAAGGAGAGTGCAGCCCATTTGCCAAAAATCTGATTCATGCAAGAAAATCGGGGAGGAGGGATAGAGCAGAGAAAGGCTGCTGTTATTTTTTAACAAAAGACATCAGAAGCACAATCAGTAGATTCTGTCTTGACTGAAATTACATCGTTTTTGAGCATATAATTGTTGGGAAAAAAAATTGTCTGGAAGCAGCTAAAGCTGCTTTTGCTTTCCTAGAGCATCTATAGCCAGTTGTATTTCATACTAGCAATCTTAACCGTTTAAAAATCAGATAAATTCTCCCTATGATTATAAAATAGAATGATTAGAAAAGGAGACAGAATATGTGAGAGTTTTCTTTTTCCCACCAATTAACTTTTGATGTAATTTTTTTTGATCAGACTGAAGCTTTGACAGGTTGTATTATGTGGCTGTCCCTGGGGTTTTAGCAAGTTCAGTGATATTTGAGTTTAGCTCATAATTAAACCCCAGAACTTTTTATAATCTTTACTGACTGATTTAGTTCCTTCAATGCCAGGGATGGAAAGGCACGAGATCCCTGACACACATCATGTCAGGCACAGTGCTTGAATTGGCAGAATGAAAGACAAGGGTAAGACAAATTTCAGGAAAATTTCCATTCAGGTTCTGAAATGGGTCTTTGGAAATGGTTCTTTGTCTTACTGGATTCTTCTCTTCACATGAAGATACAATATGGTAAGCAGAAAATCAATATATTATCAATATATTTACCCCTGATTATAGTATGGGTTTGGATATTAAACCAGAAAGGGGAGCCAGGCTGCCCTCCCAGTAAAGAAGCAAAAACACAGAGAGGAAGAAAAGAAAGCTGCTGCTCCACAGCATTGCTCAGCCAGCACCATCTTACAAAAAAGAAAAAAAAAAAAAGGAAAAAGAAAAGAAAAAAAAAGAAAAAAAAAAAAAAAAAAAAAAAAAAAAAAAAAAAAAAAAAAAAAAAAAGAAAAAAAGAAAAGGAAAAAAAGAAAAAAAAAGAAAAAAGAAAAAAAAAAGAAAAAAAAAAAGAAACTGAGAGCGAAATTCAACAATAAAATAATAAATAAAAAGAGAGAACTTCAGCAGAAGTGCAGCTGCAGCTTGAAGTGAGCAAGGAGCATGAAAGGGAGGAGGGGTAATTGGAGCTCCCAATTGCAGGAGTGGATCCAGCACCTGGTTGTCACTCAGGGGGTGCCACCATTAAATTCCAAGTGAGAACAACAAAAAAAGAGTTCAGGAAAGTTTCTCTGGGAAGATTAAAACAGGAATTTCAGTCCAAGTCACTGTGGTGCTGACTGTGTTAGCTCCCTAACAGGGCTCTTTCTCTTTTCAGCTGGTTTTTAGGCTTGACAGGAAGAAAATGATTTTCACTTAAGATATAAAAGGGCATTATTTTCAAAAGTGCCTATGTGCTTTTCCAGAAATTGCTTGGGCTCAGTTTCACAGAATCACAGAACGCTTTGGGTTGGTAGGGATGTGTCAGGATTTTGTGCCCTGACATGGCAGGAGCAGCTTCCACCAGCCCAGGCTGCTCAGAGCCCTTCCAACCTCACTGTTGTGATAAATGCCAATCACTCGCTTTTAGAAATTTATGAAAATTTAATATGGAATAAAAATTGGTTACAAAAAAATAGTAACAAATGTAATAATAATAAGAATTCAACAGATTTTCAGAGTCAGGACAAATAATG
The DNA here is from genome assembly GCA_013400215.1 of Cisticola juncidis. Classification (NCBI taxonomy): domain Eukaryota; kingdom Metazoa; phylum Chordata; class Aves; order Passeriformes; family Cisticolidae; genus Cisticola; species Cisticola juncidis. The sequence goes on along the minus strand of VXBR01000465.1, from coordinate 187,226 downwards.
AGACAACAAGAGCTAAGAAGGTAGCCCGGGACTGCCCAGCCCAGACAAAGGCTGGGAAGGAGAAGGCAACTTAGAGAGAAATTTCTCTCTTTTTCAACAACCTCCTCATTACTATGCATATTTTCCCTGGCATCTGCAAGTCTGGTTTAAGTTTTTGAAAAGGTTTCTTCTGTTGATAAGGGAGCCATAAATTCTTCTTCACTAGAGGATTTCTTGTAACTGTTACCTCTGTATGAAAAACCCCCTTTTCTTTCTCTTGAGCTAAAGAAAATAACTTACACACAATTTTTACTAAGACTTAATGTTAAAAACTACATTTACTATATTATTTAAATGTTAATACAGCATAACTTTTCTACCTAGCATGTTACATATAGTAAATATCTGTGTAGAGCCACACACAATGTGCCTTTTTCACACTGTGAACATTTCCAGGGATGGGGCATCCACAAACTCTCAGGGCAACCTGTGCCAGGGCTCACCAACCTCAGTGTAAAGAATTTATTCCATATATATAATTTAAACCTGCTTGCTTTCAGTTTGAAGCCATTTCCTTCTGTACTGTCAAATGTCCCTCAGCAGATTTCCTGTAGCCCCTTCAGGAGCTGGAATTTGCTCCAAGTTCTCCCCAGAGCCTTTTCTTCTCTTTCCCAGGCTGAGCAACCCCAATTCTCTCAGCTTGTCCTTCCACAGGAGGTTCTCCTGCCCTCTGCTCACCTTTGTGGTCCTCCTCAGGAATCTCTTTTTTCATTTTGGGGGTCCCAGAGCTGGATACACCATTCAGTAAAAAATAAACTGTTTTTTTCTAAATCACAATATGTGTGCCCCTCCAAGCATGTTTCATGTACACTTGGGCTCTTCTGCTTTTTAAAGCTGTAGATCACATGTTAAAGACCTTTTCTGATTATGAAGTGAAAGCAAAGGATTGTTATATCAGATATTAAAGAAATTAGGAAGAGACATTAAATTTTTATTTATATCACTCAATAAATATTATTAAAATCTGTTCAAAGTTGTTCTCTTAGTCTATATTTTTGCTGAAGAATTTAGAAATAATTTTCAGTGCTTCTTGGTCCACTGAAGGGCCACCTGGATTTTCAGGTATAAGGAAATAAACCTAGAAATAATCTTTTTCACAACAGACCATCTTTTTGGTGTTCAGTAATTCTATCTTCCCTCTCTTTCTCCTTGCTAGGCCAGCCAATATTCACATTAACTGAGATATATTTGCTTTGTAATTGAATTTTATTTTAATGTATTACTGGAAATTACTTTTGAAAAAAAAAATCATAAGAGAAGAGGCCTCTACCACTTTTCCAAACTGAAAAATAACTTCCCCTGCATATACCCCATCCAGATTTATTAGATCTGTTTTCCTAACACAGAACACAGGCTGCTGGCTAAAAAGGAATAACTGATAGTTAACCTTTTGGACTGGAGAAAAGATCCAGCTTTTGAGTTTGTTTTCTTTTCTGCTTGTGGCAAAACAGCTGAAAATGAGACCAGGCAAGGGCTGAGCCTTCCTCCCCTCTGGGTGCAGGGATGGGGCAGGAATGGATGTGGCAGGGACACGACCCTGAGCAGAGCTCCCCATCCTTCTGTCCTGGGTGCAGGGTGCAGAGTCCTCTGTTCCTGATGCTGTTGATGCTTTTAGTTTTATTTTCCCTGTATTTCAGGCTCTGTGGTGCCCAGGGTGCAGCTCTGAGCTCACACTCAGGCTCACTCAGCTCTGCACACAGCAGGGACACAAAACAAATCCTTCTCCTGCTGCACACCAAGGACAGCTGGGACAAGTGTTCAGCCCAAAAGCACAAACAGGGGGGGCTGAGGAGAGAAAACAAGAAGGGTGGGACTGCAGAACCTGGAGCTGGAATTGGACAATTCAACCCCAAAATGCAAATGGACCAAAACTTATCAAAGTGTGAGACCTGGTGACCCTTTGTCCATTTTGTGACCATTTTGTGTCCATTTTGTGACATTTTGGGTCCATTTGTGACCATTTTGTGTCCACCTTGGGTGTAGCCCTGGCCAGGCTCTTGTCCTGCCCAAGGTGTATCCTAAAGCCCTTTCAATAAATCTCTGCTTTATTCTCTGGTTCTGTCCAGTCTCTGCTCCAGCTCAGCCTCCCAAGGCATCACTATCACCTCTGAAATCGAGTCTGATTTCCACCCTGTAGCCACTGCAGTGGTTTAAAAGTATTGATACAATTCCTGTTAAGCTCTGTCTTGTTTTTTCTTCTCATTTAATGGTACAACTCTGCATTTCATTTTGGTCTGAAAAGCTGGTTCTGTGTAGGTAATTTGCCTTTTTTCTTCTCATTTTAATTGAAGCAAATCATATTCCTCTAATATCTTGTTTCCATGCCAAGTTTTCTCCAATTAAGAAAAAGAAAAAAAACAAGAATCCCCAGGCAACCCTGTTACTCTTATTCATAATTAAACCATCACACCTGAAACATCCAGCAGGCTGCTTGTGAGATTTCTGCACACAGGGAGAAGCCACATAAATATCTTTGGGCCATGTGCCAGCACAGAGATGTCTAAGCTAGGAAGTGAACCAATAATTTATAGGAAAGAAAAAGGTATTTCCTGATAAAGCAATAATTAAATATGCAGCTCAGGGAAAAAGTGAATAGGGAGATATAAAGTTGCTTTTGTCCATTTGTAAAATGATTCTGTCATTTAGACATGAGTTCTATTTTCTGAAAAAAAAAACCCTTTTTGTTTTTTAATATGCAGCTTCTGCATGATACATTTGTTGTGTTGCAATGGGAAGGTCTGAGGGGAGCCACAGATGATTTTATAACCTTATTATTTGCATTAGGGATGGTTCTAAGACACACCTGATCCACTCCAGAGCACAGGGAAATAAACTCCAACCTGTGGCACTCTGCAACTTCATAAATGTATTTCTCAAAAAAAGTTGTTTCTGTTTTCTGGAGCTGTTACAGAATCTGGGAGAGTCAATCAGCAGCCCTGGGGAGCCACTGAAGCTGCCTCAACAGCAGCAGACAGGAAGAGAACTGACTGAAATGAGATTTATACTTTTTCCCTCATAATATTCCTTTAAATAAAAATCTATTTCCAAGTAGAATATCTCACTGGAGAAGAATATGATTTAAACTCCTTTTTCTTCTTCCATGTGTTGCTAAGAACCCAGAGGCTTCATAATTACCTTGCAGCTAAAAAATCAATGGGTCAGTGGATGTAACTGGCCTCTACTGGCTGGGAAATATTTGTGATTTTCTCAGTACCACTGTTCTTTCAGCAAAGAAGAGAACTTGTTTTGTTTGTTTTGTTTCTGAAAATGTTCTTAGAAAAAGTTTTGAGAGGGAAACAGTCTGATAATAAAAAAGAAAAAGAAAATAGAGAGGTGAGGGGGAGGAAAAATCCTTAACCCTTCTACCATTGCTTGAAACTGTGAAGAACATTTGAAAGATATTTTTAATTGTTTTGCTGAAGACATAGTTTTATTTCCTCCTTTCCTGTCTTCAGAAGAGGATTTTTTAATAGTGAAGTCATTCTCCTCCTAGCAACAAATGTCTCTTAGAGGAGCTTTCCCTGGTGCTTTGTATCAGCAACATTTTTGTATTTCCCCTCACTTGTTTCCTACAGATAATTATAAAAGATGGAAATCTTGCTGTGACCCTGCCTTATTCCCATGGAACAGATTATCCTTTAGCCTGAAATAATTGGCTTTTGCAGGAAAACACCCTTAACTTGGCATGGCACTGTCTCTTCCAGCCCATACTCAGGGTCATTAATTGTGCTCTTGTTAAAAGTGAAAATTCCAACCTGTGCTGCTGCATCCCAGCACAACAGCTCCAAGTCCTACATGCAAATTTTACATAAAATTCAAGAATGGGGTAAAATCATGCTTGTTTATGAATGCTGTGTAAACAGCAGTGCTTCCAAAGATGCACCTGCAGCATGGGGTGTGAAATCACCTTTACACTGGAATTTTCAGTGCATGGGATGTCACACAAATCTGGGGGTGTCTATAAGACATTGTTAGTGCAGGAGCTTGAATTTGTGCTGTTACAGGTGAAGCCTGAGTTCTGGAGATTAAAAGTTGGATGGTTCCCAATTACATTGGGGTACATTCTATAATTTTTGGATTTTTCACCTGAATTCTTCCTTAAGAAGAATTTTTTGCTGCTGTTTCCAGCTGCAGCACCTGAAGTGCTCAGCTCAGGCTGTGGGTGAGGAGGAGGCAGCTGCAGAGGGTGGGTTGTGCCAGGCTGGAAGGAATTCTGGAGCATCACTCCCACCCAAAAAGCTGCAGAGGGAGCAGAGAATGATGAGATCTCTGATTTAGGCAGGTCAGAGAGATGCCCAGAGCTGGAGGAAGTGCAAGCAGACTGGAGATATTTCTTGAATTTTGGCATTAATTACCTTTGTCAGAACAATTCAGAGAAATGCTTGATCTCTTCTTTATGATTAATGTTCTTTATGATTAATGATGCCTCCCCTTTGCTGCCTGCAAAGCAGGGATGTGTGCAGGGTTCCAATTCTCACAACCACTGCAAATGCTGCTGTCCTATTTTATATCTGGGGAAATTGCAGTGCAGAAAAAAAAAATTAACCAACTTGCCTACAAGGTACCCCATGGCTCAACAGATTAAACATTAATGCAGGATTTCATTGAGAATCATTCTGCTCTGGGATTTCTGTTTGTTCATTTGCTTTGTTTGGCAGAGGTTTGAAGTTTTGATGCTCTTTTTCCTCAGTTTTGCTAAGAGCACTTTTTATGTTACCTTTGATTCAGAGTGCTTGAGGGTGGCTTTAAAATTCTGCTTGGATTGGAATAGGGAAAATTTTCTGTATATTGGATCAGCTCATTTCAAAGCCAGAAAAGCTGCTTTAGTCAGTGGAGGAGTTCTTATAGCACCTCTTCCATCATCCCCACCAGCCTGTCTGATTTAACTCATTCAGTGCCCTGAGTTATTGGGAAAGCCTGAGAAAGATGAATCTCACTTGATGTGTCACTGCTCCACTGCCACCAGCAGTGAAACTCTTTATTCTTAATCTAACCTATAATTTTTAAGGCAAATATCAAAATTTAGTGGTGAGGTTGACACATTTTTCACTCAATTATTTCACTATATTTACATCAGGACAATGTAATCAAGCCAAATAATGTGCTAATCTTGCCAGTTTCTCAAATTCTTACACATTTTTTGCGAGAAATTTGATTTATGGAATAGTAGGATTGAACCACTGAGAAAAAATTATTAATTGCTCATGATAACAAGCTCCAGGTGGATTTATAAGTGGAAGTTTTTAGTTAGAGGATTTACTCAGTCAGACATTAATATTCTTATTTTGGGTACACTGACTTGAGTAGTTGCATATTTTTCTCATTAAAGTAATTTTCTTCCTAATTTTTGTGGAATGAAGGTTTACAGCTCATTGTCATTTAATGGCTTTTAATTTTAGATATTCCATAACTCAGAAAAGTTCCAATGAAATTTTCTGGATTTCCTCTATAATTCTGCATAATTTATTCTGAATTGAAAAAGCACAAAATTAAATTGTATTAGTTCTCTGCAGTAAGGAATAGCTCTGAGAAAGTTGTTTTTTTTTCCTGAAACTCTCATTTTTGACTTATATCTGCTTCTATCAACATCATGGATGATTTTACAGGTGTTTCCAAAAGAACAAGCCCCAGTAAAAGTTTTGTAGTGTTTGAATTAACAAGGATGGGACACAATTCAATAAAAATAGCCAAAATAATGAAAAAATAATGAATCTGAAATTAGGAACTATAGCAATTTTGATACAAATATAGGCAGGAACACTGCTTATTCTTTCTCATTTATATTACATGCCTACATACAGAAAATAAAGATGTTTTTTACCTGTCCTCTGGGCAAAACCAGTGAAGTATACAAGGCATTTTCTCCCCCTCTTTTCAGACTCCCTTAATTGGGTAGTTTGTTAAAAATCTCTGTTTAGATGGAGAAACTGAAGATATTGCATCTGTATGAGTGAATAGACACAAGAGGAAATATCCTAAGGATATTGCAGCTCTTTACAGAGATAAAAAATATATAGATTTTTTTCCTCACAAAATAGAGGGATTTTTTTTCTTAGCATTATCTCATTACCTATTGTAATTTACCTTCTTTCTTTTGTCTGTTTTTCTAAAAGTCTGCTTGACTGAAATTTTCCTCTTCACTTCAAGAAAAAAAGAAATGTAGCAATGGATGAAATATGCTCAGAGAGGACAAAGAGAAGCTGAAAAATTTGAGTGGAAGAGAAACACTTGTAAAGTGAAAATGCAATAAAAACCTTCTTTTTCTTCTTTGTAGTGATTTATTTTCTTAAAGGCTTTATCTTTCATAACTGCAATAAAATCTGATTCTAATCCCATGTCTGGTTAACATGACAATATTTTTGTCTGGTATTTGTCTTCATCATCTTTTTCAGTAAGACAAATAGATTTATTTTGTTCTGCAATTCAATGGTGTTTTAGATAGTTTATATGGATTCCTCTCCCTGTATTATCCTTAGTTCATGTTCATGTGGCAACTAAAATTTTGCTGAAAGATATCAATGGACACACTAAACACTCACAAGATTTTTAGATTGAAGGATCAAAGTGTCCAAGAAGCAGCAGCTGAAGCTTCAATTAGCTGGTGAGACATTGTTTATTTAAGTAATAAAAACCTGTCTTAAAAACCTGGTTTTATATGTAGGACTAATGTTCTTCACATCCAGCTTATTTGGGGTCTGCCTGCAATGTTCCCTGATCACTCAGGTAAGGAACTGGGATTCATTATCTTTTTAGAATTCAGAAATTCTTTATGATATAAACATCTTCATGAAACATGGAGAAGCTTAAAAACAATCAAGGTGGTTTTTTGTTGGTTTTTTTTTTTTTTTTTTTTTACACTGGGAGATTTCATATCTACTGTTGCAAAAAGAGCATTGTTTTATTAATTTTCCCAGAAGGAATATTTATATATCATTAGGAGTTCACAGTAATCCTTCTCTCTGCTAGATCTGTGTCTGATTTTCAAAACAAGCCGGGTGCATTAGGGTTTTGTTGTTTTGTTTTTTTTATTTGTTAGTTGTTTGTTTTTACCTGTCGTTCTAAATGCAGTCTGGTGTTCTCATGAATAGAAACTCTTGATCTTTTACAGCTCAGAAAATTGTCAGAAATTCCATGTTTTCACTTTGATCCTTTGTTGTTTTGGAGAGCAGCAGGTATAGGATGGATCCAGCAGAGGATGGGTCCAGCAGAGGATGGATCCAGAACAGGATGGATCCAGAAGAGGATGGGTGCAGCAGAGAATGGATCCAGCAGAGGATGGATCCAGAAAAGGAAGGATAAAGCAGAGGATGGATCCAGAAAAGGAAGGATAAAGCAGAGGTCCAGCAGAGGATGGATGTTTTTTAATCTTTGAAAACTGAGGTGTGAATATAATAATTTCTATCAAATGCCTCAATTTCTTTTCGCATTGTTTGAAAAACCTGGCAAAACTACTTCCTCACCTGCTCTTCTGACTTCACCCTATGTCGAGATGAATGAGCATTTTAATGAACTCATTTCTCTTTTAAGCCATTAAATATATTCATGCTTGATAATATGCATCAGTTCTTTCTGTGGGGGAGATTATTACTAGAAATGATGTGGTGCATTAGAATTGCATTAGAATGTAGATCTGGGCCATATTTAACTTCCTCCTGAGCTCGGTGTTGTGCAGGCAGTGTACAAAATAAATGAAGTCCAAGGTAAAACCTGACAGGACGAGCTCATGGCTCAAATTCTGCCCCTCTCAATCTCAGTGGAGCACAGCGGTAGGAGCAGCACACAAACACTGAATTAATCAGTCAGCTCAGCCTTAATAATTCAGTGCAAATTACAATGAGCTGATCTGCAAATCCACTTCCCAAAGTCAATGGTGGAGCTCTCTTCCACTCCTGTTGGTGTTCAGAAACATAATCACAAAATATGATTATAGGCAGGGGATTTATTGAAGAGCTCTGGGAATCAGACCCAAATCTGACTCCCACATGTATTAGAGATGGACATGTTTTTATACCCTTTTCATTTAATAATTAAATTACATATTAATTATTAAACCTATATTGTTGTATTGTATACATTGACCTTACCCAAGCACGAGTTCTTATCATTTTCATCAGGCTCCCCCAAACATCGTTTCTCATGATTCTTCTTATGATTCAACAATCCTCATATTCAATTACCAAACAATCATCACATTTAACAATCATATTGTTATGATCACACTCAATCATCCCATTTAACAATCATTTATCATATAATGAATATGCAGGTGCAGTTTCACATGATCCAATAAAAAAAAAAAAAGCCAATATTTGTTCCCAGGGTCTACCAGGCCCAACCTCTCTTTCCACCCCCTGAATCTATGGTATACAATCCCACGAATTTAGAAACATTTTAACCCTGTGCTGTCACTTCCAAGCCGCAAAAATTTGAATCTCACTGGAAAAACCAGTTTTAATTTCTAGAAAGCTGTGGTGTTATACTGGGAATCACATTCCAAGTGTGGCCTGGTGTGTTTAAAAGCAGCTGATGGGGAGAGGATGTGCAACAGGATTTTCTCAAAAAAAAGGTGTTTAGGAGTTTTGGGTTATCTGAGCTTCTGTGGGATGCTCTACATGCACAAGAATTTAAAGATAGACCTCTAGCTCTGGGAGATAAGTGACATCAGTCATGATGGAAGAATAATATTTCTTTCCTCAAAGGATCTTTGGTTACATTTCAAACCTATTCTCACTACTAAATGGGTTTTCCTTTAACTCCAGCTTTTCTGCTGAGGAAAAGTCTAAGTCAGTAAAATTCTCTGTCAGAAAAACCATTTGTTTCTGAACAACCCAAGTTCTTGTGTGCTTGAGCCAACAATAAGGAAAGAGAACTGAAACCTGGCCAGGGAGGGACGTGGTTTTGTTGTTGCCACTGGGCAGCAAAGATTGGCACACTCAGCTAATGGCCAGCTGAAATCAAACATTTCATTTCAGGTCAGCAAAATAAAATAAAATATTTCAGAATTTTGACATGCATTTTTTATGATTTTTTTTTTTTTTTTGAATGCACAGATTGGATACTGCAATATCAGCTATTTCATGTGTTATTAAAAACACGTCAAACTCCTGGCTGAGGTGAAAGACTTTTTGTTTTGGTCACCTCTGTATTAAATGTGAAACAATAACTCACAAGGTAAATTATTTCTGATACTCTCAGACACAGGCAGTAATGGTATTTTGTGGAAAAATGTGCACATTCTGGACATTTTTTTAAAAAGAGAATATCTCTGCTGAGAAATCAGGGAATTACACTGGGGACCATTATTCTCATAATTCTTGAAGTGCAGTTCTCAATATGAGGCCCAGCTGATGCTCTGCTCTGGGAGGGGAAGAGGCCACTGTCCTGTATCCCAGACAGAATATCTCCACTTAGGAATCCTCCTTTAACCTTTTCCTTTTATTTTCAATACCTTGGGGTTAGAGAACTGTTATAGTTAATACTTAGAACTATTCCAGTTCCCAGCTGCCTTTTAGCAGCACTGTTGCCTGGTGAATTGTTCTCTGTCCAGTATTTTTGCAATTTATTCTTCCTGCCCAAGTGTTAAACTTTACAGCTGTCTTTATTGAATGGCATCTTATTTTTGGTCTGGAATATTTTCTCAGTCTGTCAAAATCATTTTGAACTGTAGACCTGTCCTCCAACATTCCTGAGACTCTTCTGTGCTTAGAGTCACTTGTGATTTTTTAAGAGCTGTATTTTTTCTATGCCACCATGAACTTTCATAATGCTTTTCATAATTAAGGTGCATGTCAAAGTAATTCATTGTAGTCATTAAAAAGGAAAAAAAATCCAAAAGATAGGGGAAATCATCATTGTTTTGGCAGTAACACATTCAGATAGTCAGCAGCACCTACTCCAAAGTGAGAAATAATCTTTCATTCAGGACCCTCCAGTCCCCCCAAGATTTTCAGTTTCCTGGAGCAGTGGAGAACAGAGAGCTCCCAGGTCCATTTGCTGTGTTCTGCAGCACGAGCTGCATTTGCAAGGGCCCAGCCTTGTTTGTCCCACAGGAATATTTGATAATATACCCAATCTTTACCACTAATAGCAAATAAACTGTCCACAAGAAAATGAACTTTGATTGCCTTCAGTTCCAGGAATATAGAGGGGTTTGTTTACCCAAGTCACACAATCTCTGGTCCCTCAGAATGAATTGGAGAATTTAAAGCCTTTGGAGCTGGACTGTGCTGCACTGAGTCTGACCAAAGGCTCTGTGCCTGGTGTGATTTATATTCAGCATCTTGGCCAAGGGGAATTAGAGTGACTTAATGTATCCAAACCCAATATTCAATCAGTGCCAGAGGGCATTTCTGGCTCTCAGAGGAGAGACTCACTGGCTAAAGAGGGAGAAGAGCTGCTAAAAAGGAGTGTGTGGTCACAGCAGGCTGGAATAAACCTCACCCCACAAGGTCTCTTTGCACACTCACTGTCATCACGTGTTTCCATATCCATGGATACTTAGATGATTTTCAAGCCTCAGTTCTTCTGGTGATAATGGAGAAGTGGATTGAGAGCATAGCAAATAAATTAAATTACTTACGTAGGAGGCAGTGAAATATGACTAAATGCATTGGGATCTTGTTGTTCCTGCTGATGCATCTGAATCATTCACCTCCTGTGAGCCTTCCAGTTTCCTGGTGGACTCACTCCTAGGAGAGAGGTTTAGCTGAAAACTACCTACAAGGAAGTTTATGCTTCAGTAAACCTAATTTAGAAAACATTAGCAATTATTATGGAAGCCTTGTTTATATTTAGGTTGTTATCATTCACTGAACTTATGATCTTACCTCTGGACAGGGACTGGATTTGTTTTGTGGGGATTCTGGTACTGTAAGTAATGTAATCAGAGTTTATAACCTCTGGTTTTGCAACAGCAATGAAAGGCAAATCTTTAGTGGGGAAATAGTGAAAGAAAGTTTCACTATTCAAAGAAGTTATCAAAAATAAAAAAAAAATAAACCAAACCCAAATAAAAAGTGCAGGGGGAAAAGGATGTGTGAATGTTAAGAATTGATCACTAAATTAAAATTAAAATTAAAATTCCTCAAAGTTGAAAAAAAGAGTCTGTTGAGTGGTTGCCCCTAATTTCCTCGCTTTCTGTGATGCCTGCAGGCTGTGCTGGGTCTGCAGGAGCAGTAAAATCTCAGAATTAACGAGGAGCTCTTCTCCTTCCTGCACAACTGCACAGAGGAGGACAGCAAAGCCCTGAGCCCAGGGTAACCCCAGATTTCTGTGGGCAGGGTGAGGCTCCCCTGTTCTGTCCTGGTAAATTATAAATAAATAAATAAATAAATAAATAAACAAACAAATAGATAAATAAATAAATAAATGTCCTTGATGTAAATTGAGGTCTCTGCTCACCTCCCCCAGGAACACCAGGGCTCAGTGGTGGGACATGCTCTGGTTGTGTGCTCACCTCTAATATTGCAATGAAATGTAGAATGCAAGCTGAATGTGCAGGTTTTAGCGCCCAGACCACTCAGCCTCTTCAATTTCAGATTTTTTTTTCCTGTGTGGGACCATTCCATTTCTCATGGCTCCTCCTCCACACCTTTGGCACAGAATTCTGACCTGGTGCAGGTTTCCTGGAGGATTTTTCAGTCCCACAGACTCCACATTTCATGGGTGCTACAATCTCTCACAGGCCAACTAGAAAATGCAATAACATGGATGTGAGGATAAAATGAGACAAAAAGAAAAGAAAAATACAGCAAACTGACTGTTCTTTGTAATAATTAGCTGAAGAGAAATAGGGAGATGGATCAAACACTTGCATACAGTTTTCAGAATGAGTTTCCTCATCATTAAAATGTACTTTGGACAGAATATTCCTGTCCTGAGTGTGACTATTCTGGATTAGGGACATCCACCTATGTCTGTAGCCTGTCTGCTCTTTTCTGAAACCATTTTCATCTTCTGGTGTCATTCTCTGAGATCAGATCAATCTTTCAGCCTGTGTCTGCTTTAAAAGACTGAGTTCTACAGATTATTATTTTTTTAGATACTTCACCCCCCCTTTTTTTTCTTTTTTTTTTTTGTGATTTCAGACAATCTGACATCTTCCAATTTCATCCATCTTACCATAATAATGTGTTTTCAGCCAGATGGGCACTTAAGGGCTTTTTTTTCCTCCTCTATTGCTCCTACTCTGGTAAATAACCAACTTGACCCTGCTGACAGAGTTTTTTACATGTGCACATTGATGTATTCAAAACACAGCCAATAATTCTTGAATTTTGCACAGATATTTTCTGCAGGAAGCAGATGAAGGTACTGTAAGCCTATGACAGACTGGCAAAAAATAATTTACTAATCTGCTTCTGCAAAACTGCTTTTAGGTAGGTTTTCCTGGGAAGAATTTTCTCAGCTGCTAAGGTTACTTTTTGGTTGTCAAAGCATTGTAGGAAAGTTCAGGTACCATAAAGATTCTAAACATTTCTCTGGTTTCTAAAAGCCATCATAATTATTTATAACATGACAAATTATTATTTTCTTTAATATTTAAATGGATGCTATTTCAAGCAGTATCTGAACAACAAAGTAATTTAAATTCCCTGATGTTATTTCTCACCCATTGGTGTGCTTCCTCTAAATCCAAAGCAATTTATAGATCTCAGATAATTTTTCTGTAATGCTTTCAATTCATTGTTCAATTTTTGAACCTATAATATTTTCTGCTGGCTATGCACATTCACAGTCCTTTCTTTGCTGATATCCATCTAACTCTGAAGTGCAATTATATTGTATTTCCTGTTTGCAAGTATAAAAAGTCTATATTGACCCTAGTGAGATAGAAAACTATTGCTGGTACAGTAGCCAATAAATCTTGGAGTTGGAATATGTCTGCTTTAATCTTCACTGTAATCAATTAAGCTTTGAGGTTAGAACTTCTGAGGTTTAATTCACTTGGCTGTTTGCAGGAGTCTATGAGCTGTCTTTTCTGAGGGATTGGTTGTGATATTAGGATGCAGAAGCAGAAGAATAAATCTATACTCAGATCTAAATTTGGGTACAAGCTATAAAGTGATGGTTGAGTTACACTGATGGGTCATTTATTGTCTGCTTTTTGATCAAAAGTCACTTTTTAAGGCTTAAGAACGGGGGAATTTTAGTTTGTACAAAAAACCTGTGTACATATAGAACTAAAATTCCACATGACTTGTTTGTTTTGTTTTGGGGTGTTTTTTTAGCAATCATTTTAAATATGAATAATGACTCATGCATTAGTCAGACTGTTGATTTGAAGATTCACTTCCAAATGCCACATGATAACACAGATCATGCTACTACTTCCACTTTTTTTTTTTTTTTTCCTCCAACTAAGTGTCAGAAATTCAACAGTGTGACCCTCCCTGTCTGGCACTCCTTCAGGAATGGCAGCAGCCCACAGACACTGCTGAGATATCGAGATATCCAATCCCAGCTCCTCAGGAGAGCAGGAGGACTTTCCCAGGATGGTAAATCTGCTGTCCCTGGTGGTTTGGGCATTCAGGAAAAGCCCCCCTAAGCTGCTTTGCACCATGGAGAACCCCAGGGCCCACATTAGTTGTCTCTCAGGGCTGATTTACCCAGAGATGTGTGAGTTTTAAGTTTTTCTTCTTGAAAACCCCACACCCAAACCAGAAAAGAAGGATGGAGCCTGCAAGTTCAGGATTTTAACTTTGTTTATTCTTCTTTATCTCTCTGTTCTCTCCCTGCTACATGAGCAGACTCTCCCAGGTCAGGAGATCCCAGACCTTTTCCTACCACTTCTCTGACCCATCCACCTTCCACAACGTATTTTTATTTACAATTCCTATCAATCAATTCTCACCTATTCTAAACACATAAGTTCTACCTCGATTTCATCCCACCAATCCTTTGTGCAACCATCACAGCAGAAGATGGAGTCTGGAGAAGAGGAAGAAGAAGAGGACAATGCCCAGATTCCTCCATCTTGGCTTCTCAACCTCCTCTCTAAAAATCCTAAATTTGAACTTTCATCATGTGATAAATTTAATTACTATTGATTTCACACTCTTGTGGCTTGCAATTCTCCATGCAATGTTGGTAATGTTTTCCATGGGCTGAGGTCAAAGGGTCGTTTTGGGCTCTGTGCCAGGGTCCCAGACCCCCGTGCCAGGGTCCCAGACCCCTCAGGGCAGCCAGAGGAACACCCTGGGCTCCAAGTTCTCCTTCCCCAGGGTTCTGTGAAACCCTGCTGCAGCCAAAGGGCTCCCAGCACCATGGCAAAGGGCAGCAGGGGCCACACTCAGCCCCCCAGGCTGTGACCATGTGGGTCACCCAAGTGTCCCCACCCACCCCACACCCTGAGTTCCTCTTCAGAGCCCCCCTCCCTTTCCCAATTTGTGCAATTTTCCATCCCACAGACCACGCTGTGCCCTCGCTGGCCTGACCTGTGTGCAGCAGTGTGGGTGGAAATCTTCCTTTTGTGGTCCCTCACAAGTTTCCTGTGTCTGACAGAACCAGAATAATGAGAGTTCTTTCCTGTCTGTCTGCACCATTTGCCTTTCCTCCCCCTCCTTAGCTCCAGCCTAAACGCAGCAGAGGATGCTGCTGCTGTGGGGAATAAACTTCTCTTTCCCTGTGAAATATGGGAACAGTAAAATGCTCCAGGTGTTCATTTTTCCAGCCCCCATAGAAGCCAGGCATTATAAAGCCTGAGCAATAGACAGCATCTCCTGTTTGTCAGAACAAAGTGATACTTTTTTATTTTTTTTTTCCCACCCTGTGTGGTTTTTCATCTAAAAGCAAAGATCCATTTAAACTGAGAGGCTCTTGTGGCAGTATATTAGGGTTTCTATCAAAAGTTCCACAGAGAGGAGCAGTGAGAGTGACAGCAGAGCCCATCTCTGCCCAGGGGCTCAGGGCTCTGACCAGGGAAGGGCAGCACAGCCTCCTAATTTAAAGGAAAATCCCTAAAATTTCCCTAATTTAAAGGAAAATCTGGAACTGAAGCCTTGCACCATGCTGGAACTTTGCTCAGTGCCAGAGGAGAACAGTCCTGGGTGCAGGATTCTTTCAAAGCCTTCCCATGCTCCTGGTTCTATCTTCAACATTTTTTTGCAAAAAGCAAAAAGAATTTTGCTGCAAGCTCCAGTGTTGTGTCTCATCAGGAAAAGATTCAAAAACCTCCAAACCCTATTTTTGCCCTTTTGTGCCTTTTTTCCCCCCAAAAAAACCCCACAGAAGACACAGTTTGAACCTTTATATAGAAGCTGGATTATTATTCTGATTTTAAGAGTCAATAAATCAGGCCAGTGGTTAACATTGCACCTTAGCCATCACCTCTGAAACTCAAGGATGTGTCTCTCTAAATTCCATTTTCCACCAGTAGTTGGCTGATCTTATTTCAGTGCCTGATGATAAAAACACAAAAGTAGCACATTTCTTAGCTGGATTGACATATTGCTATTTATGGCTTTTTAAGTCATGTATATTTATGAGCTTCTAAAATGGTGTGTCCAATTTCAGAACGTCTTCAATGTCCAAATCTCATTAATTATAAAATATATATTTTACATACATGCTCATTAACGTACAGAAGAAAAATTACAAGTAATATTATGACTAATTTCCTGTGGGAACTGATAAATTGCCTGCATATTTATTTCTTCTAGAAAACTCTGACTTGGTTTCATAATTCCCAGGCAGAATATTTATACCTTTGACAAATAAGGCAAAACATATTTGACACTTTTAAAATCCATTGACTTGCCATTTTGAGAATGTGGTGCTCATTAACAGAAAAATGCCTTTTTTTTTCAGCAAACAAGGTAACTGACCTGGCCCTTAAAAAGGGAAAAAAACCCTCCTTGCTATTATTAAATCTATTTTTTATATATATTTTAAGACTGATTTATATGCCTCCCTGTCATGCACCTTTGCTCAAATACATTTTGAACTCAAGCCTTCAACAGTGTTACTTAATTAGGAGAAATAGAAAATATTTTCCAAAGCCTCACTATTTTCTTTGTTTAAACTTTATTTGAGTTACTTATCATGCACTTGAAAATATTTGTGATATATAAGAATTTTAAATGTTGTATATTAATTAAGGAATCACAGTGTGTGCTGGCTATTTTTTTTTAATTCTAAAAGAGCAAAATTATGTCCTTTCTGTTTATCTCAATACCACTCAGCTGGTGTCTCTCTCTGGGTAGAGTTTCTAGTGTCTCAGAAGGGGTACACTCACATTTAAACCACTGTAAATTCAGTTTAAAATCCATTCAACCATGACAGACAAACCCCTTGGGAATCTCCTGTTGTTAGTTCCAGTACTACAGGTCTGAAAATTGTTTGAAAATTTTTGCTGGTTTTTAAAAGGGTGAAAATGGGGGGAAAATTTGGGGGATTTCACAGCACAGGAGCCCTGGGGAGTGAGGCAGGGGAAGGAGGCAGAGCCACCCTGGGGGCTGAGCTGTGCTCAGGGAACCCAACTGGGAATGAGAATGGAAAAGGGATGGAAACTTCCAGTGTCTGGAGAAAATAGAATAAAATCAGGGTGAGAACTGTCAGAGAGCATCAAAGAGGTAAGAGCCTCGTGTGAGTGGCAGGTGGAGAAGGTTTGGTTTTTTCTCTTCTAAATATGTAGCTGAATAGTTTTTAAAAAAACCCTTAAAAAGTCACTGCTGCTCATTTTGCAGAGTGGGGGTTAAAAGTGTTTTAAGCAAGAATGTTCTCAAGTATTTGTGATAATTTTCAGACTGCTCCTGTGAGCCTCCAGCCCCACCTCTACATTAGCAGCCAAAATGCCTGAAGAACATTAATAATCCTCATTTTTTAAAAGATATTTGGGTAAGAAGAGAGTTCTAGTAAATACAGATTTTGATAAATTGCTTAAATCAATTTTCATTCTGATTCCAATAAGAAATATATATCTATTTTTCTGCTTAAATGGAGCTGCTAAGGCATTTTTACACATTATGATATATACACATAAGTTTCAGGCAATTTTGACTTAAAAACTTCCAGGTAAGAGAAATCTGTAAAGCATTTCCTTGTCAAAACTTTGACTGGATGTGGCATGGAAAAGAATCCAGGTAAAAACAGATTAGCCATCATTATACTGGGCAACAAAGAGTGGATGAGTTTATTTACTCTTCCCTGCTGCCCTGACACATAAATTATTTTCTTCTAATTAACAGCAGTGTAATGGTTAGGGATCCACATTGTAATAAAGCTGCTTACAGGATGGCTACTATTAAAAATAAATAAATAAACAAACCCTAGAGTGAGTTGTAAAGTTATTTAATTGTCTGTAAATTAGAAGTGGGGAAAATAACATTTAAAGCAGGCATTAAACCTTCTACCCAGTCTGCAATCAGAGGGAGTTTTGTGGTCCCATGGATGGAGATGTAACTTTTGGTTTTTGACTCCAGAACCCTACAAATCCTGCCCCAGAGAACAAAATTATTGTTCTGTGCTCACTGGAAGCTGTGTGAGCATCAGCAGCTCTTCAAGGGGGAGCAGAAAGCACTCTGCATCTTACAAATTATACATTAAATACAGTTTTTGTTGGGTTTTTTTTCCAAATACATATTTGTCCTACCTCTGGCATCTACAACAAATCTCTTCAGGGGAGGAAACTCTTTTCCCTGATGCCTCAAAGAAAACACAAACTATTTCTAATTTTTTTCTTCCATCTGGATACAAGTTATAATTTGCAAAGCAGTCCCGTGGCATCCTGCCATGTCAATCAAGCTGTTTAAAAGGAGATTTGATTTAAACACTTCTTCCTTAAATCATGTTTCTACACAGGCCTGCACATCCATGCTTTCAATGAAATTAATAGTTGTCAAAAGAACAAAACATGTATTATCTGTTCCTTACAGTGATTTGAGCAATAATGAATACTGGTACAAAGAAAGACTCCAGAAGATATGACAGACATGAAATCTTTTTTGTTTTGTTTTGTTTTTTTAATCACATCAGGAGCACTGAATATGAATTAAAACTTGTTATTGTGTATGGAGAGAAGGAAAAGTCTTGCAGAATTAATTTTTTTTTTAATTTATATTTGTTTCCATATTTTTGGGAGAACATAATGGTATAGGGGAGAATTTTGTTGTCATGAAGTTTTATATGAAAACTTTATATGAAAACAAAATATATTTGAAATTGTCAGAAAAATCAAGCCATGAAGGATGATTTTAAATATGATTTTAAATATGTGGTGAAAGAATTTTGTAACTTTCAGTACAATTTCTCCAATATCTGCTGCAGAAAATAATTTTTCCCAAGATATCAAGGGATAGTGTGGCACCACCATTTTCCCTGATCCACAGATCCATGAACTCGGCTGGATCTTTCCTTTGTGATGTTCNATCTCTGCTTTATTCTCTGGCTCTGTCCAGTCTCTGTTCCAGCTCAGCCTTCCCAAGGCTTCATTCCCAGTGAGGTTTCCCATTCCTACCTGACTTTTGTCTGCTCTTATTGCTGAGGACTCCTGTCCTGGCTTATGGGACATTAAATAAGAATCTGTTTCAGATTAGATATTTCCTCTCAGCTTTGAGTTCAGCTTCAATAGCACCATCTTCTTTCTGTTCTAATTTTCTTCACTCCTCAGAGCTTAGATTCAGCTGCTACAGGTGTTTCCCTTTTTTCCTCTTATCAGATCAGTTTCAAATATAAATGCTGCTGCCATATTTGATGCTATCACAGATTTCTTTATGGATTTCTTTTTAGCAGTTTATCTTTTTTTGCTGAAATCTCTGGAGAGTTTGAAGCCAGTACAAAGATAAATTATTTGGGGCACCCAGGCTTGAGTTGCATTGAACAGATATAAAACTCTATTCCATTTTGGGGGAAAAAATTACATTTACAGTTAACCAGGATACTTGTTCATAATTCTGAAACCAGACAAGAGCAAAACTAAGCCACTTTTATCTGATAATCTGTCTCTCATGGCTGTGTGCCAGGGTTTATTTTTAAAAGGGTAATTCACCTTAACTGAGAACACCAATGCTTGAATTCCTAAAGCTCTGTACAAAAGTAGAGCCATGGCAATATTTTTACCCAAAAGATAAAATTCTGTGCTAAATCAAGGAAACAAGTTCACTCAGGGCCCTTTTCTTCTTTTCTTTACAATGATTTTTGAGCTAAATTTGCTGCAGCTTCTGGATGGAGTCTTGAGCCCAACCCAACAACTCCAGAGATTCCAGGGGATGATCTGAAGTCCCTGAGAGCAGCTCTGGTCCCTGCCTGGTTTAATCCACCCAAGTTCATCTGTTCCCTGTAAAACTGCACCTATAAAACATGGGGAGGGAATTCCTAACTGGAATTTTCTCACTGCAGAAGAAGGAGTTTTAGAAATGTGATTTTTTTTAACCTCTCCAACAGGCTCCAGTCTACCAGAGTTTGAGCCATTTGGAATTGCTGAGAGATGCCACTGGGCTCAGAGGGACTGCCAGTGACATTTGTGACCATAAAGTGCCATGTTCTGGCTTTCCATACATCTAAAGTTTGTTGGAGCCAATGTGTTTTTCAGAGAGTTATACATAAAACAAAAAACCATAAAACAAAACAAAACAAAACAAAACAAAACAAAACAAAACAAAACAAACAAACAAAAAAAACCAATCCCAAATACAAAACCAAAAAAAAACCCAACAAAACAAAACAAAACAAAACAAAACAAA
>VXBR01000465.1:148610-167466 GCA_013400215.1 Cisticola juncidis | reverse complement strand
AAAAAAAAAAAACAAAAACACCAAAAAAACCCAACCAACCAACCAAACAAACAAAGCACAAAAAACCCAAAAAACCCCCCAAACCACAAAAGAATCTTAACCCTTTTTCTGTAAACAATTACAAATGAGTCTGTTCATACAGAGTGATGTCCTCCTTTAACCTACAGCTGAATATTCAACATTAATCTTCTTACTGCTTCTACCTGCCTTAAAACTGGAATATGTGAATTTTGAATTACGGATGCAGGAATATTATGCCAAAAAAATAACTTTGGATAAGTTGTCTGTGAAGATGTGTCATGAGTATGAGCTGATGACAAGATTAATTAGCATCACTGCAAGTTGTGAAACATGCAAAAAAATAGGTCAGGAAAGAAAATTAAAAATATATAAATAAAGAGAAAAAAATCCCCTTGTACCATTTTTTTGCTCTCACTTTTCTCTCGGTTGTGATCAGCAAGGAAGAGAGGTCACACAGCACCTGGATATTTTCCTTTCTGAAGAAAATCCTTTCTAATCCCTTCTATAAGGCTGAAAGGAAATCTTGGAAGGAAATACAAGGGAATACAATGAAATGTCTCATTTGGAAGAGAAAACACATAGGTTTAGCTGGTAAGCTTAATAAATACAATTGAAAAATCTGAAAGATGTAAGCAAAAGTAAGAAGCTAACAGTAAAGATATAGATAAAATAAATAAAAATAAATTTTAAAAATTGTCAGAAAATTTCACAGTATTTCACAAATAACTAGGAGGGAGAGCTAAAAATCTTCAATATTTTCTTTTCAGGAAAAATGTAAATCCTTCTATATTCTGTCTATTGCAACTTCTTTTGGAGCAGTTTTGCTGTGTGTAGGGAAGTGTTGGATCTTTCTCTCTGAGGGCAGAATTGCAGTCACACATTGTGCAACTGTTCCATCTTTATAAAATATCTGTTTTCAGGCTGGTAAAAGTTTTATTTGTCTATAATTCATCTCTGGATATTAATAATTCATTAAAAATTATTTCCATTCTTAGGGCTGGGTGTAGACATGTTGTTAATGTCTTCTGTAAATTTTTTTATGATTTGGGAACATTTACAGTCATTAAATACTTCTAGAGGGAAGGTGTGAAAAGAAGTTATGACCATATTGCCAATTAAATAAATAATAACTTCCAAAAATCTTGAAAACATAGATTTCCATTAACTTTTGAGTTGTTTTACTTTAAGATCTTTTTTCTTTAAGATAATATACCCTTGAAGCTACGTGGAAGATCATTGCCTGCTACTGAAAATATCCAGAGCAAGCATTTATTTCAGCCAATATTTGGATTTTCCTCATGTTTTCCATCAAGCTGGTGAGTGCACCACAAATCACTGGGATGCAGAGAGCAGCACAAAGGGGTTCAGGAAGGACACACCTGCCTTCCACTGAAAATTTCCTTCTGATTTATTCCCAGATAGAGGGGAAATATTTTAAACTTGTCTCGGTCCTAGAAAGGCCTTGTCAGCTCTGTAATCTGTCAGTGTCCCCAGTACAGGGATGAAAATCATCATGTGCACAATTCCTGTGTTTACATGCAAGGAGCCACCTGAAAAATGACAGATTTAACTTTATTGCAGTCACATTTTCCTCATGTGATGAATTGAGTTCCCTTTTTCTTCCAATTCTCTTTTTTTTTGTCCTTTCTAAACTTCAATAGACCAAACTGTCAGTGGTTTCTGGGAAAATACTTCTCATATTTCTCATATTTCTCCTTAAATCTTCCTTTTTTTTTTAGTTATTTTGAGATGAACTGATATGACTGGGTGCTGTGAATTTGCATTTCTAAGGTGTTTTTTCTTATAATATTATTAGGATTGTGCAAGCACAATAAAACACAACAGAGATGAATGGAGAGGGGTTCATCCCTGCTGGACACCCTGGGACAAACCACTGAATATCTCTAAGTGTGGTAATTTTGGCTTTATTTTTCTGCCAAATCTCAAATTACTGACTAACTGTCTGTGAGAAATTATCTGTACAGCTGTATCTCTGCTCCTGGAAATGGAACTCTTCAAAACAAGATGGGCTCATCTGTCCTGTTCTAATTTTCTCAGCCTAATATTTTTATTTTTGATGCAATCAAAAATAAAATCAATGATCTTTTTATGTTTTATTTTCCCCTACTGATAGCTTTTTCTCAAAACTAAGAAAAAATGTTCCATCATTTCTTCGTCAATTTTTTTTGTAACCTCTGTTGTATGTAATAGCAATTTATCAAACCAAACTAATTGTGTTTTTTCTCCTTATTTGGGTTGTAATTTGCCTAAGTATATTGTCAAGTCAATCCAGTGCTCAACAGCTAATGAGAATGAACGTGACAAGTGTGATTTATGACAATTTGAGCGAAGTTTCAGTGTCATTATGTGCAATATTTCACATTTCATTTTAGCACAGCAGGGTTGAAATATTTTCTCCAGAGTGCCTTGCAGTTGTTTATTGTTTGCTTGTTTCTAGAAAGACTTGAACAACACCAAGGAAGCAAAACAAGGAAAAAAAAAATGAACTCGCCTTGGTTCAAATGTTTGTGCATCTTGAACTGATCCTGTGCGTTTGAGGAGCTTTATTTTATTTTTAATATCACACTCAAGGAGAAGAGAGCATGTATTTTTAGCTGATTTGCAGGAGGGTGAATTTTCCCATCCACTCCGTGGTTGATGCAGCAGCATCAGGGGGAAGGGTTTTAGGGCAGCGATGTGCATTGATTTTTGTCAGCAGGTAGAAAAATTCTGCAGGCTTTAAAATACAAAACAGGTGTGGGCTGGAGAAAAGTGAGTAAAAAACTGCAGCAGACACTGAAGTTGAGGAGAAACGAGAGAAACTACTTTGGTCAGAGAGGAGAGCAAATGGGAGTTGGAGATGTACTACAGAAATATTAGGAAATGTGTGTTTTTATTAACTGTCAGGAAGAATTATTTGAAATTCTTACTTTTGTATTATTTTCTGCACTATTTTGAACTTTCTGAAAATATGAAATGGCAAACTTTTCAGGAGTGATTGCAGGAACTTCTTTCTTCACTAATCTAAACCATCCATTTTTTATTTAAGATTGTTTGTCCTGGTCCTATTTCAAGTCCTTCCCAGCAGGGCTGTCCCCAGCCTGTGCTGGTTTGTCACAGCCATGGGCTGAACTTCTTTATCCACCTGAAGGTTGAGGTCACTAGTGAACACCACATTTTCTGCTCTCATCTTCTTCCAGTGTCACAAATTCTGGCACAGGGTCCAGGAACCAGGACTGGTAAGGAAGGAGAAGTTTGAATCTAGAAGGGTTTTAGCAGTTTATACACAGCTATAGCTGTGGGAGGCACATAAAGAGACAGGGAGGGGTCCCTGGACCCAGCTCTAACCTGGAGGGAACTTTGGGAAACCCTGCTAGAAATAATAAAGTAATAATTCAAGACATAGATTTTAATCTGAGTAGTAAGCAGTACAATCAGACCCCTCCTAAAACGGACACCTGGCATATACATTTTATCATTATTAACAGGTTCTTAATGTCCAGTCCTGAGGTGATATTTTGATAGGAAAACAGAAAATAAAATTGTTGTTCTTTTTACCATTAAACAGCATTTTACACATCTCACTCCACTTAAAGAAAAGAGGGCAAAAATCAACATTGTGATTTTCAAATGGGAAAGCCATGGCACAAAACAGTGAAATTGCTTGTCCTAGTTTGTACAGAAATCTGCGTGCTCCCTAGTGACCATTAAGAAGGATCCATCCTATTCTTGGCTAATGAGGACAAAATACAGGTTGTTCTGGATGTGGCTAAGAAAAGAAGGAAAAGATCACTAGATATCATACCCTGTTCCTGAATCAGTGGTGTGACAGAACAAAGTCCAATAAAGAAATCCTTGATTGGAGGATATTATTTAAATTAGGAGTGTGCATTGCTTTCAGTAAGTAATGACTGGGAAAAAAAAATGCAGTCAGTTTGTAATTGTCCTAATCTAACCTTTCAAACTTAAGGTTATCCACCAGTCTAGACAGATTTATAGTAAGTTTGTTTAATTAATGTGGAGCTTTTGGTTTTTTAAAGTATTTCAGTTTTCTCCATATCTTAACTTGGTGGAATTAGTGGAGGATTCTATTAAGCCACGACTTTGCTAATGTAATTTGATGGTTCAACATCTCAGTGTGCCTGGTTTTCACTATTTGTTCCGCTTCAAAATTTGACATGATCAGTCAGATCTCAGAATTCTAATTATGCAATGAAGAAAAAGATTTCAATATTTCTAGTCCCCACAGAAAAAGCCAGTGGATGTGTAATTAAGAATAAGAAAAAATGTTGACCTACTTTTTCCGTTTAGTCTAAACTTCTAATTGATCTATCTTCATTTCTTGCTATTGATCTATTTATCTGCTTATCCAGTCTGTCACTAATAATCTTGACCTTATTTTGTGTTGATTGATCATTTAAACTAATTTCTAGCCTGAATGATGGTAATTTAATAATGTGAGCCCATTAGAAGTTAAATAGAATCAATAAACCATTCTGTGACATCAGCAGGAGAAACATTGAAGCGCCACTGTCTCATTAGAACTCTCAGAATTTTGTATGAATATTTTTAGGGCTGAAATAAAATGAAGGTACTACTGAAACTGGAAAAGACTTCATGACATGTTGTTATTTTCTAGCTATCAACTTTTTCCAGCTTCAAAAAATAAAAGCCAGGAGCAGCTCTTATTTGTTCAACCTCAGCAGGCACTCTCCATCTAATCAACATCCAGTATGGGGAAAGATGTGTTTGCATTCTCACTCCTGCTTTCATCACATCTCTAATCTTTGTTTTCCAGCTGTTTTGACTTTCACATGTATTTTAAAAAGTAAAAGAAAGAGCCTGGGATCTTCTGAGCCAACCATGCCGTAACTCAGATCCTTGGATTTACAATTTACAATTACAATCCGTGGAGAAACCACCATTTGCTGAGTGTTTGAAATGTTTTTCCCAGGAAAAGAAAGTTGTGGAAAATCAGTGTTTCTGATGCTGGAAATATCAGAGGAAGAGTTGTTTGGAAGAGAATAAGAAGGGTGATTGATGCTCACTGCACATTAACAAATGTTTCACAATTCTTGTAAACTACATAACAATCAACCATCCTGCAAAGCACCCCAGATTCAAAGAATAAAGAAATAAAAGAGGTTAGAGAGGAGGAAAGAGGGACAGAAATGAAGGTTGAGGAGGGAATAAAAAATCTAAAAAAGGACAAGTTGGGAAAATGCAGGAAAAGAGTAACAGTAAGCAGATGGTAGTTCCCTTGCATTGGAATGAGGAAAGGGAAAGAGGAACTTTTATCTCTGTTGCAAAGATATACAATTTTTTCCTCTCCTGTGGGAGATGGACTTTCTGTTTTGTTTTGTTTTGTTTTTGTTTTATTCACAATCTATTCCATAAATTGAAAGTGAATTCAGCTCAAAATGAAACCTCCATTTGCAGGTCTATAATTCATATTTTTCAGTCATTTTGCCAAGCTCTAAAAGCTAGATCAATGGGATAGATTTCCTTTAAGAGCAAATGAGGGTAGTCCATTTTTCTCCCTCCAAAATCTGTTACTATTTTAATTTTATTTTCATGTAGGTTTCTCTTTGCAGTATTTCCAAACCTTGTCGTGAACAGATTTGCAAAAACTGAAGTAAAATATCTGGAGATTCATTTAATGAAGTCCATTCATGAATGATAAAAGGCATTGGATGCAAATCTCCCAATCAGTGGAGTTTACTAATAATATTCAAGAGTTCTTCCAAACATTCCTTTTTAAAAACTTTTTTCTGACCAGAATTTATGTTTATATTAAAAGAAGTGCTTTGATTTAATTTCATGTTGTTACTGTTCCATAATTCTCTTTTTGTCTTTCATGTCGAATTTTAGTTTTCTCTACCTTATGCTTAAAAGAAAACCGTACTTATTTAACTGGCAGCTCCTCAGAGCTTAGAGACTAAATTGCCTTGGAAACCAGAAGTTTATGTAAGGATAATGGATTTCAGTTATTTGACAACTCAGTAATCTAATGAAATAATGACGGATATAGTTTCTGATTACATCTGAATTTATGATTGGTTAAAATTTCATTTTACAAGACTAGATTAATGATGAAATACCAAATTATCTGTAGATTTTAGTATTTTGATTTGTTCATCATTCCATAGATACAGATAATAAAAATCATTGCGAGAACTCGTTTAAAAATTAAAAGAAAATTACATATTGAAATCCAATCCTGAATTTTGCATGGGACATGTTTAAACTGGGTTATAAAATATTGCATATTTAATTTCTCAGGGAAGAAGCTCCCAGTGATTGCACCCAGGTTGTTCAAGCTCAGCATTCACAGAAGATATAAAAGCATCTGGAGTCCCCCTGCCAGCTACAAGGGTGAGAGAAGAGCACAAAAAAGGGGCACAAACACAGGTTTGTGTGGAAATTCAGCTGCTGCTCCTGCTACAAGGGCAATAGAACAGCACAAAGCAGGGGCACAGTCCCTGGTACGGGGTTTTTGTGGAAATTCAGCTGCTGCTCCTGCTACAAGGGCAATAGAACAGCACAAAGCACGGGCACAGTCCCTGGTACGGGGTTTTTGTGGAAATTCAGCTGCTGCTCCGGGAATGAGCTCTCTGGAGGATCTGCAGGGATTCCTCAGCCCCTCAGGCTGGGCTGCAGCTCTGAGGGGTGGCAGTGAGGAGTGGAGACCCCTGCACCTCCTAAACCAGAGCACCCGAGGCTCCATTGCAGGGATTTCCCTCAGTCAGGACAAATCCCCTCATGGCAGGAGGGGACGCTGCCTCCTCCCAGAGTCCTTTGCGTGTTATTCAAATGTGCCCCTGTTCTGCTTTCCTGATTGGTCTGTTGTCTGCCCCGCCCCTTTTCCCTTATATGTCCTTCCCCTGGAATGTTCTCCCTCCCCCAAGGCCCCATTGGCCCTGGTTTGGTGCAATCCCCGCCCACAATCCACCCCTGTTCCCCCATTGGTTCTCCCTGTGCATGGCCCCACCTCTGCTCTGCTTTCTCCCTCTCCCATTGGCTGCTGTGCCTGACTCCACCCCCTATATAAACCCTGGTCCCTCCCTCCTGCCCTGCCCTCACCCCTGGGCCCCTTCCCGTGAGGGTGCGATAAAACCTCCTTTGAAAGGAACTCTTCGCTTCTTAATTTTAGTGGAATAAGATCCATAAATAGAATCATTCACTAAATTAATTAATTCCTTCCTGCAGGTGGGACTCTGCACCTTCCCTTTCTGACTGAGAGGGATTTATCAGAGTGTTCATTGTGTGAATGTGCCTGCACTCCTGGCTGCTCTCTCCACTTGGGGAGAGAAGGTTCCAGAAGATTCCAGAAAGGCAGCACATTTCTACCTCTATTCACTGCTACACTGAGGCATCAAAGAAATTCAATTTCTCTCCTGCAAACCAGAGAAAGAAGCAGGAGGACTGAGAATTTACTACACTTAGCTGGGAATCTTGGGGAAAAAGGAGTTTGGAGAAAGAGCCAAAATATTTCTTTCTTATCAATCTTTCTAAACAATAGGCAGTTCCTAGACTAATTGGGATTTTTGCATCATCAATATGCCATTTGATCTTTGGCCAAGCCAAAATTCTTTGAAAGAAATCAGTTTGATGGAAGGTACTATTTGTGCCCAGGTGCGATGGCAGCTTTGCATTTTAAAATTTTCCACCACACTTACACAATTTTAACATTTATTTGCCTTGCCATGGTTCATTTTCTCCGAGATGGAACTATTACCAAAAATATTTGTGCAGTGATAATATGTCTAGATTTATGCTTTCAACGTGCGCTTCATCACTTGAGGATTACACAGGGATTAAAACAAATTTCAGGTGAAATTATAATGTCAAAACTACATTTTCTGATTTGGATAAGCTTTCCTTGTTGCTGTCTATTCCTCTTTCCCCCAGTACAAATTTAGGCATATGTGGTATTTTTTTTCTTTCTATATTACAATATGTTGCTAATAGCATAGTAAGGTTTGATTGAAAGGTGAGGAGTTTGGACAATAGAAAATATCTTTAAAAGTACCACGTTAATTCACACAGCATGCACACAACAGGACTACTTTCCAATATCAATTCTATGCAGTTTTTCTCATATATATTCACAGACATCACTCCTCCTTAGCTTCAAAACCTGACCCCAGGATCTGTCAGCCTTTATATCTCACGGATGCTGTTGGGCAGAGGTTTTTATCTTTGCAATCATGAAGAGCACTGCCGTGGTGGTGCTGATTTCTAAACAGTAACAGACCCTCCCTTATTGAAATGGACAGCAGAATATGTGTGTTTTATATTCTGCTGTAAATCAAACACCTGGGGGTGTTTTGTTCAAACTTCACCAGAAATTTTGCCTTTCCATAGAAATGAACATTTTTTATTTAAAAAGAAAGGAGTTGATATGTAGAATATCAAGCAGGGGCTTGCAAGTTTTGTTCACAAATGGCTGCTTAAACATAAGAAATCAGGTTAGGAATGCTGTATAACAAAATTCATCTTCAATGCAATGCCTAAATGAAATGCATCCTCTCCAACAAGGACTTTCCTTGCAAACCTTTTGCAGGCTGTGTGGGACCTCTGGGAGCATCTGGGAAGCCCTGGCTCAAAGCTCATGGAAATAAAGGTAAATTACATTATTCAGGATTGCTACGGAGTTGAAGATGTGGCAATAGCACAGACAAGATAAAGAAAAGTTCTTAACAAATTCCCTTGTCAATACACTTTTCTTGGTTAAAATTCAGAATGGCTCAGATGCCCTGTCAGCTAAACCCCACCTGGGCTGTCTGCACGCCAGCTGGAATAAGAATTAAACTTTTATTTATCACTGTCTGCAAAGGAAACCTCTGGTTTTCCATGACGCAAATTAGGTCTTATTTGGGTTATTCCATCCTCTTATCACTTGGAGGTTACAAACAGAGCAGTAATGAAGAAATACACCAGATCTCAAGGTAATATGTCAAAAATATCTGACCTTCCAATCAGGTCAGACTGATTCTAAGGAGAGATCTCCCTGCGTGTTTTTCCACTGCTGCTGTAGAATCCACGACCATTCAGAGGAGACTGTATTAAAGAATAAACAGCATCATCAGGGAAAATTAAAGGGCTGTTAAAAACCAGGAAGGCAAGCTGGAATTCCTTTTTGCAGTTGACTTGGGCAGTTGTGTTAGGCTGAAAACTGCCTCATCTCCCCAGCTTCAGCAGAGGAGCTTATTTGGGTGAATCTACTGAATGCAAATATCTCTGGGCTTTTGGGTTTAAATCAGCCATTAGCGCTGCCTTTTCTTGTACCCGATTAACATTTATACCCTCAGGAAGGGAATACTTTCTTAGCCTAGCAATAGGGGTTTGTATTTTCCTTTTTACATCCTCAAGCACCGACAATAATCCCCTAATGAGAGTTGAGGGTTTTTTTTTTTCATTTGAGGCATTCTGAGGGAAGAGATTTCGGTGGGAAAAAGTGATGGGTGATGATTGTTTCTTTCTTGAGAGTTTGCTGGAAGACTGGAAAGGCAAATAGCTGCTAAAAGCTGCCACATTCCTCAGTTCTCTCCTGTGCTAAGGGGGGAACTGCTACCCCACACAAATGAAGAGCACAATGCTATTTAAAATAGAAATTTATGCAAGCTGTGTCCTTTAGCTTCAACTGAGTGCTGGAATGAGTCAGCTAGTGCAGAATGAGGTTTAAAGGAAGTTAAAGCACCAGAGCACGTGCAGGACCTGATTCAGCTCCATGAACTGGGGTGCTACATTCAGTGTGAAATACAGATTATCTTGGGAACGCAGCTGGATCCCTTATGGACCATAGGCTTCAACCAGAGGCTGGGAGATGGAAACAGCCTTGCTAATAATCCTCTTCTTGTAGAAATAGTCATGGAGGTGCTTTATACTGTCTCAGGTGTCTGCCTGGATCTGGCTACGTCCCCATGTGAATTCTAGAAGGAAGCAGAACAGGCAAACCCCGCTTCTTGCCACAGATTGTCCTCTTATCTCTCAACACATCAAACCTTCTGGGCAGTTGCCATCAAACACAGACAATTCCCTCAGTGTCTCAGAGGCCCTTTTGCCAGAGAGGGTTAAACCCATCTCTTCCACAGGAACATACTGGGAGATGTTGTGAGGAGCACATTGCAGACCAGACAAACAAGGAAGAAATATCAGATGAGGAAAGATTTAAAAAACCCCAAAGCCTACACTCAGCTATATCACTAAAGATAAAGAAGCATAAGACTGCAGCTTCATAAACTTTCTAATTCTCTTAGGAAGATTGCTGGGAGTTTCTCCTCTGGAGTTGCCTTTGTGGTGACATCTGCAACAAAACAAAAATAAAACTTCACTTCTCCCTGAAGTACTTGGAGGTTGAAGCTATAGCTCTCCTTCCCCATATCTGATGAATAGAGAATGCAGCAGTATTCTCAAATTTCTTAGGGTTTATAGACACAATGATTCACCCTTCCAGCCGCTGGTAGTTGTGTGATAATTGAAGATAAATCTGAGATTCTGTGGAACAGTGAAGAAGCAAATACTCTTGAGCATCTTTTGTAACAGATTTCTTTTCCCCCAGAGTATTTTGTTCTCATCAAATGCAGATTTAGATGTTTGTGTCAGAGATCACAATCTGTATGCTGTTTATTTTAGGGAGAAGTCTTATAACAGTCTCTTGTTTGTAAAAACTCAGAAGCAGGAGATGAGAAAGTGCATCATTTTTTTTTCCTGTTTGTATCTACCCACATTTTGCAAAGTGAGACTTCTCGTTTTACTACGGGTCATACAACTCTTCCCCTGTATTTTTCATCCCCAAGAAGTGGTGACACCTCCAGCAATTCACCTCATGCTTCACAGCACTGACAGATGCAGCCTCAGCGAAAGGTGGGGAGGATTGGTGGTGGAGAGAGTGTGAAAATGAATGTGTGTTACAGGAATGTGGCTTCTGTGCTGGCAGCCCTTAGCTGTCCCTCCCCACTCCCAATTTTGTCCTCTGGAGTAGTCAGCACAGTGCTAATTATCTTGGGCCAAAACCGTATAAGTGTTGAGGTACCTAAAAATTGGAATACTTGTATTTACAAGAGTGAAAGTAATTAGGCAAATCCTCTAAAGGTTTTGACTCAAGTTTCCTAATTATTCCTGCTGATGTCTCTTTTATAAAGTTTTCTTGGGGGCTTTTGTGGATATTATAATTCTAAATATCTAAATTAGTCCTGCATGTGGGGTAGGGCAAGCTGCTGTTATGGATGTGCAGAGTGAGAATATGGAATATCTGTTGACAAGCAACATGCTCTACCATAATTAATGATTATTAATGAATAACCACTCAGTGCCCAAGCCTGAGTAAATCCATTTTCCTATTTGTCTTGTTCTGTGGCTCGGTGTCCAGGCTTTGTGCAATCTCCATTGACAGCATAGGTCTGACACTTGCAGAATAAAACAGCTTGAACTTTTCACAATTCCGAATCAGTTTTCTCTATCAAAGGTGTTATTTTTAAAAGGGGATATGTTGCTTTTTGCCTAATCCTATTGCTCTCTGTGGAATGGATAGAAGCAATTGAAATATCCTGGTTTATCCTTGCTTTGTCAGCTAAGAAGGAAACAAACACCCAAGAGTTGTTATGTGAAAATGGTTCCCTGGGGAAATACAGTCACTTTTTTTTCCCTGTTCTGACAAAAATCCCCAAGTAGTTTGTCCAGGTCATTGTCTACAGTCAGCACAGCCCTGACACGAGTTCCTTCCCCCCTGGGCAGGGGACACAATAACTCATTACTGCTGCAGGACTCTTCCTCAGTGATTTAGTCAAGTTGCTGTCTGGCTCCCTGATTAATTCACACAGCTTCCTCACAAACTCGTCCTTAATAAGGTGACAGAGTTCTGGCTCTGCAGGTTCCCCTCTCCAGCAGAATAATCCTGCAGCAGGCAGGCTGCTGGAAAAGTTCTGGGTCTGGACAGGCTGTTTGAGGAGTGACTTGGCTGCAGGACAGAGCCCCGCTGGCTGAGTCTCCACACTGCCTTCCAAGGAGACTGGCAGGGTAGGGCAGATTTCAAACCTATTTCAAACCTTTCAGCCTCTTTCAAACCCTCTCCCTTTGCTTCTCTCTCACTGAGGAGCAAAAACACTTTCTGAAATGCAGACCTAAAAGCTGTCAAACAGAAAGGGGGAACAGACCCCTGAGGTGTGAGAGGGCACGTCCCAAGTCATGGATCAGTGGCCAAGTGCATGTGTGCAAATCAACACGGGTTTGGGAGCAATTTGTACACAAATGCACCTTCTAGTGATGCCTTAAGTTTGAGCTGTTGTGTTTTTCAGACTCTGTGCTGCCCAGGGGTGCAGTTCTGAGCCTCATATTAAGTGTTAGTGAGCTCTCTTCACAGAATAGGGACACAAAACAAATCCTTCTCCTGCTGCACACCAAGGACAGCTGGGACAAGAGTTCAGCCCAAAAGCACAAACAAGGGTGGGCTGAGGAGAGGAACAAGAAGGATGGGAGGGACCTCACAGCCTGGAACTGTAATTACACATCCAAATGGACCAAAACTTATCAAAGTGTGAGACCTGATGACTGCTTTTCCATTTTGGGTCCATTTTGGGTCCATTTTGTGACCATTTTGGGTCCACCTTGGGTGCAGCCCTGGCCAGATCCTGTCCTGCCCTGCCCAAGGTGTATCCTAAAGGCCTTTTAATAAATCTCTGCTTTATTCTCTGGCTCTGTCCAGTCTCTGTTCCAGCTCAGCCTTCCCAAAGCACCACTATAAGCAGCCACTGGTCCTGGTCTGCCCTCTCCACCTCAGTTTCATCAGCCCAGGACTCCTCATGCCACTGCATCACTCCATGCATGGCCACCAGCCCAGGGCTCTTTGCCCTTCCCTGCATTCTTCTCCAGTTTGTTTTCACCTTTTGCCTGATTGTCAGTCGGTATCTCAGCACAAATCTTTGAATTTTCTGCTCTTTACCAGCAGCCTTCTCCCTCATGGCCAATATCTATTTCATGGTAATATGCAGAAAGTGGCTATATAGGTAAAAGAGCTAATTAGGAACTTTGAATGGAGTCTCTGAAGACCAAAGTTCTGTGGTTAGGTTTAAAAGGGGTTTTTGTCTCCTGAATATAAATCTGAAAATATATAAACTTTCATAGCATCTTAAATCAGAGCAAAGAAAGAATCTCTTTCCTCTAAAAACAACAGAGTTATTTTCAGCTCTTGTAAATAGGGGATTGGGCAAGATGACCCTAATTTCCAACCTCAATCACTCTGTAATATTTAAACATCTGGGAGAGAAAATTCCCTTCTGAGGATCTCTTATCTTGTTACTCTAATAATCCTGACAAATTCATCTCTTCTGCTTCATGCATGTTGTAATTCTGTTTGAGAAAAGACAAATAAAAAAGTTCCTTTGTTTCACAGAACAAACAAACTGAGGTGAGAATGTTGTAACACCAACAGAGTGCAGAGAGTGGGTCTTGCACCAATTAATTACCTAATTTGGAAGGAGTCATTTTGACATAGCTCTCTTTTCCTCTCCTTTCTTCCCACTCTCATAATCCCTGCACTTTTTATTCCTGGCAGCAGCTCTGCTCAGCTGGGGCAGAGGGAGGAGAAATAGTTAAAATTACTGAGGCCAGTGTTGGAGGACAGAGCTGTTCCAGTCAGTCTAAGGCAGGGTGGTTTTTGTGACCCATTTATGACCCCTAAAGAGCTGTAAAATACTCCAAGAAACACTGTCTAGGAACTCATCTCTGATGATTTACTCTGGAAACTAAGGTGAGATAAACTCGGCTAAATCCACCATAAACAGTCCCAGACTCGAACCCAATTCTGCAAAATATTCTTC
Organism: Cisticola juncidis; assembly: GCA_013400215.1. NCBI lineage: Eukaryota > Metazoa > Chordata > Aves > Passeriformes > Cisticolidae > Cisticola > Cisticola juncidis. The sequence goes on along the minus strand of VXBR01000465.1, from coordinate 153,625 downwards.
AGCTGAAATTCTCATAAACATTTTTAAAATGCTAGCCTGAAATGTCAGCCTGAAATGTCACCTGGTCTTTCATTACCATCACCATTTTGTATCAGGTTGTGTTGATTTTCCTATCTCAGTGACAATGTGGATGTTATTCTCATTTATCTGCAAGGCAAGGGAAAAACAAGAGTTAAAAGTAAGACAGACAAAATCATTTGCCCTTGCAAAGAACATGGCAAAGGGACAATCAGAAGATAAACATTTTTTAAAAATTAATGTTTATATTTGATTGGAAAAAGCTGACCTTTATTACATTGGCATGTGTTTTTCCCTATCTGCAAGAAAGCAGAACAGTGACTGGTGAGACAAAGATCTAATGTATCAGAGAATTTACATTGAATTTGCATATAGTGTTTTATCTGCTTTTCTTTTTATCTTTATCACTTCTGTCTTGCAACCTGAAGTTCAATTAATTTCATCTTTCTGTATTTTGTCTGATGAGACAGAATATGAGTTACTGAGTAATTTCTGTGTAATTCACTGCTTTGGCATAAGGGAGATAATTCAGGGAAGAAACTCTCTGGGCTTGGCCACCCAGACATTTAATTACCCATTGAACAATGCACCCATCCAAGCCAGTTTCTTCAGGACAAAGTGTTGGGAACAGCTTTAGTAAGGTTCAGGTGGGCATGGCTCTGTGAAGAGCTGAATGTGAGGCTCAGAACTGCATCTCTGGGCAGCACAGAGACTAAAAACATGAAAACTCAAACTTAAGGCATCATTTCTCCTTTTCAGGGGCTTGACAAGGCCTTTTCCTTGTTGAGTCTCTATTCTAAATAGGTGTTCAAGAATAGATAAATCTCTAACAATAGGAAACAACTCAGAATAATGAACATTTAACAACAGATAATTGCCCCTGAGGGACAGCAGCTCTGAGCTCTTTAGCACGAGCTGCCCTTGCTGCATCCAGGGCTGGCAGTGCCAGCTTCATCCAAAGGTGGGAATGGCAATTCCTGCTGGCCCGCTTGGCTCCTTCCTGCTCCAAGGGCAGGGTGAATAAAGCTTAGGAGATGCTGTTCTTGATGTCTCACTCTGAAATTTATCATCCTTACCTATTACAAACTCAGGAGATGTTGGTTTTGATGTCTCACTCTGAAATTTATCATCCTTACCTATTACAAACTCAGGAGATGTGAGCTCTCTCAAACAAGTCGAGAAAGTGAGCTAAAATGGTACCTGTTCAAGGCTATTTAAGTCCCAATTATCCAATAAACAGTTGACATTTATATTATGTTGATAAATATAATATAATAGAATAATAATTTATATAATATAAATTTATATAAATATATAAATTATATATAATAGAATATGACATTTATGCTTCTAATCCAATTACAGAACCCACAGTGTGGATGTCTTTCACCCAATTACAGAAACCCACCCAGATTCCTGAAGAAGAAGGATAAGAGGTTTTACATCTGTTTGTGATATTTTCCAATGGTCTGGAAGTTCTAGGTGCTAGGGCCAGTTTTACACATGGACTCCACTTGGATACACTGGAAATGAGAGAAGAGCTTTTTCCAGCCATGCTGAAGCTTCCAGATCAGAATCTCAAGCTACTTGGAAATGATTTATCCAATGAAAATGTAATTTGCCTTTGATTGCTAATCTCTCTGTAGGAAATAGAGGCCAATCTCTGGAATCAGAGCAGTAAACAGAGGTGAGCTGAACCTCCCAGCTGATTGTTGTGTTTCTTGCTTTAAAGAGCTTTTGTTTTCCAGTAAAACAGATTTGATAGAAAAGGATTGGACAGGCCCCCACTGGTTGCCTAGAGTGTCTTAGAGTAATATCAGGTTTTGCATTAAAATGTTCTTTTCTTCAAGAGCCAGGCTGCCAGTGGGTCTCAGTGTGACAGATGTGTGCAGGGGCAGGAATGGCTCAGGACTGAGCTTTTGGCTGTATTATCATGTTTAGCTCACAGGATGAATACATTTTTATTGGGAACAGGGCTATGGATTATGCCTAGTGCTGGTGTTCATCACAGAGATGTGGCTTGTGCTGCATTCCAATCTGGCATAGATATGTCCCTCATGATTTCAGAGACTCTGAAAACCACTCCTTATTTTTATCAAATATAACCTGGTTGGGTTTTTTTCTTGCTATTTATTTTTTATTGAAAACCCTGGGCTGAAAAATCTCAGTTCTTCTATCTTACAGAGCTATATAAAATATTTGCATTTTACACATAGATATTTTTACTAGCTTCTTCTCTACCTGTTTTGTAAAAATATTATTTTTTAAAAAAACTGATTTGGAGATTCAAGAAGCAGTGAATAAAGTTTTGCTTTAATTTATGGTTGCCTGCTCCCTGATTACCCCAAGGAATGATCTTGTGAAAGAGCTTTGTTTTTTTTATCTGATCCAGTTGCCTTTGTGCAACTACCAGTTTAATGATGAGAATAACATTTTGCTCATTTGGACAAGATGTAAAAACCGTTTTATGGCCCATGATCTCAGTTCAAGAAAGCATCTCTTAAGATATGGTGTGAGGGTGTGCTCAACATTAACCTTGTTCTTGAAATCCTACTAACACCAAAGCCTTCCAAGAGGGGAGGATAATTGCTTTATTTTCAGAGGTTACAGAGAATGGAAGTGTCTGCACTTTCATCAGTTTTTAATTTTTTTTTTATTCAAACTACCACTAACTCTAGGAGTTCAAATATTTAGATTTCATCCTTTAACCAAAAAAATGTCCATTATGCCTAAAAAACTCTGAAAAGGCTCCTTAGCATCTCTGCACTCCAGTATAATGTCAGGGATTTTATATTGCCTATTATACCAAAGCAAGTAACCTCATCATTAATCCAGAACAATTATATTTTTTTAATTTACAGGAAAAAAAAGAAGTAAAAAATAAAATTATGTTTGATTATGACTATACCTGGAAGGTCTTGTAGAAGGTGTCATAATTCCATCTATCATTACAGCAGCTGGGCTATAATGAAATGTTGAGGAAATTGAATTTGCCAATTTTAGTTACGGGCAACTTAATTATAATTCATTTAGTGCTAATGCTGTATATCTCATGCAGAAGGCTGGCTGGGTAAAGAATTTCTTATAATTCACCAAAGCTTTTTTCTTCCTCCAGTTTTATTTTGCATATAATATCTTTATAAACATGGATACTTTGATTATTATAGCTGTGCCATGAGTATTGTCCAAGTACCACGTGAAATGTTGTTTTCTGCCTACAGATCTCTCTTCATCAGATCTGGCTGTCAGAACTGGCCGAGTAATTGGGACAATTAAGGTGCCCCTGAGATATAATTATCCTTTATAATTTCTCTATATGTTTAAGAAAAATGATGATTGGCTCACAAAAACAGGTTCCCCACGGTACAATGCAGAAGAGGAGACTGGAAAAGAACAGATCAGCTTTAATCTCCTCCACCTAAATAGCCCCTAAAACAATTTCAGCCCAAACTTTTCCTTCTGTGCCAGTAACTTAGACCACAAAGCAACACTTTAAGTATGTGTAGACAAATAAATGAGGATGATCTCTGTTGAAAGCATCCTTTGGTGTATTGGATGGTGGTAATGACTCTCAGTTGCAGTGTGAGGAAGATAAATGTGACAGCAGTTTCCCCATGCCCCACTGGCTCACCATTCATCCAGTTAAGTACATAAACTCCTCTGAGATGCTCTCCTGTGAGCAGCCTCATTCCAGTGCCACAGAGTTGGTTTAGATAAACAGAATTTCTTACCCTCATTATCTGGGCAATTAATGGGGAGAGCCGGGATGCTTCCCCCACCAGGCTGCCACACCAGGACCCCTCACTGGGCCAGGACTGTGAAATTTTATTCTTTCTCCCCTGCATAGCCATCTGGCCAATTTTTTAATTATAAAATTAAAAATTAAAAGTTTCACTTTTTTTTAATTTTCTTTCTTTTTTTTCGTTTTTTTTTTTTTTAATGTGTGTGTTTATTGTTTAGCTTGAATGACAAGCTGGTTCTAAACCAGCTTTTCAATACCAGTGTACTAACACAGCACTCCCTTCTCTCCAGATTTCAAAATACAAATTGAATACCAAGGAGTTAATATTTCCCTCAGACAACTGAAGTATAGCATTTAGTGCTGTTTCTACAGAATGCATACATTTAAAAGATAAATATGACAGGAATTGGTGTATTCATGAGGGAAGTGTTTATACCACATTTATTTCCCCCTAGGCAAGAACATTGTTTTTCCCACCTCCACAGCTCAATTGTATGTTTCCACAATCCACATTCTTAGAATCACATTACTGAGGAAAAAGGTGCAGTGATTATTTTAAATCCATGTCCTTTCAGCCCAGAAACAATTTTTACATATTTTTGTACTATGGCTATCAAATCATGACATGAAATAAATTCTTATTAAAACACACAGCCCTATTGAAAAAATCAGGCTTTAAAGTCGTAATAAGGTACTGGCCTCTGACAGAGGATAAACTAGAAAAAGAATTGTCAGTCACAGAGGAATCAGACTTTGGTCAGATGGGTAATTTCAGTCTCTACTCAGATCTAATTTACCTTCTGTATAACCTAAATACGCTATATACTGTATATATCTGTATCTATATATATATATATACTTATTAAATAAATAAGTGTGCAGATTAAAGATTTCAGGAAGAATATTCACATCTCTTCAGCAAAGTGTGTGAATACACAGTATACACTGTCCCAGCTGGAGGAGATGGCATTTCACATCTGCTTTTCCTGACTGCAGCACGTTTCATGAGGCAGCTGATGATCCAGCTCCCAGGATCATCTATTATGTTCTAATGAGCAGGCAGAGCAAGTAGCAGCTACTTCTTCCACCCTTTTCTCACCTGGAAAGGTGAGAAAAGTTTGGGTGTGTTGGGTGAGGTTAAAGGCAAATTTACTCTGCCCATTTATTTGGGTTTTTGTGGGTTTTTTGTGGGGGTTTTTTTTTGTTTGTTTTTTTGGGGTTTTTTTTGTTTGTTTGTTTTTTGGGTTTTTTTTTG
>VXBR01000465.1:128382-140403 GCA_013400215.1 Cisticola juncidis | reverse complement strand
CCCCCCCTCTCTCTTTTTTTTTTTTTCTTTTTTTTTTTTTTTTTAGTTTTTAAATTATTTTTTTTAATTAATTTTTAATTTTTTAAAATTTTTTTAAGAAGTTTTTCCTAAGTATATAATGGTGTTTGGAAGCAGAAATTCAGATGCTCCCTCTGCCAGTGCAGACCTTTATTCTGGTCAGAACTGAAAGGTAATTATTTCCTGCTTCAAGAGCAATAGAGTGTTTATTGGAATGTTCCCTGCAAACCCATCAGAACCATTATAGCTCAGTAATAAATGAGCTTCCAATTAATTAAATTCAGCTCTCCATATAGACAGATCACTCCAGAAATTGTTTCTTTTTTTCCCTCCTTCTGTATCAACAGGAGTTGCCAAAAAGCAGGAAGGAGGCATTCACTGGAGTGTAATATAAAATACCACGATTGCAGAATGTTGTACTCATGGTGAAATTCATTCTTTGTGATTTAATGTTTAAAACTAAATAGATATATTTTTAGTTTCACTCTCAAAATATAATTTCTTTGAGTACAGACTTTGCACTCAATTTTTTTTAAGTAATCTAAAATTGGCAGTGTAAAATTGGAGCTTCCATCATTTTTAATAGAATTTTTGATGACATTTATCTGGTACCACCTTTCAATTATATTTTAGAGAAGAAACTTTAATTCTTGATCAAGACAATGGGAACTACAACAACAATAATTTGTATGTCAGAAGGAAAAAAGATGATTTGGGGTTTTGTAAGTGTTATCAGTGGGAAGGGCTGGTTTTGAGCCCTATTTGGAGAGTTTTTACTACAGTGGAATTGCTGTGAAAAAAAATTGAATTTAAGGGATGTTATCCTGAGATTGTTGCTGACTGGTGCAACATCCCTGCCTCAGGCCACAACAACTTCTGTTGTTGTCACACAATTTATTAGGCATACAGAGATATTAGTCATGCACAGAAGACATAGAGCCCTTTATTAAAAGCTGTTAGTGGGCAACTAAGTTCTGTGGATTATTTTTTATATTTATTTTTTTTTATAAAGGTGAATTTGAAATGCCTGGTGCTTTCAGAAGTTAGGGCTTGGTTGTGATGCAGTCACAGCAGCCAGGCCAGAATTCAGAATGACATTGGGTTAGAGAAGAGCTGGTACTGCACTAATTGTCCATATAGATTTTTATTGAATTAGCTCCATTTCAGTGTCTATATGTATTGACAGCAACTGTTTCAACTTGAAATGTTCTGTCCAGAAGATTACAAATGGTGCTGATATTTAACATGACATTTTAAAGACAAAAGGCAGCCGTGCTGGGCTAGGATAGGAGAATGACACCAGAGTGACACAATTAGTCAAAGGTTAAAAATAAGAGCTACTTTGTAAGACATACAAATACATACAATCTGCAAATTATAAGGCTTAATCTAAGGTATAAATCAGATTATTTTGCTGAACTGGTTTTTGTTTGCATCACATGTCTCTAAGAAAAAAAAAAGCAAAAAAACAACAAAACTTTATTCTTACTTTGTTCCAAAGCCTTTAAGAAATCCAGAAAAGGTTGCCAGAAATATGAAATATGAAGGAAATACCTCTTTTCCTCTGTCTCTCTGTGTCCCCCTCCCCTCCTCAGACGTGTAGGAGCTACAGGAGCCTGCAAATCCTCTCCAGGTATCAAAGGGGAGCTCCTCATACGAGAGAGGGGAGTTCTGAGCATGATTCAGCTGGGGAGGAAACATCCTCTGTGCCATCAGCAAATGATGAAAGCTGGGACTCTGGATTTCACCAGCCTTTGAATCTCCTGCTTTCAAACCTTTTGAGGGAAAGGTTTGTGTATTTGTGAACCCTTTTGAGCTGTAAAGGCTGGGGATGACTTTCATGCTGCACAAGTTTTGTGTGACTTAAATTCGCTGTTGTGAACGCCTGGGAAGTGAATGCTTGGGACTGGAAATAAAACTGATGCAAAAAATCCTTCTAGATAATAACTGGGTAGGGCTTCAAACCTCCACAGTGTAGTTAGAAGCATCTTACAATGGACCAGGGCTTTTTTAATCACTTTCACCAGTTTTTTTTTTTAATCACTTTGTCCCTTGTGCAGCCCTACAATTAAAAAGTAGGTTATTATCCTTCTCAAAAACATATCAGGGGGAGCAGGGAGGAATATTCTTATTTAGCAGACTGAATGGATAGAGGAGGATAAAATAGAAACCATCTCAATGCTGCTCTTCAGGTCTTAATGAATGTGAGTGGATATTTTGGGGACTTGGCAGTGTTTTGTTCTGAAGGTCAGCCTGGGTGATCTTTCTGTTTAATCCATTTGGATTTTTTGTAGATTTGACTGGTACTGAGTCTATAAGGGGGTGAAATATGTAAAAATAAATTGCATTTAACTTAAAGCCATGCAACAAGCTGCTGCTTTCAGGGTGCACCCAGTTGTGTTAGCTCTTCCTTGCTCCTAAATCCCTTTAGTGCCACATTAAAGAGCAACAGAAAGGCCTGACCTGCACTGCAACAAGACTGCATCAATCAAAATTGTGTTTCTTTAGACTAAACCTGGGCATGATTAGAAATAACTGCAGCATTTCTCTCTCTGGTGTGGAATTCATTTCAGGTTTATGAAAAAGTATTCCCTGTAACAAATATTAAAGAGAGATTGCTAAGAATGCAGATGGAAATGCTGCTACATTGCTTTATTAAGCTTTGGTCGTGAAAAGTCAACAACAAACACAAGTGCAATTAAAACATGGGAAATTAAATCCTTGTGAAAAGGGTGAAGCCTCCAGAAGTGGCATCAGAGCAGCCCCTGCTCAGTGTCAGTGACTCAGCCCTGGGACATCAAATTCAGAGTAAATGGGGCTGCAAACCACACAAAGAACACAACAGGCAAAGGCCAGGCTGTCCCTGACCCAGATGGGGATGGATGTGCACAGCAATGTGGCCCACAGCATTCCAGCACGGGTCTATATGTTTCATTGATTAGAATAAAAAAGACAAAAAAAAACAAAACCAAAAACAAACAAACAAACAAAAAAAACCAAAAAAAAAAAACCAACCAAAAAACCGACAACAAAAAAAACACCCCCAAAAAAACAAAACAAAAAAAAAAAAAGAAAAAAAAAAACCACACCAAAAAAAAAAAAAAAACAACAACAACAAAAAAACCCCAAAAAAACCCAAAAACAAACAAACAAAAAAAACCCCTAAGACTTGTGATCCTGAGTTTTGAAATGTTTCACACTAGAAACTCTCTTATTTGAAGGGTCATTCAACTGCAACACTTCCATTCCTTGTGATACACCCAGTGTTACTTGGACCTGATAAAATCATTTTTCTCAAAATATTTTTCAGAGATTCAGCTTGAAACTGCGAGCTGATGTTCAGATATTTTTTTTCCTCTAGAATGTGGCAGTTATGACGAAGCAGAGTTTATTCTGTGTTCTGTTGATCACCATAGTAACCTGTGCTCTCCTTATTTAATAGGGAACAAAAAGTTATTTATTTGACAGGGACAGAGTTCTGGGAAGCAATGGTTTATGAACACTGGCAAAATATTTTAATGGGACTATTTGCTTCTCAAGTTGTTAATGTGCACCAGTAATTTGCTCTTTATCTGTCATGAAGACCTCACAAGATGAAATTGATTGTAGTTAAAAGGTGTTCATTAGAGTTACAGCTATTTTCTACTCTTAGCAGTTGTTAAATAAAGCTGGGCAATGCCTTGTTCAGTCCAGACTCTTTATTATATGCACAGAACAGTAAAAATATCTTGTTTGCTATTTGGCTTCTTTTGTATTCTCTGGAACCAAAAGCATTCCTAAACTGCAAACAAAACAACTGACAGTTGTTATTTATTGAAATCATCCTGCCTCCCATCAGAACAGATGTATTTTTTTCAAGCCCAAAGGATGAGTTTGTCCACCAGGATTTAATTGCTCCTTTGGTGGTGCAAATTGATTTATTTTATGAAATTTTTTTATTGTGCTAATTGATCTTTTTGCCTGCTTGCTCTTAACAGGGATCAATCCATGGATCTGCCTCGTAAGAGTGGCCCCACAAAATGCAGATGTGACAATAACTGGTGTCCAGTGTGGGGCAGAGGAAGCTGAAGTTTTTTGGGTTTTTTTACCCATCCCTTTGTTATGTGGGACTGACATAAAATCTGCCATCTTCTCCAGAAAATTCCATCTCATTATTTGCTCAAGGAAATTTTCCTTGAGCAAATTTTGTCTCGGGCAAGCTGTGGGGATCTGGGGTGGGTGCCCATAAAGGATTTCCTTTGAGAAGAGAATTTCTGCACTTTCAGCACCCTGTGAGACACATGGTGAGACAAATCCCCAGAAAGGTTTGTGAAGGGATCCACTGGGAAAACCTGTGCTCATTACACTCCTCATCTCTTCCTGCAATGAATGCTTCATTATCAAGCATCATTATTATATAGCTATAAACCACTTCATTTTTCATACCTCTACAATTCACCTAAACCACAATTAAAAAATCAAATTTTAGCCAATGTCCAATGCCTTGTGTATTCTTATATTCTACTTATCTTTTCTTAAGCATTTTATCATTCTGCAGTGAACCATATTCTACAATGCATACAATTTTAAAGCTTGAATTTCACCAGTCCTACAGGGATTGTTTCACCCAGAAGACTGAACTTATTTCTTCTAACTCAGGAAGAATTGTGATGTTAACTCTGACATACTAAATGCATTTAAAAAAAATGAAAGAAAAATACAGCTATTAATTCCAAATTTTCATTTTATTGGAAGCACAGGTCCAGTATTTAACACACTTATTTTATACAGTTAAATATACATTATATCCTGCAGAATCAGATGCAATCAATAGCGAGCAGCAAGCAGAATGTGAATATTGATTGTACAAACCCCCCTTTCTCACTCACGTTATCAAGGAGCTTTTCAAACCTCTATTCTTAGGAACACCATTTGGAGGATTGTGCATATGCATGTGTAAAATGAGCTGCTGTTATGACTTCATCTGGGGTGTGTTGGCACTGCAGACAGATTTGCTGAAGCAATAATTTGGTGGTACCAAGAGGCAGAAAATGGGATCATGAAAGCACAATTCAGATGGAATTGCTGAGTAAGTGCATTGTGTTCTTTTCTCTCTTGTGAAGAGATTAAATACCATACCTGGATAATATTTCATAAATACCACACACAGGGTACTTATGAGGCAGATAAGGCAAGGCAGGCAGCACAAGCAGGAATGAGAGGAAATGTTTCCTGTGATAAATGTATTTTTCTGCCATAAGGAGCTCACTGGGAGTGCAGAGGTTTTGCCCCCCAAGAAAACAGTTAAGCAAAATTTCAGCAATGCTTTTAATTCCAAAACCTGCAGAATTCAGGGGGCCTGAGTATGGTGAGATTGATGGTTTAACTTTGGAGACCAAGACCAGAATTTTCAGTGGCTTTATAACAACCTCACACTGCATCAACTCCACTCTAAGTGTTCAAAGACATAAAAGTCTCATTTTCAGATTTATTTAGGATGAGTCTCTATAGGCAGGTGCACAAAGAGATAACCTTTCACTGGGGTCACTTTGAGATGGCCAACACAAACTGAACAATAGTTCAGAAAAATCATTCATTATTACAAACCATTCATGAACAATATAATTTTCTTAAAATATTAAGCCTGGCTGAGCTTACCAAACAGCCAGGACCAGTCCAAACATTTTAATTAAGTGCACAAGCACAAGATTCTTGCCTAACTTAAAGCACAAACAGGTAAAATTTCAATTGTCCTTGCAGCTTTGCTTGCAAAACAGGACTACAAAATCATTTTCACAAAGTTGGGGTGCATTTAAATAATGAGATATTGGATACAATAAGATCTTGGATGAGAAACTGCATAAATGCAAAGCATGAGGTCATTAAAGCCCACTGTTTATGCTCTCACATTCTGATGATCAGTGTATACTTATATCATTTTTACAGAAAATAAAATAGTTATTCCTGAGGTAATGGTGAACAGCTTGTAGAGAACACACATAAAGGAGTTATGCACAAATTATGCAGCAAAGAATTTACAGAGATATTTCATTTCCTTTGCAAATGTCACCATTGGGGAACACTGGTGACAGATATCACACACAATCCACCTTTTGTTAATTTACAGAGCCACAGTACACAGGTCACACAGACCAACGGGGAGACTTTAGCTCAAGAAAATACAACTGTAAAATGGATTTGCTTGCACAAAGTCATAGGAGTTATCAAATAAAACAGGAAGGCAATATTGATTTTGATATAGGCACCCCTAAAAATACGGGTTTTGTAGAGTCAGTACTGTCTTGATTTAGGTTCTAACCCAACCCAAATTCTCAGACGCGGCTCCATCCACATATTGATTTGTCTGGCATGCTGAGGGCTTTTTGTTATTTATTTTTTTTTCCCAGAAATGCTTTTCTGCTCTCAAATTTTAGCTAGCTCTCCCAGAAGAATGTCTAATACAGCCACAAAGAGCAATTCTGTTCCTAACAACTGAGCTATTGACTATGGTAATAAAAAGGAAAGACAGAAGTCATGTCAGCTTGGCTTCTCACAGGACCTCACAGTGCTCCTTCATTCAAAACCAGTTATGTAATCAACAAGCAATGGGTAATGCATTGCAAAATATCAGCAGCCCTTAGTTTTCTATCAGGTATGTTAAAAACTTTATAAAGTTTGGCAATTCTTGAGAAATAAAACACCTTATAACTACCACCAATGCATTATTTCTTTGATATTTTGCTACATACCTCTTTTTTTTTTCCTCTCCTGCTACTACCTGACATCTAAATGCCTATAATTTTAGACATAAAGACCACATGTCAGATAAAGAAAGATCCACAGAAATGGAGCTTCAAGATGTTATTTCTGCCATTTGTAGGCAGCAGTTTACCTGATGTGCATCTTCAACACCTTTGTCTTTATAGGAGGAGGCAGGGGTTTAGATAAAGAAACACAAAGAGACAGTACAGCTCCTTTAACAAGCCTTAACAGTTTTGCTTTTATTAAATTTGTACAATAAAATTGAAAACCTTTAGGTAGGGACAAAAAAGCCCTGGTGATGAATTATCAAGGAAACCAGTAGAGGAAATCAAGCCGTGCTTGGAAGAGATTAAACAAGTCATAAAGTTTTTAATAAAAGCAGGATGCAGGAAATAGAGGGAGACATAAGTGATTGATTGAGGTGCAAATGTAGGTGTGGGCAGGAGGGAAGCAAAGGGTGAATTTGTCTGGGGAGTAAATCCATTTTGGTCATTATAGTTCAGTCTGGCCCTGATCCAGAAAAACACTTGAGTGGATTCTTGGTTTTACCATGACTCACTCAGGAGAGCTGAGCTCTGCTGATCTGCTCAGACTCAGGTTTGAGTGGTTTCATCAGGATGCTCTCTTGAATTTTATCACCCCACTTCAGGGCCTGTAAGACAACAAACTGAAAGATGGATTGGTTATCTACCTCTTATACACTCACTCACCTTGTAAATGCAGAGCATTATCCTACAGAAACTTTTCCAGACTCCCTGACTTTGACAATTACACTTATTGTCATTTTTAGTTATCTCCCATCCTTCTTGACAGATGTTGCAATATAGATGGATTGGTTATCTACCATTTTGGAGTGGTTATCAGCCTGAAGAATCCACTCTGGACACAGAAAACTCCACACTCTGCTTTCTATAGTGGCAGGAGCTTAGAAATGGAAGTTATTTTTGCAAACACAGAGGCTGAAGAATAAGAATGTCAATGGCAGCCAGAAAGGATGGAACCTTGGGATGCTGCAAGATTTTATTTGCTGGGACACCATGCTGAAATTTTGTGAGACATGGCACATGATAACCTGATGTAACTGGGCCAAAATTACTTTTGTAATTTAGTGCCTTCTTACTTGTTTGTAGGGTTCCATCAGTGCTTGCAGGGTCCCAGGGGGAAAGGACCAGCTCAGGACCAGCTGTCTCTGAAGATATTTTATGTCACAGTCATTAGTGCTGACAATAAGAAATGAATTCTATGATTGTTCTTTCTACCCCAAATTTTGGTGAGATTTCTGGCCAGGGCAGAGGAATGATTTTGGAAGCAGTCTGACCAAATCCATGGTTCTGAACCATTAATTCAAACTGGTTATCTTGTGAAAAAATCACAGGTTTTAATCTCACATATTTTTAATCCACCTTCTCATCCATAGGATTCCAATCATCTTCCTCTCTAAGCTCCAATCTTACATTTTCTAAGGCAGAAAAAAATACCATCCTGGCTTTCCAGAAATGAACAAAGTGAAAAGATTCCATACACAATACAAGTCAGCATCACCAGATACCATATTTATATTTCTTAACACTCTTCCCTGGGAAATGTGAATAGGAGGATCACAGCTTTCATTAAACAATAAAGTTAATTTCTAGCTCTCAAGGTTTCACAGAAAAGCATTAAAACATAATGCTTGCAATGTCACTGCAAACTTTGACTTCTTGCATTTTCCTCATTTTGAGCAGTGTCTCTGAGGATGCAACAATTCACATATATGAGCAATTTGCAGAATTGTGGGTCCTGTTCATCTAATATGAGCTCTTTTTCCTCTGGGAAGTTGTGCACAAGAGCAAACATCTATATATTAATAAAACCAGTATGTCACAAGGTATTTTTTTAATTGCTGCATTTTATTAATAAGTTACTAAGTAAAAGGTTTCTTTCAGAAGTTCAAATTAAAAACTGTGAGTCTTTTTCAGCATTTTTACATTTCATTTCTTGTCAGGCTCTCAGTCATAAAGATGAGGTGGGTGATAATTATTCAGGGTTGCCAATTAACCTACTTAGCAGGTCACACAGGTAACTGGCACAGATTGTGTCAAACCTCATTACTGGGATAATAATTTAATCACCCAGTGCATTGACTGAAGGCCAGAGAATCTGGAGAATAAATTAAACAGGAAAATAAAATTAGTATCTAGACAGACATTCTATTTCAATAATGAAATCAGTAGAATTATAAAGGAAACTATTCACTAGTAAAAACCCAGTAAAGTGTGGGATGGGGCTGAGGGCATGGAGAGGGAGGATTTTCAACCACAACTTCCAGCTTGAGCATAAAAAAGGGTTTTATGTCACCTTGCTACTCTGAATGAAAGTTTAACCTGTGAAGAGGGTGTGAGAAATGTGTGTTATTTGTTAGAATTTAAATAGAAGTGCAATGGCATCGTGTGAAATGCAGAGTTACAGCCCAGGCTCACAGCCCTGGCCTCTCCCAGTGCATCCCAAACTCCTTCAGCTCCCTGTGCCTGCATTCAGAGAAATGAAAAAGGGATGTCAAGGGAGAGGGGCACATGATGGATAAAATAATATTGCAGGAGCTGTCAAGAAGGATGGGAGAGAAGAAAAAATTACAATAAGTGTAATTGTCAAAGTCAGGGAGTCTGGAAAAGTTTCTGTAGGATAATGCTCTGCATTTACAAGGTGAGTGAGTGTATAAGAGGTAGGGACAGAAGAGCCTGCCTGGAAGGAGAAAAACCTTTTTTCTGTGCAGATGGGGATAAAACTACTGGAAGGAACAATAACATCTTTCTAAGTGGGTTTTACACATACAGGTCACATATGAGTTTGAAGCTTGAATCTGCTTCAAAGGAAGTTTTTCTAGAAATTTTCTTTCTTTTCTAGAAATTGAATTTTAATATATACATACAGGTCACATATGAGTTTGAAGCTTGAATCTGCTTCAAAGGAAGTTTTTCTAGAAATTTTCTTTCTTTTCTAGAAATTGAATTTTAATATATACATACAGGTCACATATGAGTTTGAAGCTTGAATCTGCTTCAAAGGAAGTTTTTCTAGAAATTTTCTTTCTTTTCTAGAAATTGAATTTTAATATATACATACAGGTCACATATGAGTTTGAAGCTTGAATCTGCTTCAAGGGAAGTTTTTCTAGAAATTTTCTTTCTTTTCTAGAAGTTGAATTTTAATATTCAAAATATAGACTGAAAAAAAAACCCCAAACAACCACTATAAATGCCAAGACTTAGTTAGTCCTGAGTGTGTGAGGTGTAAGGTGTCCCACAGCACTGACAAAATTTCATACAAGACTCCAGGAAAGATGAGAAAAGGGTGAACTTACCCTTGTCTTTGTGGTCTGTTTGAATGGTTTAGTGTCTGCAGGAACAGCAGGGCTATAAAAGGAGCCATCACTCCTGTGAGCAGTGGATCATTCAGTTTAAACAGATCTCATAGATGTTATAGCCAGGAATTACTGAGCTCTGCTCCAGGACTTGTAATTTATTCACTCAGTAGGGGAAAAAAAAAAAAAAAAGTGACTTCCATAGCAGCACTTGATAGGCCTGTAAAATAAAAAAACAACCAGCATAAAAAAATAGCCAGTGGGCCAGGGATGAGTGTTGGTTGGGCCAGGAATGAAAATTTGGTTTATTTTTTATAACAATGAGCAGAACCACATGCTTAAGTCAGTGGATGTGACCAGATCACTCATTTATGCTGTCAAATTTATTATTTTGAATCATAAATTGACTTGTTACTGGAAGAGTGTTCACTATAGCAGAAAAGCTGAATATATCTACTTCAATTCTGGAATTATAGAAACAACATGCAGCTCTTAAATATCATTTTATTTGTTCCCACAGAATGTAAATGCTATAGTAGTCAATAAATTCTTAGACTTTCTTTCCTTGTGTTTTTGAAAAGGCTAAAGCAGGGCAGCACTGTTTGTGGATGCTACCCACTAGTCCAGAGTGCCAGATAACAGAAACTGCACACAGGGGAAAAATCACTTTCACCTAATTAGTAGAAACTCAGCACAGATGAGTTTAAACTTTCTCATTAAAATTGACCCTGGTAAAAAAGTGTCAAGTTTGAAGATAATGGCTATTTATTTATATTTATTTATTTAAACATAAAACAAGAGCTCAAAAGTCAGTAAAATAATTTGAGTGTAAGGGCCTCTGGTGAGGTATCAGCAGTTACAGAGGACCCACAGCTACCAATCTGCTTTTCTGGTTCTTGTGAATATTTCCAGTGTTTGCAGCTCATTGCTTTTTTTTATATATTAGGTACAACAGTAATAAATGTCTAATGAAATTACACAGGCTACAGACAGGAGTGACAGTGGGTTAGGAAAATCCATCAGAATACAGAATATTTCATTATTTAGCTATCTGGAAAAATCAGATTTTATAAATGCTTTGATAAGGCAAGAGATTGTTGACTCATTTCCATGATGGTTCACAGATCCCTCCCTTTCAGAGGTTAGCTAAGGGCAGGAATCCAGCCTCAGCAGCAGAATTCCCATTTTGGAAATATTATTTGGAATATAATTATTTTGGAAATAATATTTGGAGATATCCTGAGCAGGGTTTCAATCCAGAGCCAGCCCCAGTGTGGGGCTGGAGGTGCCTGCACCACTGCACAGGCTGAGCACTGGAGCTGCATCCTCTGCAAAGATGCATTTCCCAGCATGAGAGCAGCTCTGGGTGATCTCTGGGGAAAGGATCAATTACAGACTTTGGGCTTCTCTTCATTTGTTACATTTCCCACTAAAATAATGTTTCCCATTGTTCTCTCATTTATAATTCACATCTGTAATTGTCATGGGCTGTAACCCCTTTAGACTGTCTTAGCACCAGGTTACATTTCATTTTAAAACAGAGCTTTCCATGGACACCATTATTCTTCAGTTGCAACCTGTGGGTGTTTTTTAACTAAAAATATAATGAGAAGTCCATATTAAAGTATAATAATACTTTATTTGATAATACTATTTGATAATAATAATAATTTGATAATAATAATAATAAAAATTATTTATTTATTTATTTATTTATTGATTTATCATTTATTTATTTATTTAATAATCAATGTCACATTTTGGGCAGATCTGGACTGGTTAATTGTGAATCAGCACCTCCTCCCAGGAGTGTGCAGGCTTGAATATTCCTGCTCAGTGCTCCCCTCCTTCATTCCTCTCCTTACTCAGACTGACCCTGGCTTTCATTCACCTGTAGAGGTGACACGAATTTCTGGATTTTG
>VXBR01000465.1:78625-106055 GCA_013400215.1 Cisticola juncidis | reverse complement strand
AGGAGTTTGGAAGTCGCTGCTTTGTCGCTCCCCTTCTCCCCCAAGCCTTCCGACCCGCTTTCCCTCTCCCCGCGCAGCCTCTGCTCCCGGCCGTGTTCACTGGGGATCTCTTCTTTCTCTCCTTACCTGTCTCAAAAGGTTTGACTGTAGGTACCAAAGCGGGGATCGACGGCGCATAAAGATGCTGAAGGGTGCTTGGTTGCTCAGTTTGTTAACAGTGGCTGGGATCTCGTGGACAGAGAGTCGCAAACCTGCCAAAGACATTTGCAGCAAGAGCCGCTGCCCTTGCGAGGAGAAGGAGAACGTGCTGAACATTAATTGTGAGAACAAGGGATTTACAACCGTCAGCCTCCTCCTGCCGCCCCCGTCCAAGATCTACCAGCTGTTTCTCAATGGGAACGCCCTGACCCGCCTGTTCCCCAATGAGTTTGTCAACTACTCCAACGCCGTGACCCTGCACCTGGGCAACAACGACATGCAGGAGATCCGCACCGGCGCCTTCAGCGGCCTCCGCACCCTCAAGAGGCTGCACCTCAACAACAACAAGCTGGAGGTGCTGAAGGAGGACACCTTCCTGGGCTTGGAGAGCCTGGAGTACCTGCAGGCTGATTACAATTACATCAGTGCCATCGAGGCGGGGGCGTTCAGCAAGCTGAACAAGCTCAAGGTGCTGATCCTCAATGACAACCTGCTGCTGTCCCTGCCCAGCAATGTGTTCCGCTTCGTGCTGCTCACTCACCTGGACCTGCGGGGAAACCGCCTCAAGATGATGCCTTTTGCTGGTGTGCTGGAGCACATTGGAGGCATCATGGAAATCCAGCTGGAGGAGAACCCTTGGAACTGCACCTGCGACTTGCTGCCGCTCAAGGCCTGGCTGGACACCATCACCGTGTTTGTGGGTGAGATAGTCTGTGAAACCCCCTTCAGGCTGCACGGGAAAGACGTGACCCAGCTCACCAGGCAAGATCTGTGCCCTAGGAAAAGCTCCAGTGATCCAAGCCAGAGGGAGAAGCACCCTGTCCTCTCAGACCCACACGTCTCGAGGCTGTCCCCCACAGCCAACTCTGCCATCAACCCCACCAGGGCCCCAAAAGCCAGCCGGCCACCCAAGACCAGGAACCGGCCCACCCCCCGTGTCTCTGTGTCAAAAGACAGGCAAATATTTGGACCTATCATGGTTTACCAGACAAAGTCTCCTGTGCCCATCACCTGCCCAGCTGGCTGCATCTGTACATCCCAGAGCTCAGACAATGGCCTGAATGTGAACTGCCAAGAGAAAAAGATCAGTAACATCTCTGATCTCCACCCCAGGCCAACCAGCCCAAAGAAACTTTACCTTACCAGTAACTATCTGCAAGTCATTTACAGAACAGATCTCACAGAGTACAGCTCCCTGGATTTGCTGCATCTAGGAAATAACAGGATTGCAGTGATACAAGAAGGTGCCTTTACAAACCTCACAAGTTTACGCAGACTTTATCTCAATGGCAACTACCTTGAGGTTCTGTACAGGTCCATGTTTGAGGGGCTGCACAGCCTGCAGTACCTCTACCTAGAGTACAATGTCATTAAGGAGATCCTGCCACGCACCTTTGATGCTCTGAGTAACCTTCATTTGTTGTTTCTCAATAACAACCTGCTCAGATCCTTGCCTGATAATGTTTTTGGAGGCACTTCCCTCACCAGGCTCAACCTCAGAAACAACCATTTCTCCTACCTGCCTGTGAGAGGAGTCTTGGACCAGCTCTCGGCGCTGATCCAGATCGATCTCCAAGAGAACCCTTGGGACTGCACGTGTGACATCCTGGGGCTGAGGAACTGGATAGAGAAAGTCACTGACCAGAACAACCAGCACTCAAACCCCCCTGTAGTTATCAATGAAGTGATTTGTGAGTCTCCCACCAAGCACTCTGGAGAGCATCTGAAATTTCTGAGCAAAGAAGCCATATGCCCAGAGAACCCCAACCTGGCGGATTCCTCTGTGCTCTCCATGAACCAGAACACAGATACCCCTCATCTGGGTGCCTCACCCAGCTCCTACCCAGAGCTGCACACTGAAGTTCCTCTCTCTGTCCTCATTTTAGGCTTGCTGGTTGTGTTTATTTTGTCTGTTTGTTTTGGGGCAGGGCTGTTTGTTTTTGTCCTCAAGCGCAGGAAGGGGGTGCAGAGCATGCCCAGCAGTGCCAATAATGTAGATATTAGCTCATTTCAGCTCCAGTATGGGTCCTACAACACTGAGACCCACGACAAAACTGAAGGACATGTTTATAACTACATCCCCCCTCCTGTGGGACAGATGTGCCAAAACCCAATCTACATGCAAAAGGAAGGGGATCCGGTTGCCTATTACAGGAATCTCCATGAGTTTAGCTATAGCAGCCTTGACCACAAGAAAGAAGACCCCACCAGTCTTGCATTTACCATCAGTGCAGCTGAATTGCTGGAAAAGCAGTCCTCACCAAGGGAACCAGAGCTGCTGTATCAAAACATTGCAGAGAGGGTCAAGGAACTGCCCAGTGGAGGATTAGTTCATTATAACTTTTGTACCTTACCCAAAAGGCAGTTTGCCCCTTCCTATGAATCCAGACGCCAAAACCAGGACAGGATAAATAAAACTGTTTTATATGGAACTCCCAGGAAATATTTTGCAGAACAGTCTAAACCTGAGCATCCTTTACTCCAAGGAAAGATACAAACAGAACCAGACTACCTCGAAGTTCTGGAAAAACAAACTGCAATCAGTCAGCTGTGAGGGGGGAGGTGGGAGACAAAGGAAATTTTTTTAAATGAGCTCAGCATCACATTTCTTTGAGTCTGAACTCAGTACTGATGTCATCTGTCGCATTCCCAACATTTCCACTTTTTTAAATCAGAGAAGGAGTGAGAGAGAAAAGGAATCCTTGCAGCACAGCAGGGATGTGGTGTTGCTTTTACAACGTTCCCTTTAAGTTATTTCTATAGCTCTCTCTTTTTGACCCTTCTCTTGGAACTGTCATTGCAAATGTGTCTTTCTGTAATAGATCTTGCATAATTCTTTTTGATTTCGAAGGAAATGAGGAGGGGATCTTTGGGGTTTCTGTTGTATTTTTTTCTTTTCATTTCAAAATGGAAACTTAATGTATTATGTAGAAGATCTCCAAAGATCTTTTTTCATGGACTATGACTTTCTTTTGTAAATAATAATATACAGTACTGCTGTTTCAATTACCAACTATAGCCACTGGGCGTCACTTTTTTGTGTTAAAGTGCCTTTGCACTTTAAGTACATTATTACTTAATTGTTGCTCTTAGCTTTGATAAATTGAACCTATTTTAATGTGTTGTATTTTTGAAATTAAAAAAAAAATTGTAAAATAGATCTATATGTCAGCTGCATTAAATCAGAAGGTTTGATTTATAGGAAAGCTGCCCTTCTTTAAGTGACTCTAGTTCTAGGACCTTACAGACTCAAATGTAAATTATTGGGGTATTTTTTTCCCTCTAGGTTTGTTTAGAGTGACTCACTGAGATCAACTGAGAGGATTTAGCAATGGACTAGAGGTTATCAAATGCCTCAGCCGGGAATAACAGCTCATTAATAAAAGATGTTTAACACAATGTCATAGTGAACTGAACAATTAATGTCCTTCTTAATACATTGCATTGCAGCTCTAACACAGTAATGTTCAATGGCTTAAAATTATTTTCATACTTAACAGAACATTACTCATACTATTCTATGCATTGGATTAGGTATTTTTATACATTTTGTGACAGAGTTTATATTTGTAACTTTTTGGACTGAATTCACATGTCCTCTTCCTGCCAAATACATATTTTTTTTTCATAAGCAGGGACACCAGCAGGGGTCATCCCACACCTCATTAAATTTATTAACATACAGGCAAATGAACCAATGCCAAAGGTAAAATTTGAAACTTGGAGTCCTCCAAATCAAGGTAGCTGAAATCAGAATGTGCATCCCACTAACTTTTGGTATTCTGAATCATCTCTATGTGCTTTTTGCCTCTAAAGCAGAAGTAATAATGCAACAATTCTAATCTGTTAAAGAAAACTACTATTAAGTTCAATATCTTAAATGTTATAAAATGTTTTAAGTTAACTGAATCCCTTTTTCAACACTGGTTTTCTTCAGCCCACCAGTGAACAAATGCAGTGAATCTTCTCCTTTTCCATTAGCTCAGGCCTGTTTTGCTTCAAGCTTTGTTACCACCTTCAATTTCCTTTTCCTTCATGGAGAATATTGAAACCATTTTTATTACCAAGTATATAGTCAAACTTTATTAAGCCTTATTAGCTTCTAAATAATTTTTAGATGCAAACATGATTGTGCAATTTAAACAAACAGTCCTTATTTACAACAAAAACAGTTTTGTTTTGTCTGTTCTAAATCCTTATGCAACTGGGATGGTGATCTGCATATAAAGTAGGCCAGGCTTTTCAATTCCTTATTAAAGCAATTGATGGGGTCTGAAAGAAGCACACTGTTTCCTTTTCATAAATAGGTTACTGCACATAATAATCCTTTATTATCATGCAGAGATTGAAGTGGCCTCTGCTGACTGGTTTCTAGAGCTTTGCTATAGTTAATAATACAGTATCTACAACTTGGAGAAATTTTCAGCAATAGCATTTCAGCTATAAATAACTACAATCAATGTTGTTCTAATCAGGACTTTGCCAAGAGGAAGTTGCTTTGTATTTAAGAGCTAAAGAGGCTTTGCATGTGTATTGCCAGATATCTGAGTCACTTAGTAAAACGTCTTGCAGTGATTTATGTGACATCTGAGTGCATTAATATGCTAACATGTCAATTATTTATGTTCAGAATCCATAGCATCTATGGCTGTTTGTTAGATCAGGTTTAAAATTGAGGTGCTACAAGGAAATACTGCAGAATCCCTCTTCAAAATGGTCTCACATCCAGGAGGAGGTGAAATTATCTCAATTCAGTAGGGCTTGGAACCCTTGACTGGAATTGCACCCATCTTTGAGCAAGGAACTTGCTTGAAACCTTCCAGTACTGATTGTCTGACAGCTCCTTCCCCTGGGTAATTAAAAGCATTTATTACTGAAACACTGAGAAAAGTACATTATTTTAAGGGAAAGTTGTTA
Source organism: Cisticola juncidis (assembly GCA_013400215.1). NCBI lineage: Eukaryota > Metazoa > Chordata > Aves > Passeriformes > Cisticolidae > Cisticola > Cisticola juncidis. The sequence continues at coordinate 100,940 of VXBR01000465.1, read as the reverse complement.
ACTCTTTCCAGGTATGAATTCAGTGTTCCCTGCAGAACAAGTACCATGGTACATCTGGCAGCAGCCAGGATATTGTTATTTATTATTCTCCAGTGATGCAGAACCAATTACAAAGGGAAAAAACTCCTATTTTTTTCCCAGAGAAATGTTTTCAGTGTTCTAGTGCTTGCAAACAACAGAGATAGGGAATTGATTCTTTTAATAATGTTATATTGTTTGGTTTTAGTGCTTCAGTCTCAGTTCTTTGATGTTTGCTTTGGTAACACAGCCATACTTTTCAGAGGTTGTGCTGCTTTACATTTCCTTAGCCTTCCTAGTGGAATTTATTTAATGACTAGATTTTATTTTGCATCACCAGCACCAGCTTTAGAATTAGGATTGCTGTAGATCTTTCAGGTTTGTTTTTGTACCCTTCAGCTGACATCCATTAAGGAATCCTTTTCATAGAGTGTCTAGGTGAAAGAGAAGAGATTTTTTTTTTTTCAGTTACACTTAAAGAGATTTGTTTAACATGGAAAGTGTGTCTGCAGCTGCTGTAGAGGAGGCTCCACATTTCTTCAGCTGTGCTGCCCTGGAAGCTGCTGCTTGTTAGGGGAGAGCTGCTTCCCTCAGTCCTGGCTTGATAATGAGTCTGAAAAAAAAAAGAGAATTCTTTCACAGTTTGAAAAGTTGAACTGTGAAAATTATGTAACCAGGTTAGCAAAGTTGTTTTTATTCCCTCAGGAAAATGGGGTGCAAATAGTTTTCTTTCTTCATAAGTTTTCTTTTGTGAAAGTGAACTGAATGACCTTTACAGAAGCACTAACAGTGCAGACTGAAGCACTGTTGAAACTGTGCAGTTATTTCTAGTGAAAATGAGCATTACTCTTCCAAAGCATGAATACTTTTTTTTTTTTTGAGACCTTTCTGAGTAAGTATTAGTTAAAATTTATCAATATACTTCGCTTTTTCTCCCTAGTGATAGAAAAAAAAATGTTACTTTTTGGAAAAAGTGTTCTTTGTCTCCTCAAGGCTGCTGCAGAGCCATTCCATGTGCCCAGGGCTGCTCCTCCTTTCTGCAGTCTCTGTCTTCCATTAGATTTTACCTTTTTGGGCTCCAGTGTTTGCTCAGCTCCTACCTCAGCTCTATTACCTGGTACCAGAGCCCTTACAGGGTCTGCATCCCTTCCCCAGCAGCTCTCAGGACCTGTCCCAGCTTTGAGGGGAGTTCCTGCTCCTCCTTCCCTGCCCCTGGCACTGCTGGGCACCCCTGTGCCAAAGGAGAACCTCACCCCAGTGGTTTTCCTGGGATTTGTGCTGCAGGAAACTCTCTTTAATCATAGCTGTTCCCTCTTCCCCTCTTTGAGAAGAGATCTTGTTTGGAACACAAAATCAACACCACGGAGGCAGAGGTCTGCAGTGAAAAGCTGCTCCCCAGCAAAAAGGGACCCAGCCTGTTTATTTATTTTTATTTTATAATTTTGTGGCTCTGGTAGTGGGTTGGTTTCTGGGGTTACCACCCCTTCACTCCACTGACCAGACCAGCTGTGAACCAACATTATTTTCAGGATGGAAATATGTAAGCAAAGGACAGTGAACAAAAACAAGAAAGGTTGTTTATATTTTAAAGTGTGACAAAGTGAAAAACTGACTTTTAATATTGTACAGTAGCTAAAGAACTGACTCTATTTTATAAGCAAATAGAAGGCTTTGAAAAATCTCAGAAAAACCAGGGCAACAAAGAAATCACAGAGGGTTTCAGTTTCCATGCAGGATTCCCTGTGTGCCAGGCTGGGGCATCACTTGTGTCCAGGACTCCTGAGCAAGAGCACAGGGATGAGCCTGCTGAAACCACTGGCATCACATCACTCTTTACTGTAATTTTGGTGAGTTGTCTCCAGCACCAGTGAATCTTGACAAAATTAGCTGCTGAAATTTTAAACTCCACCTGGAGTCTATGGAGTAAATAGCAAAAATCACCATTTAGAGGGGTTTGCTCCCAGCCCAGGGTGTGGGTTGGGGTTCAGCAGTGGCTGCTCCCTCCAGGAGGGGCAGAGAGGACAGAAAATGAGAGCTGGTGACAGAAAATTCCCACAGAGCTGCCCTCAGTCCAGCCTGGCCCTTTTCCAACACATTTCCAACATCCATGCTCTGCTGAGGATCTGCCAGCCTCTACTCCAAGATATTTTTTCTTTTCTGTCCATAAGAAACCTTCCCTGTGGAGTTTAAACCCTGCTTTGTTCAAATACTCTTTTAATAACACCACCTTGTGCTTAGTTTGCTTTTCTTTCTCTTCCCACCAACATTTCAGATTGTAAAATATAAGTTGCACTTTTTAAAAGTTTGCAGCTGTAATTAGTATTGTCAAAATAAGGATACCAACAAGGTAAATTGCCTAAAAAAGTCTTGCAGAGTACTGAGCTTGTGTTGGAATAGAATAATTTTAAACTGCTCATGAGTGAAATGAGATACTGGAAATGTTAATGAAACTTCTTGGGCTCTTACAGGCTAATCACTGATACAGTTTGTGATTTTTCATATTAGTGTTTTTGCAGACAATAAATGTCATTTAGCAGAGAAGAAGAAAAAACCCCCCTGTTTCCCAAAGAGCTCCTCCAATTGTAGAACTCCAGAATAACATAAATTAACTTATGCAGATGATGTGACACTTCTTGTGTATCTCCCATCACTTTTTCAAAACCTTCCATAGGAGAAGTACAAAAGTTATTCTTTTCTAAGAGGATCATTAAGTCTGTTTGGATTATTGATCTCATAGCTTTTCTGGGCACAAGGCCAACCATTTTGACTAAGGTTTTTAATCCTAGCTAATGAGGGAGGTGGATTAAGGAGAAGCTGTTTTGTTCTTCAAGTGCCGGTTGGATTTTTTGGACTAGCAGATTGACGTGTTTATGAATACAGATGAATAGATGGGTTTGAATGAAAGGAATTTTGGAGTGGCAGTGGGAGATGCAGTCATTCTCAACACCAAACAGGCTCAAGAGTGAGTGAAGTTTGAAAAACAGGACGTCACAGAAGTGGCTTTCTTCCTGAGGTATAAACACACAGGGCTCCCCTGTGAATACAGCAGATTTTGTTATGTGCTGTTCACCATTTGGAGGGGTGAAATTAGAGCCAAATGGAATTCTGTAATGCTTCAGGACAGACTGAGGTGCTCAGGATTTGTTCTCAGCCCTGTGTGCACACACCTATATTATCACTGCTTGTGCACTCACTTTGAGAAAATAAACCTGGTGAAGTTTGGAGGGGCAGAGCTATTTGCAGCATTTCTGCATGGTTCTTATTTCTCTCTGTTCTCATTTCATTTCATTTAAAATGAAATCAGTTAACCATTGGTGCATTTAATGCCATAGGCTTTTAATTCCTAAGGTCTTTTGTACAAACTAAATTCTCAGCAAAAGATCAGTGTGTGTAGCTAAAAAATGGGAAACACAAAATATTGTGGCTGATCTCAAGAAGGGAGCAGTGAAGGTAATGTAAATACATATTTACAGCATAAAAATTACATCAGCATTACAAATTTATGCAATGTAAGGACATCAGGATTCTTTGTGGTGGCAGAGCAACTGTAGATTTGTGTCTTGAAAAAACACAGATCCCTTGTGTCTCCTCTTCTTGCCCTGCTGGTGCCAGAATTTTTAATCACCTAAATCTTCTGAGAAGGAGGCAGAACAGCCTTTTTAAAAATGCACTCTGCACTGGAAAAAGCAGAGCTGATGTATATAGACCTGTTGCAGTTATCTCCTCTTGAGATAAGACATATTTCCATACAAAAGCCTGGGGAAAAAATCCCCTTGAGATTGCTGATAGTGTGTTAGAGTCTATTTTAAAACATCTTGATTTTAGTTCTGAAAGCCTCTCATCTGAGAGGCAAAGGAGTTGCAGTTAAGGCATTTTTTTTCCTGTGCTATAAAGCTTTGTCCTTTTCCCCAGGGATTTGTTACAGATTTGATGCATGCCAGCATCTTAGCCAGACAGCTGAAATGAACACAAAATTTTTGGAGAACTGTGAAAATGTAATGACTGCATAAATTTTCTTCTAATCACAGAAGAACATAGAACATGATGTGGAAGCAAAGCTGTCAGAGAGGCTTTTGATATTCCAGGGAACAGTCAAACCTGTGGAATTCAGGTGCAGAGTTCCCCTGTTTTACACCTGAGTTCCCTCTGTGGGATGCCCTGGGTTGGCACAGGAACCTCACTAAATAAGAAAAATCCCAGTGAACTCCCCAGCTGTGGGTGGCAGAGGGGAGAGAAGAATTTTTATGTCCTCTTTCCATCACTTAAAATGGGAATTTTCCAGACTCAACACTCATTCCCACAGATCTGAAGTCAGCATACTCCAAGTTTATAGTTAAACATCAGATTTTCAGTAATATTTGAGTGACAGGACATTTTGGCTGTCACATCTCTTACTCCTGGGTGAGGTTTTGCTTGGAACCTTTGGTTTATTCTGTCTCTCCTAAATTTTAATTCTTGATTATTTCTGATTGTGTTCTTGCCATGGAAGGCAAATGGAATATGCTCAGCTAAATCTTTGGTTTTTCTTTATTTTATTTTTCTTTATCTTATTTTTCTTTATCTTATTTTCTTTGTCTTATTTTCTTTATCTTATTTATTTTCTTTATCTTATTTCACAAGTGGCAAAGTATCAGCTGAGACTTGAACAAGTCAGAAGTTTCAGAAGCTCAGTGATGCACTCAAGTGAGCAAAGCTTTACCAAATCTTTCCTGCTTCCCATCACATCTGTGGTCTGCAAAGTTTCTGATTTTATTCAGATGAATTTCAACTTGAAACATATACACACTGATCAGTATCTGTGTAAAACTGTATAATATTCAGCTTATTTATAATAGGAAAAAAAAAAAAGAGAAGGAATTTAGAGGTTGGGAAAAGGTTTTTGAATTTCTAAGTCTTTTTTTTTTTTTCCCTGAAGGTTTCAGAGGGATTTATTAGGATTACTAGGGAATCAAAAAGAAGTCCAACAACAGCGTTGTGTAGGGGTTTTTTGTTTGTTTGTTTGGGTTTTTTTGGGGGGGTTTTTTTTGGTGTGTGTGTCTGTTTGTGCAAGATAGTGGAGATGGGGGAAAAGAGGGGGGAAAAAAGAGAATATAGTTGTCTTAGGTGTCAAGATTTTGAAAGGAGAGTACCAGAAAACTGAGGAATTCAGAGTTTATGGATCAAAGAGGTTACAAAAATGCCACTTTACTCTGGAATATCCAAAGGGAAATGGTACAAAGGCCAAGGGAATGGGACAGGCTCCCTTGGAGAGCTGAGAAATCCCAGCCTTAAATTAGAGCAGATTTACTGTAATTCAGATATAAACTTGGCTCATGGGAAGAGATAATGGAAGTGGGAAGATGCTGCAGTTTCCACCTTAATTAGTGGTATAGTTTGTAGCCTGTATTTTCTGTAACCTTATTTACATCCAGCATAAGTTCCTCACCAGAACTGAGTAGAAAATTCTCATATTTATTGATGTGGCTTTCTTTTCCATAATGCAATGTTTATAAATTTGTTTGATGGTGGCTTAAGTTTGCCATGGCTTCTTTCTGCTCTCCAAATAACACACGGGGATAATTCCCAGCAGTGGAGTCCTAATGGATATTTCATAGTGAACACCTCCAATTGAACTGCCAAGGACTTTGTTTGTATTATCCTTGTTTTGTTTTGCTTAGATAGTGAAGCAGCGGGCCTAGTTAAAAGCTCATTTGCTGGCAACGAAAAAATAATTCTCTTTTTAGTTCTGCCAGTGACCTTGCACAAGGCATACCTGCGTCCCCATGCTTTAATTTCTGCATCATTAAATAAGGAGTATAATGCTTTCTGCCTTAGTCTGGTGAGATTTACTGATGAGAAATGTTAAGTATAATTGTTTTTCAAAGCCTTTATAGCTTAATCCAAATGCAGCAACAGTACACTGCTTTTTTTTTTCCTGGCATATGTTTTTCTGATCTCAGAATGTGGTGTCGACGTGTCAGATTTAGTTTTGTTTTCTGTCTTTGCAGTTAAAAACAGAGCACAAAGATTACCTTGTGCAGGGAAAAGATGCTATCTCCTTGTGAAAGGATATGAGATATATGGAATAAAATGGGAGGAAAAGCTACAGTTTGTTTTTAAACCTTTGAAAATTCGTGCTACCCCATCCCCTCAGTTTTCCCTCTCTGGCTGAGTTGAATCACCTTGCCCTGTAGAATCCATTCAAAAATACTTCCCAGCATAGCAGTTATTTTTTTTTTATTCACCTTTTTCTGCATGAAGTCAGTTGGGCTATTGCTGACAGTTTTTATGCTGGCAAGAGAGCCAGGAGAGGCTCGGAGTGGCAGACAGCTGCTGAAACGAGAGCCAGGCACTCTGGGGAGAGAAAGAAATTCATTCAGCCTCCCTTGTCAGCCTCTTCCTTCCACTTTAACTTCTTTCTTTGTACTCTACAGATACCACAATAATTCTGTTGTCCATTGAATTCACACTGTGGCATATTTTTCCATATATAGTCCAACTACATACTATAAAATCCAGCAATGAGTGGCAAAGCTCACCATGGCAATCTTCCATGCCATGCCTAGAAATATTTAGAAATCTGATGCTTCCATGCAGGAGAGCTGATTTATAAATGCAGAACTACAAGAATCTGTGGCACCATCTCCCTCCAACACAACAGAGATGGAGCTTCACCTCCACTTTGAAATTTGCTTTTGATTAACTAAAATTCATTCACTGGCCAGGCCTTTTGTTCTGCTTTCTCTATGCCCATCTAAATTTTGAGAGCACTAAGACTGATTTTCTTGCTGATTCATAAAATGGGGCATGAACAATCATTCCTGGTTTATAGACTGACATGGGAGCTTTTGGCTGGATTTGAAGTGCTCTGATCCCATGCACAATTTCATATTTCTAGATAATTGGCAATTGTTCAGAGGTTATTTATATAAAACAGAAGATACATGGTGCACCCAAACTGTTTCTGGCTGTGCAGTGTAAACCATCTGTCCTGGACCAGCAGAAATATATCCAAACTCAGTTCAAAGCAGTCCTTAAAAAGACTCATTATTCTTAAATTCTGGGAGAAATCTGAGTCAAGGAAAGTAAATATTGAGTGATCCTTTTAACATGTTCATCTTCAGGATTTTAGGGGATCACTTTTTCTCTCCTAAGAAAGCAGAGTTTCTTATTTAAGGAAGGATATCCAGACCCTCCCCTGCTGTAAAGTATTTATTTCCATAAACACCACAGAACTGGTTTAGAGCTGCTTTGTTTTGTAAACCCTTAACCTAAGCAATCAGCATTTATACCAAAAATGGATTGGTGCTATCAAGAGTTGTTCACTTTGATTCCACTGCTCTAGAACCAATACAATTCCAATACCTTGGAATTTTTAGTCACATTTGAAAAGAAAGAGATCTTTGAAAGTTCACCACTCAGTTCATTTTGGGATGTCAATGAATAATTTCTATGCTAAAACTCTTTGGTTGATACATTTATACACTTGGTGCTCCACAAATCATTTTAATTTTCAAGTTTCAAGACTTAGTAACACAACACAGTGAGGCAGACAGGAATATTTTGTGTTCTCCTTTTGGGAGTCCTCACTTATTCCTAAAGATCAAAGATTTTTAGCAGCTCTTGCATCCCTGTTCTGCCACCCCCAGAGTTTGGGTGTGAGTCTGCAGTCGATTCTAACTGCACTGAAACAGTAAATGTCCTTTCAAAGGAAACTAAAAGCAAAGTCCTGAGACATGCACAAAGTCACATCCAGAAAGTCACATTTTCCCAAGGATGGCCACAGCTGTTTCTTTTTCTTTGTGAGCAATACATTGACTTAATCTAAAATACATTGCCTTATTATCATGCAAATATTTATGCCACATTAGAATCAGACTGGCTTTCTTCACAATAGATAAGCTTCCTGTGTTATTGCAGATAATGAAAATCCAATTTCTGAAAATGTTCTCTTATTGTTTCTTTTTTCCTCTGCTTTTTATTAGTGAAGAACTTGCAATTATTTGCTCTTATTCAGATGTTCCAGAGGAGGAACTGAAGTCATATTTCCCACACATTAGGATTCTGATAATTGAAATTCACTGCTTTCTCTTCTTTTTATTGCCTTTAAATAAAGAAATGTACTAGGGAAAAAAAGCCTCAGCTCAGTCTGGAATGATACAAGTGCAAGTCAGGAATAACTGAAAACAGTTTTGATCACCCTTTGAAATCCTTGATTAAGCAATTTTGCTAACGCTCAAAGAAATTCACTGGAACCTTTTGATTTATTGCACAATAGGTAGAAAGCTGCTTTTCTTCTTCTTCAGGCTCTTACCCTGCCAATGGATATTTGTTCTGTGAGCAGCACTGACATGAAAAGTCTGAAGTTGTCCACTTTTCTCCCTTGGACCAAAGTTCCCTTGGTAAACAGAGGGAGGAGAGCAGTGTTAATCCTCTAAGCTCAGCTCTGTGAAAAAGCCACTCTGCAAGCTTTGAGGGAAATCAGCAAAACTTTGCAAGCCTGGCCAGCATTTTCCAGAACGCTTCCCATTTATATGAGATTCCAATTCAATAACAGCCTTAAACAGCTTCTTCCATATTAATAATATTAATAAAATATGAGCATGGAAATAACAATGCTTGTCCCCTTTGCTGGAGAAACTCCACTTAGCAACGTGGGTTGTGATGTTGATTGCAATGCCAGTTCTCTGATCTGTTGGGTTTTGCTTATTAATTGAATTAATTGAACTGATAAATTGGATTTTGCTGCCTCTGGGCTGAGTAGTCAGGCTGAGTAAGTGCTGGGCTGCTTCTGCAAAGGGGAGGGGAGGGACAGGAGAGGAGCTGTGAGGACACAGGAGGAGCAGAGGACAGAAGCACAGCCTTGAGGAGGGGTTGGGGCCACAAAAAACTAGAGCTCTGCCCCTCTAGAAGTGTCCCCTCACTCCTAGAGACAGATTCCTCCAGCACAGCATTCCATCTCACATTCTGCAGTCAGGTTTTGATGGGATTCAGCACAAGAAACCCAGACAGTGGCACCCAGCCTGGCTGCTTCCCTGCAGGACATGCACCTTCAGAGAGCTGCTCTGGGTTGATGTCTGTCCATCCAAATCTGCATTCCCTCTCTTAAACTTGGCTAATGTGGTGAGAAACCCAATGTTCTGGTAAAAATCCCACTCCAAGGGCCTGGGAATTGGGTCTGGAGAGCTCTGTGGTGATGGCACCATCAGCTTTCCTGGAGAGAGCCCTGGAGCCTGCCCTGGCACTCCTCATCCCATTGCACTCCTAAGATGTCACTGTCATTAAAAAAAAGAGAAGTAAAATGTCTCAACAAGGGCACAGAGGCAGATAAATATTAAAATGGTTATGTAAGAGGAAGAGCTTGGTGCTGGAGGTCAAAGAGGACTCCAGTGGTGGAGCAGCTGGAGTAGGGACTGGCATTGCTGAGTGCAGCCCCTGCATGTTCATCCTGCTGCTCTGTCTGTGACAAAAACACTGCTGCTGCCACAAAAACACAGGGGAACCCACAGTTTCCAAAGGCTGGGTTCCTCACAGAGCAGAGAATTCCCAGTTTCCAAGGTCTGGGTTCCTCACAGAGCAGAGAATTCCCAGTTTCCAGGCTGGGTTCCTCACAGAGCAGAAGATTCCCACAATTTCCAAGGGCTGGGTTTCTCACAGAGCAGAGGATTCCCACAATTTCCAGGCTGGGTTCCTCTCAGAGCAGAGTATCCCACAGTTTCCAAGGGCTGGGTTCCCTATAGAGCAGAGGATTCCCACAATTTCCAGGCTGGGTTCCTCACAGAGCAGAGGATTCCCACAATTTCCAGGCTGGGTTCCTCACAGAGCAGAGGATTCCCACAATTTCCAGGCTGGGTTCCTCACAGAGCAGAGGATTCCCACAGTTTCCAGAGGCTGGGTTCCCTATAGAGCACAGGATTCCCACAGTTTCCAAGGGCTGAGTTCTTTACATCCTTGTTATCCCTAAATTTCTCCTGAATTTACAGAAATGGTGAAGCTCTACTGGATGAACAAACATTACCCTGAATAAAGTCCCCAACCCCTTGTGTGAGCAAACATGTTCTTAATACCACATTATTAGCTAAGTATTGTTTCCCATGGCATGGAAAACATGGGGGACAATTACTTTAAATAATTTAGCTCCACTCTCTTAATATTCCAGCACATTGCAACACATTTTGCCTCCTCTATAAGTAGCAATACTCAGAAATAAATCTCTTTTAAATGGGGGGTGGGTGTGAGTTTGGGGATTTAAAAAAGCCTGATATTTCTAGACTGAGATAAATAGTAAACTCTTCTAAATATATGAATATATTTCAGGACCATGCTGAAAAGGAGAAAGGGAGATGAGACTCCCTGATGATCTTAAAAGTGAAAGAACAAATGAGCCCTGTCTTCCTCTTTAACTGACCCTGGCTCCAAGTGCTTTTTGATGGTGCAGATGGCAGAAAAATCACTGGACTCTCTCTGCCCTGAGGAAAAAAGTGGGTCACATAGCACCAACATCAATTTTTAAACAAAGTTACTCCCTTGGAATCAGTGATTGTTCTTAAAAATTTGTTCTACCCTTTTAATACAGAGGAATTATCATCACTTTACCAAATTTGGCAGTACTGTGCTCTCTAGTGCAGTGCAGGAAGAGATTAAATTCCAGTGACAAAAGGAGAGGGATGGCCTTGGTAAGCATTGATGCCTCCACAGATGATTCTCTGTAATAAATGTTGCTTTTTTAGCTGCTTAATTTTATCATTCATGTGGGATTCATGTCATTTAACAGCAGCTACCTGAACATGAGGTATCTTTCCCAGATTAATCATCAGTGTACTTTTTATACTTAGCAGAAGAAATCAGTCCCACCATGAGTTGATTCATCTCACCCACCTCAGAAAATTGCCATTGTCTGCACACTGTGTGTGCCTCTGTGAGTTAGACTAGTCCCCAAAGTAAATTAAATGCTAAAAGTCCTATTGAATAGGAAATTGAGGAAAACTCCAAAGCAGGTGGGTTTTTTTATGAGTTACATCCATATGGATCTTCTAGTTTCTTGTAGAAACAAATGAATTTCCTATGCTTTAATGCCAAAGTGAAACTCTTGTCAAGAGAAAAATCAATCATGGTAAAGAAGAAAAAATATTCTGTTTTTTTTTTAAGGAGAAGGGCATATTTTTAGTGGTTTGCAGCCCCCTACACCTTCCTGTATTTCTACTGCCACAAATTCTCAATATTTCCTGAGCCTTAAATCTCCTCCACCCACCCCTATGCTTGAAGATACTCAGCTCATATAATGCTGTACCAAATTTTCAGTCTATGCCCAGATTCCTCCTTTGAAAACTATAATTTTAGCAAAATTAGCTAATCCTGGGATCCCACATAGATTCCTGAGATACAGGTCCTCATGTCTTTCTTAACTCCTTACAGACCATTGGGTTTTTTCAGATGTATCTTGAGATTTGTAGTCCCAATTAAAACAGAGGTGCCCTAACCACAAATGGGATTTTGTAGCAAATTGTCAGTGGCACCCCACATCACAGCAGCAGAGAAAAAATCCCATTCTCTGCAGCTATTAAAGGCCAAATTTGGATATATTTACACAGAGAGAAAGATCCAGAAGTCTTTAGAGCAGCACAGAGTCTTGTGCATCCCATGCACTCAACTCAAGAGAAGTACAGGGAAGGAAAATTCATTTGGAAGGTTCCAGAAGTTCCCTCCATGAGGGGGCTCAGGGGGAATTTGTGGTGAATAATGAGCAAGGAGAGGATTCCACCCAGTGCTGCTCAGAGCCTGCCACGTGCAGCTGCTGTGAGCACCCAGCAAAAATTTAAATTATTCTGCTCAGCCAACCATGGCTCTGTGCTGTGCTGTTTATCATGACAGGGGCTGCTTACAGGGAGTGACCTCACTCTGCTCTTACTCACCCAAATCACTCCATCTCTTCCTTTTGGAAATAAAAAGTGCCTGGGAGCGAGAGGTGGCATTTTCAAAAAGCTTGCTGGTATAAGTGTTGGGCCACACCATAAATTTTCTCTTTAACATCTGATCATAGAAGAAATATGAGTTACAGAGGATAACTTATGCTGATCTTCCTATTTTTTTTTTCTGCATCTGTTTCTCAATAAAATAACTTTCATAATAATTAGTTCTTTTCAGTAAGAACTTAATTATTATGATGCTTGATAAAGCCTATTCTATGTCCTTAAAGGGGCAACAGTTTTTTAATTAATCATTGCAGACAACAGGCTAGCAGGGTTTTTCAGGGTCACCAGCATAGCAGAAGAGTTGGGTTGTCTTAGTCCAAAAGCATAAAAAAAGTGAAATAACCCAGCGAAAATGACACAGCAGTGGCTCCATCAGGTAGGACAAGGAGCAATGACTTTAAACTGAGAGGGACAAGGTTTAATCAGAGTTCCTGATTAGAAATCAGAAAAAATCCTTCACTCTGAGGCACAGGTTGCCCAGAGAAGCTGTGGAGGTGCTGGAGGTGCTCAGATCTCTGAGCTCCTCAGGGCCAGGGTGGATGGGAACTGCTCTAAGGGGAGTTGTCCCTGCCCATGGCAAGGGGTTGGAATTAAATAACCTTGAAGGGTCCTTCCAACCCCTTCTGTGATCCCACAGGAATTAAATAATCTTGAAGGGTCCTTCCAACCCCTTCTGTGATCCCATAGGAATTAAATAACCTTGAGGGGTCCTTCCAAACCCTTCTGTGATCCCATAGGAATGAAATAACCTTGAAGGGTCCTTCCAACCCCTTCTGTGATCCCATAGGAATATTGTACAGATAAATATGATGTGGTTAATATCATTCTCTCTACAGCATTAGCCATGTAAAGGAGTTATTATTTTTTCTGTGAAGCTTGAATCTTTATAGACACACAGAAGGAGACTCAAAGTTTCTCATTAATGGATGGGATTATAATGAGGCAAGCCAAGTGTGAATTTCCTACAACTGATTATCAAATCAAGAATTACTCTATAGAGAAGGAAGTTTTGTGAAACAATTGTACAATGTTTCCAGAATAAAAGGAGAATCAGGCCTACAGGTTAATTTGAAAGCATATTTTAAGAAGCAAGCAGACCTGATCAAATGTCAAGAACCAATTTGTTCATGTGAGATTTGCCACCAAAAGGCTCTAAAATCAGTCAGGGCTTAGTTTCTATTTCACAAGTCTTGATCATATCAGGGAGCTTCAGCCTGTTAGATTAACTTGCACACTGAACTTTCTGAAGACAGAAGGAAGAAAAAGATAAGAGAGGGGAAAAAAGTGAAGAAAAGCCCAAAATAAAGGCAAAGGAAATAAAAAATATCTGGAGATAGATGGGGTATAAGATCTGTAAAGAATAAGTGTTGTTAGAATTTAAAAGAAAATTAAATAACGGAGCTGGGGGAGGATGCCAAAAGATGGTAGGGGAAAACAAACACTCCTGATTAACAAGAAAAACAAATGAGAATTTGCTGGGACTAACAGAGGGAAGACAAAGCACTGAGTCCTCAGTTGTCTCTAGCTGGGGGACAAGACAAACATCAATGCATAGATTTTGCCCTGCTAGCTAAGTAGTGATTAATTCCATCCCATTTAAGCATTTTACAGTATCCTTTACTTATTGATGGGGGTTGTGATCTTTCTGCTGCTGTAAATGCTGTTACAAACCAAGTAGGAGCTACTCTCTGCTCAGTTGTATTTACTTTCCTTACAAAATTAATTTAAAAAATTGTCACAAGGCCAAAGGAGAATTGTTCAGACTGTCCTGGATCAGATCATTCCTGGAATTATTGAGATCCCTGTGGAAGTGCAGTGATTTACACCAGTGGGGAATTAGGACTCTGTTCAAGTCCAGCCTAAAGCAGATACCTGATGGAACTATGACAATTAAAAGTGACATAACTTCCTAAAGTGAGGATATTGTCTGTGCCAACAGAGTGCAGTTATGTGAACAAGGCTCTATATTTCTTCCCACTTATAAACAACTTCAATATAACTTTGCTTTTCATACTAAGTTTCAAAAACATTCATATCTTTCATTGATGAGCAAATTTCCTGTGGTTGAGTAAGGGTTTTTTGTGTTTTTCTTGAATTTTGACATCATTTTGCTTTATTCTATGTGACACCTTTTAATGCACAATGTCCATAGCTCCACCAAAGAGCTGATGCTGAAATATTGCCATGGATTAATTTTCAGGGAGCACAAGCAAAGGGCAAGAATTGGGAGCACCACACTGATTTAATCCTTTAGTTCACTTAACCTTATAATCCTTTCTCATTTCCTAGCAGTGGCAAGCACAACAGTTTGTTTAAAAAAGGTTTTTAAAACAGGGTTGGGGTTAGGATTCACCATTAGGGTTAGGGTTAGGTTTAGGGCTAGTGTAATGGTTTAGGGTTAGGATTCACCATTAGGTTTAGGGTTAGGTTTAGGGTGAGTGTTATGGTTTAGGTTTATGATTCCCCATTAGGGTTATGGTTTTCCCCATTAAGTATTTCCTTACTGGGATAAGCATGGAGATGAAACACACATCTTATTACCTTTTTCAAAACCAATTTTGAATATCCTTCTTGTTTTTTTCCTGTCATTAATTGACTAGACTCCTTTTGAATGTAATCAAATCTTTGTTCTTAATGGCTGGGTTTTTTTTGAAATACAGGTGTTTTATTCAGAGTTTTAGTCTTTGCTGATGGAATATTTCCCTATCAGGTCTAATTATAGTGTTTTACATCTTCTTCCCCATCCTATTCCTTATGGTTCTTGATGTCTTTTTGGACTTGTGGCCATCACTGAAATCTTCATTAAGCTGTCTGTAACAACCTCCAAATCTCTCTCCTGGACTGAATAATGAATTCCAACTCCTCTGTGCTTTCATGGATGTTTTAAAGCTCTGCATGGGCTGATGTGAGCCTGGTTTGCTGTCAGGATCCTGGTGGAGCTCATCCATCACCCAGAGTCTTCAGTGAGACCACTGAGTCTGGAGCACTCACCACAAAATTGATGTTTAAACCAGAAAAACAGTGTGAACGTCTTTCCATCCCTCACACAAATCACTCTTCCCTTGTGATGATTGACCCACATACCTCTACTCTCAGCAAATTTTGCTGCCTTCCTATGCATCAGCTTTTTTAGGAATTATTTAAGTGTATTAAGCAAGTTTGCACCTAATACATCGAGTTAAATTCTTGGTTTTATATTTAACTTCTCAGCAAAAAATAAAATCTTAATTTTCTGGCTTCTCACATATAAAATCACAAGCTCAATATTTAGATAACCTGGAAGACACTGTGTGAAAATACAAATATGGTGAAAGTTAAGGAAAATGTGTTCTGGCATTTTTATACTTTTTAATTTCTTGATTCCCATAAAATATGAATCAGTATTCATGATGAATTTATGATTATTTTTCCCCCAGTAACAGAATATGTTCTTATAAAGAAGAATTTTAGACTAAGGTATTAAAGGTGGTCTACAGCTAAACATGAATTTTTCAGACTTTTTTTAAAAAATTAACCTTCATCTTGTGGAGTTTAAAATACTCTTGCTCTTCCCTGCCATCCAGGTAGTTCTGGTTCAGCCACAATCCAAGGAAATTGCACAGTGCAGATAAAATAACCCATATAAAGGCTATAACGGTCCCTAATTTGTGCTAAGAGGATCATTCAAATAAGCCTCCTATAAAAGTTGACAAAGGAGATTTAAGGCACATTTGTGAAGTGAAATGTCTTTGTTAATGAATTAAAATCTGTAAAAACTGTGCTTGTGTACACCTGATTTGGAGGTGTGAGATTTGCCTCAGTCTGCAAAATTCAGAGTGGTGGAGAGGAGCAGCACAAACCCAAAGCACTTGTAAATAAATTAACTCCCCCTTTGGACCATTCACAGCTTTTCCTATTTGCACTGCACTATTTGCTTTTAACATTACCAAGTGTCAATTGTTTTCTTAAGGCTGAACATTTTAAAACACTTTGCCTACCTGCCAAAACCAGCCAGCTACAGAATTGCTTTCGAATACATAAATGCTGCTGATTTTTATATAAAAGATTTGCAAATATGGGGAATGAGGGAGTGAAATTGCAATTTCTGCCCTAGATTCTGAACTGCCCAGTGGGTGATCTTCACATTTAAAATCTTTCCTTCTGCCAGTGATGTTGAGTCCTCACATATGCTCTGCAATCTCTGTTTTGCTATGCACAAGGCTAACTGTAAATGTGAAGGTTGTTAAATGGGAAAAAAATAGATTTATTTTTGTTTAGTAACCAGCAAACCATGTTTATTTAGCACATTTAAACTAAACTGCACTAAATTACTAAAAGGAAAGAAAAGTGTGATACAAATGAGATACATGATCAAAGATCAGATTTGCTGCCAAGCCACAGAAAATAGAGTTGGTTAATTCTGGGTATCGTGTAAAAAACACTGAGGGAAACATGGACTACACTAACTGCTGCTTCTGTGGTGAGATCATTTGGACAGAGAGATGATAGAATTATTTTATACCAAGTAAGCCACCATTAACAGTCACCATATGTTAACACATATTTCTATCTATTTACAGCCAATTAAGGACTGCATTATTCAGTTATTTTCCCTTCATGCTAGCTGGTATGTTATAAAGAGAAATAAATTAAAAAGAAGCACTCAAGCTGACTCTGGTACAGCAACCTTAAACCACATTTAGCTGATATTACCTCACCATTTTATATCTGGGAGTTCAAGGGGATATTGCTTTCCCTCTTGAATGGCACAGGCACAGACTGAATCCTCTTATTAACAAGAATTGAAAGAATTCATGGAGAAAAAATAGATATTGGTAAGCATGAGGACTGTGTATCTCTACATTATCTGCCTAAACATAATAAGCATCACTGGTTGAAAATATAAAATGGTTTTATTTATCAGAATAAATATCTGCATTTCCTTGCACCCCTTCCCTCAAATGGCATCTAAAGGATCATATGAACAAGTCAAGAGTGTGATTCTTCCTCAAAATATTTGCTCAGCCTCCAAAAACTCAAATCACAGAGCCCTCCTAAGCCACAGAAAGGTGATGAATTCCAGAATTAGGTCTGGTGAGAAATACAGAGCGAGACACCCTCCAGATTTAACAGAGAACCATTAATGTAAATGCAATCCCAGTGGATTTGTCACTGAGCAGGTTGTAGAAAATAGAAACAAAAAAATCCCTGACTCCAGTAGGTTGTGCCAGAATGCTACAGGCAGTAAAATCAGCTGAAACATTGAGGTCAGCAGGAGTGAGCAAAGGGAACCACAGACCAACAAAAATGTTGTTTAAGCAGGGCAAAACAATCAATGTCAACAATGCAAAAATGGCAAAGCCAGGGTGGAAACAGCAGCTGAATGTGCAGGGGTGAGAGTCACACAGCAAAATGCCATGATATCCAACTACAGAAATACTAATTACTGCTAATTACAGTGTCCTAGGTAAACCAACATGTGTTGAAGCATCCCTGCAAAGAGCTGAATTTCCCAACATTTTTATAACCTCTGTGCATGTGGGCAAGACCTGGCAGTCACTGTGCACCCAGCTCTGGCACCAAAATTATGTGTACACCTTTAGGGGAAAAAATTTTGGGTGAATTTTTAATTATCACACCATAAATTTTCCTTTATTAATTGAACTGTGAGAAACAAACAAAAATGTCTGAGAGAAGAACCCATTGAAGTTTTCAGAGCTTCCAATTTCACACCACCCATGAGGAACGGGGTTCCTGCTCCCACTGCTGTCTCCAGAAATGAGGATCAGCTCCTCTCAGTTGCTGCCAGCTGGACTCAGCATTGTCTGAGCATTCACACCAGTAAATTGCAAAATTGTAAAAGTTTTCCTCTCCTGGGCTTACACAGGGATGCTTTTGCATGAAAGTGGAGGCCCCTGTGGACAGGTGATTACTCTGAAAAAATGTTAATGGAAATATAAAGCCCACTTATCATTTTCTCAATGACATCAGATGAAAATAAAGAATAAAATACGGCTTTTCCCTTGCATAAATTATTTTATGTTTTTAGTTATCTGTTGTGATCACAGTGACAGCTAAACACCCTATTGATACCTAATAAATTGTTCATTTTTTAATAACCAGTAAGTCAGCATTTACATTTGATCTTCTTCCAGCTAACACTGACTATGATCCATTTGTACTAAACAAAATCTCAAGGACTGGAAGATATTCAGGATGTGTTGGCAAGGTCACACTGGCTGAATAATGCATTTGATTTACACTGTAATGAAAGATTAGTGCCTCTTATCTCAGTGAAGTAGGTGAATAAAACACAGCTTTTAAACAGCTGTTTTGTACTCTCCTGTGCACTCGAGTCCTGACAGAAAAGTTGACTTTAGATAAATAGGAAGCAAAACATGCACTAACTGTGGTGTCATAAAAGCTGTCACTTAAAACCTCAGCAGCAGCTGAGGAATGGAAAGCAAAAAATGCAGTTTCAGCCTTGGAGAGGGGCTCAACAGGGAGGTAAAAAATACAGGTGAGCAGTTGTGACTTTCAGGTAAACAGCTAAAGGAGCTGAACAAAGCTAAAACAGCAAAGATTTGGAAAACCATGAGGGGGAAAGTCCTGCAGCTTCTGTAGGTGGAAAATATTTCCCTTAAAAGCTCCTGCAGTACTTTGAAGGAGTCAATTTGGGTATCTGTGGTGTGGTCAGTTCATTGTCCCTGGATTTTTAAAGGAGCTTGTGGCAGTGTTCTTGAAAAAGGAAAGCTCTGACACAATGAGAGAGAGCAGTTCTCTTGCAGATCAGTAATTTATTAAAAATTAAGAAATAAGTCTAAAGAGAGCATTCATAGCTGAGGATGGCTGTCACACAGGCCCACTGGCATCCATTTAATAAACACAGGATATTCAACATATTTATGGATTAATAGAAAAGAGAGTGAACAGGGAGAGAGAACATTTCCAGGTGACACAAATTATCTGGGATCAGATGAAATGCAATGTTGATTGCTGCAATTAAAAATAACAACCTCAGCATTTAAAAATATAGGATTTGAATTTTTTTATGGAGTAAATGGAGTAATTTTAGGAAGTTCTCTGAAGATCCCTGTTATAAGTCCAGAAAAGCAAACAACGTGAAAGACTAGAGGGAAAATTGAGAACAAATCAGAAAACATATTAGGTACCTGGAGTTCCACCTGGCTTGATTTTTGCATGAAATTCTGGTAACTTGAAGAAGAACACAGCAGAATAAGGAAAGATACAGAAAAATAATTAGAAAGATGATCAGAAATATGGAACAGCCTTTACTTTGAGACAATGAACATACTATGACTTAAAATTTGAAAAGAGATGACTTAAAGTTTGATCTACATTTGTGCTAAGCAATATTCCCCACCCTAAAACAAAGATCAGGTGGACTCTTGTTTGCCTTTGGGCATTAGGGTAAGGTCCATTTTCCCCTAATTCAGTGTTCAGTGATTCTGTGCCATTCTGTGAACCCCTTGACTAGAAAGGCTTTATCAACCTGTTGCTGAACACTGTAGGATTTTTCAAGTTTGCAGTGAATTGGAAATCAGGAAAGTTTTCTTTCATGTAGTCAAAGTCAGGACTCATATTTTGGCTCTGGGTGCTCATTTACAAATGAACAATTCATCTTCTGAGACAGAAAGGAGGCAGCTCCAGGTTTGTGTCACAGGCTGGATGTGAAGTGTTTCTCATTGACACCACTCTGCTTTAGACTGAGGAAAAGCATCACTGACAAGACTGAGAAACTGAATTTTGCCTGACTTTCCACACGTGAAAACACCTAAATGTGTTTAAACTACCCAAAGCAGAAAAGAGAGGCATAAAGCAGTACAAAGAGCACTTAGAGATAGAAGATTTATTTATGATGCCACCAAATAATTGCTGTTCTCAGAGCAGTAAATGTGAGGAAAGCCTGACCTCAGCCTCTTGTGCTGTGCAGGAGGCTCTTGGGAGAAGATACAAAAATCTCTTTGATCATTTGAGGCTGGGCAAAGGAGTCAAATATCCTGATATAGCTGTAATCCCATATTGGCAGGTCAAGGTAAGCTGGCCTGTCTGAACATCAATAAAACATGAATATTCTGTGCAGCACTGCAGATATTATTATTATTATTATGAGATGCCTTGTAGCTGGACCAGCCTGTGCTGTCTGCTCTCAGCTGACAGAATTCTCCTGAATTTATGAAATCCCACGGACAGGACAGACCTTCAGGGCCTTGCAGAGGTTTCTGGCTGGATTTTGGTTTCTTGTATTGACTGCTAATACCTGTGAAAAGGATGAGGAGTATCTCAGAAGAGACTGACTGAGAAGAGAATGCTTATTAAAAGCATAAAAAGGTTAAAGAAAGCAGCTCTGTGCCTTGTTTCAAAAGTATACAGAATTATTTAAAAAATAAACTGAACAAAGTATATTTCCTGGCATGTAGCCTAGGAATAAACAAGAATTTAATAACATTAAAAAATACCATTTATAACAGAATCAAAGTATTAATTGAATCCAGAGACATTCAAATTATGTCTTTGACTTCATTAGATGTTAAGGCATCATATTCTGCATACACAGTGTATTCAATGGAAGAAACTGAATATTCTTTATGATCATAATATGTCTAATCTCTACCCATATACACACAAAATACATTTCATAATAAGGTTTTCTTCTGCTGAAGAGTCAATTACAAAATGCATCAAACAAATAGTAATCCTAACAATAACCTAAAATTGAGTGCTTTAAAACAGAAATAGTAAATATGAGGTTTGTTTTCCTCATCTTTGTGAGCTGGGAGACAAATTTCTGCCCTGATATTCTCTAGATTCTGCCTGCAGAAATGTTGGTGCATTATTATTCCATGGGACTGTGGGTGCACCTATGGAACAACCCTCCAATGTTAATTTTGTGCTGTAGGTGCCAGCATAAATTATATCCCTCATGGCAGCTCAGTAATGAGTTCTTATAAAAGCTAATAGCAAGTCAGTAGAAAAAAAAAGAATGACTCCTGTTGATTCCAGCAGACCCCTGTCTCTGTTTTCAAACAGAAGAAAAAAACAAAAATAAATAACTTTAAGATATTGCCTAGGTACTTATTTTAAGTGGCATATGAAGATAAAACCTATATTTTTAAAGTGTGGAAGCAAACACCAAATATATCAATATTTTTATTAATGCAAGCTATGGATGTGGACCACTAGACATGTTATACTTAAACACCAAAAATATCAATATTTTTATTAATAAAAGTTATGGATGTGGACCACTAGACACGTTATACTTAAACACCAAATATATCAATATTTTTATTAATGCAAGCTATGGATGTGGGTCACTAGACACGTTATACTTAAACACCAAAAATATCAATATTTTTATTAATAAAAGTTATGGATGTGGACCACTAGACACATTATACTTAAACACCAAATATATCAATATTTTTATTAATAAAAGTTATGGATGTGGGTCACTAGACACATTATACTTAAACACCAAATATATCAATATTTTTATTAATGCAAGCTATGGATGTGGATCACCAGACACATTATACTTGGGTAGTGGCAGCCAATAGTTTAATTCATCCAAAATGATGAATTTGCCATTATTTTGCCATTTTTTTGCCACTTCTCTCCTCTGTTTCTCCCACTGGTTTCAGGTCTGGACAATGTCACATCCCAGAGCAGCAGTGAACACCAGGGCACCCTGACACAAACCTGCAGCCATTCCCCTTTGCCTTCAGTGATGAATTGTTCATTTACAAATGAACACCTTGAGCCAAGACATTAATGCAGATTTTGCCTGCATCCCACTGTTTGGAGGAATTGTTATAATGACAAAACCAATTAATACTACATAGGTGCCTGCCTGATGTGATTTGTCATCGAATAATTTAATTTGTTAGTGGTTAATATTCACAGGCTACAGTCTTCCAAATTAAATCACATTTCAAGATGCTCAAATTCTATTAACCTTTGTGTTTGTTAATACAGGCTGTTACTCAAAAAAAAAAAAAAAGATATATTTTGTCAAGTCAGAGCAAAATTCTGGGAAAAAGGAAGAGATTTAGATGAATGGTGGGAAAACAAAGAACAAACCCTATGCTTTTACTGTTCAATGACAGTCATTTCACAAAGAGAAAAGGATATTTTAAGTTCAGAAATGCCTCAATCATTGATATTTTTGTACTTGGACTTTCTCCTGCAATGGGAGAGGCTCCCAACATCAGCACACACAATTGCAGGGACAGCTGGAACACCAGGGAACATCCTCACCTGAGAGCTGCCACCCATGCAGGGTGCAGAAATAATGATTGGAAGGTGTCAGCTTGAGAGTGATGGTTAGGAAAAAAAGAAAAAAA
>VXBR01000465.1:25762-78603 GCA_013400215.1 Cisticola juncidis | reverse complement strand
AAAAAAAAAAAGGCAAAATATTGGATCCATTTCTGCAGAGCAGAGCCCATGTTCTAAAGCAAGAAAGGTCTTAGACCTCCACAATAAAAATCTAAAACACTGCAAGGCACAAGAATCCCCTCAGCACTCAGAATTTTAATTTTTTGGTGTATTACCCTTGAATATTAAGACAGAATTATCTAAATTAAGGAGCTGACTTGAAAATCTTTTCCTCATCACTGTAATTACATTAGGAGATGTGAGAAGCCAGCCTGCAAAGAATCCCTAATAATGGCAAAGAACCCTCAATATCTCAATCACAGATTTCAGCTCCTGAGCACTTTTCTTTGTTTGTTTTGCCTTTGGTAAATCCCCCTCACACCAGAGCTGCTGCTGATTATGTCACAGCTAATAAAAGTAGATTTTTGCCTCTTTTGCAGGAATGAATGCCTGATTTGGTTTTAAGAGAGTTTCCAGGCCTAGATGAGCAATAAAATGCTCTGAAAAGTGACACCCAAGCACAGAATGCGTGAGCCTTGGATTTGGTTACAGGGCACTGTACACACAATTTTAGCACAGCACAGCTTTGAAGGTCACGTTTTCACACTCTGCTAAGTAGAATCCTCATCAAAGCAATTGCAAAAATATGATCCAAGAGCGTGCAGGAAGGAACACCTGATGATTTTTCTCTCTGTATCATGGCTAAACCGGTTTATTTTTCACTCTGCTATAATGAAAAAAATCCATATTTTAGACCTTCAAAGCTAAAGACCAGGGAATGCTGGGAGCTTTGTTTTATCATGAACTTTTCAAGCCAGAGACAAAAACTTCTTGCAGGATACATAAAACAGGTCAGGGATGCCAATTACAATATTATTCCAGTCTTGCCAGTGCTTGAAGGGATTTCTATAAAAATCTCCTTCAGAAGCTAATACCTGAGTGTTTTATTAGCACTTTATTTCAAATGGCAGTGCTCATCCCATTTCACTCCTTTCATTTTCATTTAAATTTCCATGGTTCAGATTTCTTTTTATTCCCTCAAGCATTTTGACTATGAGGACAGATCCCTTGCAGCCTGACAGGAGAAATGAAAAAACCCAAAGCAGTGTAATTAAAGATGGCCAGTCCAATTTGTATTTGTTAGCTGACCTGGATTGCAACAAGATATTTTATTGTGTGTGGGCAAGCTATTAAACAATTTCTTTTGATTAAAATGTGTTGACATCAACCAGAACACGCAGATGACAGAACTAAGGATAAAAAACCCTTCTCCTTCAGTGAAAATGTGTGCTTTCTTAATAAGTTAATCAATTTAGTGATGCTTCTAGGGAAAAGGATTTCTATGAAACCCTTCAGCAGATCACCCTTTGTTCCATTTATTCGAGCCTTTCATGTGTCATGGTTACTTAGTTTTCAAAGATCATATAAATACCATTTTCCATTCTTTTTAATAGCATGAGGGACTTTTCTAATCATAGCTCATTTCCTATATTTTATTATATATTTTTCTAGTAAAATCAGAGTGGTAACAGGTAAGAGAGAAGTTTACCAGATAACTGTAACTTAGAAATTTCTCCTCTTTTCATTTCTAAGGTGTTGATGTCTCACTGAAAATAAAATGACTTTATGTTTTCTTTGTCAGTACAGGAAACACTGCTAGTGCTCACATCCTAGTCAAAATTATATATATATATATAATATATATAATATATATATAATTAATATATATTATATAAATAATATTATAGATAATATATATTTTTATATATATATACAGACATTTTTATGAGTTAAAACATATATTTCTTTCCCTAATTGTAGATATTCCTAATAGTCCAGCTGAGAGGAACAACTTCTGGGTTTGTCCAGATCTTGTCAGCCTTAAATCTCTGGGTTTAGGATGGATTCAAAGCTGGGAAAAGCCCACTTCATTTTTCTGTATCTTCCCTCAGCTCCTTCTCTGTGGGAGCCTGAGATGATTCCTGATTCCACGAGGGGCTGAGATTTTCTCCTGCCACCAAGCAGAGCTGAGAGAAAATCATCAAAGAAACTCCTGCACAAAATGCCCAAAGCCCAGAGTGCGAGTGAGGAACTCTCATTTTAAACAGCCACACATTTCACACGTGGAAAAAGGGTTTAAATAAATGTACAGTGTGGAGGGCACTGTGATTGGGGAATATTGGAAGCCAAAATTCCCAGCAGAGCCTGCAGGAGGCTGAAACAGAGCAGGGATGATCAAATCCCACTAACTGAGAGCCCTGGAGGATGCACTGCACAGAGGAATGGAGGGAACAGCAAATTTAGGGACCAGGAGATGCAGACACCCTGCAAGGGGCTGCTTCATGATTTTGGTTCCAAATGTTGAAAATCCTGTATGGTGCTCACAGAAAATCCTGTATAATGCTGAATGTCCTCAGCAGAGGACACTAATCCTTACAAAAAACTCCTTGGCACCTGTATTTTGCATTAAGAGAAAATCCTGGATATTTGTTTATTTTTTATTCTAATTTTTGCTGAAGGAATGTACATGTCAGGAGTAAAAAAAAAATTATGGCACAAGGATTTTATGCATTCTCATTAACTGGAGTTATCACTAAGAGTTCTTTCACAATCATTTTTAAAATCATTGAAGTAATTAGCTTGAACTTTGCAGAACTTCACTGCCAGCTCTCCTTTTTTTTAGATTTATTCACCTTCAGAGGTGGCAACTCCAATGCTGTATTACAAACATCACCTCACAGATGTGTGACACTGTTTTGTTCACAAATTATTGGATGCTTGGATTAATGAGGCAAAGCAGGCACCTCCTAAAGCAGCTCCTGATCGATTTTCTACCTGCACAGAAAGTTCTTTGTAAAGTATGAAGTAACTAAATCCAGAAAAAAAATTGATTTGCATTTTCTCTCAGCTATTTGGAGCTAACCAGGGAAGGGAGAGGATCCTCATCCTCTGTTATTTATCCCTCCCCCTCACTTCAAGGCTGGGGATGCATTAAATTTGGGGGAAGCCTTGTGGCACTCTGACAGCTCCCAAAGCATCCAGGGGTCCTGGCAGACAAAAACCAGCCATAAATAAATCACAGCACTGGATGGGTCGCTCTAAATTACTGTACCTCTAAAGGAGTTTAATGATGAGAGGATGACAGCCAGTTCTGTGGGAGAAGCCCCATCCCAGAGCTGAAAAGGCCTTGGAACAGAGAGGATCTCACCCTTTTTCAGTGCTCCTGCACTATTTTAGGAATCATCATTCTTCCATGCTGAGAGATCATTTTCTAAGTACTCTGTGTTGCCATAGCAAAAGCCAGATTTATTTTTCTTTCCTCCCAATGCTTGACAAAAAGAGTCTGTGCAATTACAGAGGAAAACAGCATAAACAACAGTTTTAAAATGACTACAAGTGTTTTCTATGGTTTCACTTTTTGATCTCCATTAAAGTGTAGATTAGTCTTATCAAGAGTGTAAAAATAAATCTGAATTCTTCCAGTTGTCTTCAGAGCTGGGGATTCTGAGAAGTGCTAATCTTACCTCATGGCTGAAGATTTTGTGAACTGGAGGAGAATGAGGTGCAGAGGAGGAGATGCTTCTCAGGGAGAATGTAAAGGGATGAATTCCATTCACTCAGAGCTGTGGGTAACAGCTATAAATCCAGGACAATCGCAGAGAAATCACAATACTAAAGTAATCAGAAAAGAAATCACAGTACTAAAGGAATCAGAAAAGAAATCACAACTTTCTCTCTTTGCAACATCCTAAATATTGTAAAGCCATACTCAGAACTACCTAACACAAATACAGGTTCTTACACTTTAAATTGCCCTCAAATGCTTCAAAGAGTAAAACAATACCCTGCACACTTGTAATTATATTGAGATCAGTTTTAGACTAAACTTCAGATCGTTGAGTCCTGCACGTACCTGGGGTCAAACATTAGAATTTCACCCCTTATTATTAATGAGCAATAGAAGAAGGCTCATTATCAATATCAATCATTATAATGATTGGCTCAATATAATGATAGGCTCAATATCAATCATTATAATCAGTCACTTAGCACAGTGTGCAATTAAATGTTCAGCATCATTGAATGTTGGTTACACAGGAGGGGTCAGAATGCTGCAGCAGGCACACAAACACCACAGCCTTTGGTTTATGCCAATTTGCATTCTAAATAGGCACTTGACTTTTCCTCTGTGACACTCTCACAATTGATTAGATAAATATTTTGCAGTGAGCCACAAGGATGTAGGGGCATAAATCAAGGTGTCGTTTTAGAGACTGAGAAATCTTTAAACAATCAAAAAAGAAATATTATTGTTTGAAATAGTGCGTTACTTCCAGAGCAGTAAAGTTTTCATCAAGCTCTGTGAAACTTCAGCATCTGTGTTTGGGATATGTCAATGTGCTCGATTATTTAAACTCTTTTAAGAGTTATTGCATGACTTAAGCAGACAATACAGGACATTTTTGTCACTTAAAGGGTTTAGAAATCTGAATAGGCCACCCAAAGCTGTCAGTAGTAGCTGAATTTGTGGTTGACAATGATATAGACTAATTTTTGTCAGAAAAACAAAAGACACATTGTAATTTTCCCAAAATTAATGTGGATTTCCATTTGCTAAATTGGGAAGGTTTTGGGGTTGAGGGCTTTTTTTTGTTTGTTTGTCTTTTTGTCATTATTGCTGCTTTTTGGCTTTTTTTCCCCTTAAATTCCCATAAATTTTGGGGATAAATAAACATAATATTTTTTGTTTAACGTAATAAATTATTATGTTAACATATATATAAATAAACATAAATACATAAATAAGTAAATACATAACATACATAACATAAACAACATAAATAAAACAACTGAACAGCAAGGGGTTATTTTGTTTTGTTGTGTGGGTTTTTTTTGGATGATAACTCATTTTGCACTTCCTACAAAACTTTTGTCCAGGAGGAACTGACTCCTCCTATGTGGAAGTGAATTGGCATTACCCACAAACACCAGTTATTCATTAAAGAAATTTTATTCCCTCAGTGATTTAAGGGTTGCAGGTGGACTGGAAAAGATTAGAGAAAATATAAAAAATAAAATATATATGGTTCTTTCCCTTCCATTGCATACAAACATAAAAATTGGTAGGCAAACTTGCACAACTTCAATTTACACCGTGTGACCTTCGCTTCTTTGGCATATTTGGGATGACTGAGATAACATCCTAGGAATTTATGAGTTGGTTTGTGTGAAAAATGATTTGTCTGAGAGCTGATCCTTCAAAACACTAAAAATAAACAAGCCCACTTTTCAAGCTGTGCTAAATACTGTCTGTGAATGCAAAGCTGTGTTTATCTGGGAGCTGAAATCCCAGACAGAACCGGACTAAAATAATGTGCTGATTGTTTTCCTTACACTGCACCCAACAAACCATATCTGCTCATTGGTTTGGGTTTATTTAGTGCCTCTCAGGAGGTACTGTATTAAAAAAAAAATGCTAGACCACCTGATTTTGCTTGAAAGGCATCACTCACCCATAGGATGTGGCAGTTCTGTGAGGAGGAGCTCAGAAATGCAGGTCTCATCAAGGATTTTGGGTGTTTTAGGCAATAAGTGAGGGTGGTGCTCAGCACCTTGGTTTCCTCTGGAGACAGAGCTGCCCTGGCCATGCTGCTCCTCCTGCTGCTCTTGGTCACCTCCCTGTGTCCCTCACCACCCTGGGTGTGTAACCTCCTCATTTCCATCCTCCTGTGTCTCTGCCATCTCCCTGAATCCATCCCCAGGGAGGTTTTTGGGAGCAGACTCATTAAACCTGTAAGATTTATGAATCTGTAAGGTTTCCCTGCTGAGAGAGAGATGTGCAAATACAATTTGTGGAAACAAAATCCCCGCTGTTGGGAAGTTCAGGAGATCAAAAAGCACCTTGCAAAATCAGGCCTGCGTTTGCTGCTTACATGAGCCAGAAATACAAACTTGGACTCCTCCAAATTCCACTGAGTTCAAGTTTGGCTTCCCAAATCAGATTTTTTTATGCCACGTTGACGCAAGGTGGGCCAATTTTATGTCTCTCTGAATACCTCAATCTTCCCACCAGTATTCCATAACATGAGCAGAGCAACACTCACAATTAACAATTGTGTCAGAGTCTATAAAAGGCTCCCTGCTCAGGAAGCTGAAAGCTGAGCAGAAATGAAGCCAACACTTGTGTGGAGGGCCCACAGCTCCTACACTGAGCAAATGTGAACAAAAGCCAGAAAACTTGAGGGGGAAAAAAAAAGAAAAAGAAGTTGTAAAACCCTAATGAGGTCTGATGGAAGTTTGACACGTTCAGATGTGCCTTCTGATTCATACATGCATAAATGCCACATTTAATTTCTGCAGAGAGCTAAACTGTTGCTTTCTCTCTGTGCTAGTGGTAGTCATACATCTCAGCTTTCTCTATTAATACATTTTTCCAGAGAAGCAGCCCCCATCCCAGCCCTTCACTCTAATTTAAGGCACAGCTGCTATTTTCACTTCTTAGGTACTTTGGATTTTGCTCCCTCGTCACGCAGAACGTGACTCAGATATTGATTGAGAGGAGCAGCACCACCCTCTTACCATTAAAATTAAAACTCTTTTGCATTTAGAGGAATGAATTAAAGTGCTAACTGTCTATCTCATGGGGATAGAAAGTGAAGGAGAGTTTCAGTCCCACATTTCATTTCTTTTTATATTATTAAATATTATTTTCCCCAAGGTGACTGGGCATAGGGGCATGGCTACCTCTGCATTCCAAGTGCCTGGCACAGTGTGATTTGTCTTGTATCCAAAAATTCAGCTTTTATTATGAAAGCAGGAAGAGGGAATATCATCCTCTTCTTCAACCATCACTAGTGCTTCAGGAGAAAGTAAATAGATGTCTTAAATATGGGAAATATGTGTATAAAACTCATGTGCAACTTGACTTCATATGGCTATATTAAGAGCAATTACATTCATAAGATCAATTGTGCCCTTTAGTAAACCACTGTAAAGTAGGTAAATCTTCCAAAGGAGACCACAATTTCAAAAGTTTTAAAAGACACTTTTGTTATTCTCCTCTGTTTATTACAGTATTAGCTCTGTGATTTTTTATACCCCACAGGAAACCACTTAAATGAAAGGAAAAATTAACTCATCAGGCAATCTTGGAGCTAAGTACAGATATTTTTTTCTACTGTGTAAATCATTCAGGTTCAGTCACAACTTGCCTGTCCATGATAATGAAATGTTCAATCACTAAACAGCAATAAAGGACACCAGGAGGGCCAGTTCTGTCAGAAATTCTTCTATTCCTGTTCTAATCCAACGTGATTATTGCCTCCCAAACCATCACAAACAGCCATTGATTTAATTAATTCATTCACATTTTCATTACAGCTATTTAATTAATATATTCTTTAGAACTATCCATTCCACATTCCATTTATTCCAGTATTTAAATATGGACATGTGTCAAGTCACAGGACTCAGAACTGCTGTCACTGGCTCTCTGCAAACCTCAGATGATGTTATTTTATATACATATATATAAATATGCAAGCTATTTTTCTGCAACTCAGTTCACATCTACAAATGGTAATGGCATTTCTTTATTTCTCCTAATTTATACATCTACCTTGTCTCCTAGAAACACCAGCTCTTTTTTTGCATGCAGAGTCTCCCAACAGACACGTATTTAACCCACCCACACATCCTATCTGGGCTTAATTAAAGGCAATGACAATTTCTTTGACCATGTTTTAGTTGATGCTGGGAGGAGCTGATGTTAACTCCAATTTTCTTGGTTCCACATTTGCTGTTTCACCCAGGCTGGGTTTTGTCATTTGCTCCTTGAGCCACTATGTCTCAGGGTTGCTGTTCCCTGAGATTCTCCTCGGGGTTGCTGTTCCCCAGGGTAATCAGGTTTTGCGTCTTCTCTGTGCCCTGTGTTTCACACTGAAGGTAGAGCAGACAGGCTGAGTCCCCAGTGCAGTTTCCAAGGTTGTTTATTCTTCATTATCTCAGTTCTGTCCCAGCTCTGCCAGGCCTCCCTGGCAGGGGCATTATC
This sequence comes from Cisticola juncidis, assembly GCA_013400215.1. NCBI lineage: Eukaryota > Metazoa > Chordata > Aves > Passeriformes > Cisticolidae > Cisticola > Cisticola juncidis. Next base: position 70,574 of record VXBR01000465.1, on the reverse strand, counting down.
TCAGTTCTGTCTNAGGATTTGTGATTCCTCTTACACGTGAGTATTCACTGCCATGGACAGGAGTCAGAATCAGTGTCCTCCTGGGCTCTGTGTGAGGCTCTGACCCCCCTGTACAGATCCCAGACCCCCTGTACAGGTCCCAAACCCTCCTGGGCTGCCAGAGGGATGTCCTGGACTCCGACAACTATGGACTGAAAAGTTTAGCTCATGTGCAGAGAGGTGTTCCAGTATTTCTGGAAAATGATGAATGCAGGAATTCTCCACGCTCACTCTGAGTTTCAGGGGTGTGAGTTATGACACCCAGACAGAGCTGAGCTCCACAGCACGAGCTGCAGGAACTTTTAGTCCTTCCCCACCATCAGGGGAAGTCAAAGCTCTCTCACACATCACATCTGCTGTGGCAGAGCTGTGATTTACTCAGCCCTGCCACGGTGAAAGATAATTACACAAATAAGATTTACTAACGTCAGGAGGGGTTGCTCAAGTCAGCAATCTGTGCTCTTCTCATTTGGAATGAGAACTACCAGCTCTGCAAACCCAGCAGAGAATTTACACAACCACACATCTATAAAACAGTTAAAAAACTTGTATTTCCCTTTGAAAACAAAGTTAAGGCATAAAGTGCAATCATGAATACCATGAGATTAAAAACTTGTATTTCCCTTTGAAAACAAAGTTAAGGCATAAAGTGCAATCATGAATACCATGAGATTAAAAACTTGTATTTCCCTTTGAAAACGAAGTTAAGGCATAAAATTCAGCCATAAATACAATGACAATGGTTATATCTTCTTTTTCTTTTAACACTACTATCATCAACTGACAGCACAGACACCTAATTGCCTATAATTAAGTCTCTGTAACAGATTAATTTTTTGTGTTTTGCATGGCTGATTCCACAAATAAAAATGTCTGCGAGGTATTTGGCTGGCCAAAGATCTCTCAGGCTGCCAATGATCTGATGAAGGACTACTGTGACCAGATGACACAGTCTCTGTTTCACAGCCTGAAGTCCAAATTGTGGACTCCTTTCTCTTTCTTCCCCTCTCTCACCATTACATTTGCATTAGTTCAGCTCCAGTGAAGTCTGTTCTGACACAAATGTTAGTGCTGAGTGTCCATCATGAGTCCTGTACAGAGCCAAGTCAAATCCTCCAGGGACAGAGAGAGGAAAATCACAGTCCCCTGCTCCATTTGGCCTGGGCTGTTTTCCCCACCCAAATGTCCTGGTGATCCCTGCAGCAGTGAGGAATCTGAGAAAGCAAAAATCTACATCTCAGCCAATTCCATTGTATAATTAACTACTGTAATTCCTGCAGGATAGTGCACTGGAAATCAACAGCAAGGAGAATTTTGGTGGATTTATGAAGGGGTTTTTTTTGGGTTTTTTTTTTTTGGTTGTTTTTTTTGTTTGTTTGTTTGTTTGTTTTTTGTTTTTTTTTCAAACAGCAAAAATGTTCTTTAACAAGTTAAATTTCACCGTTTCTTTTCAAGATATGAAAAAATTAATATCTACACTATACACACACATAATAGGGACAGAGGTAGGTATGCAAAGGATAATATTAAAAGGAGAGTATTAAATCCTAAGGATTGACTTTCACAGCCCTAGGTCCAGGCTCAGCCTTGAGCTGGACATTTCTCTCAAAAACTTTCTTTCAGTTATTTTTAAGCTGCATCAAGCAGGTGCATGTCAGCATAAACCATTGCTGGAGTTTGAATTCATAAATATCAAAAGTTACTGAATCTGCAGACCTCAAGAAATTAGATTACACTCTATTTATAGTCATGGCCAGGTTCTAACCTCTATTTTAATAGCCTCAAATTCCAGTAGGTTTGCTGGCACAAGTAATTTCTCTGTTTACATCAGTTTATGTGAGGTCAGACTGCACATGAGAGAGAAAGAATGAATGGATCAGTGTAAATTTATACTACAGTTACAAGATATTGAAGCAGAATGTGAAAACTCCCAATTTAAACCTGTTCCAAACAGACTTTATTTATTTAAGATACTTGTGACAAGAGGAGGAATCAAAAAATGTCAGCAAAACAAAATTTTCCTGAATAAATGCTGTCATGTCAGAGAGGAATTTATAATTTCATTTTTGCCCTATTATGCGTTTGCCCATACTTAAATTGCAACCTGAGAATTACTAAGATTCCAGGATTAACCTAACAATCCTTTAGTTCTAAGAAACCCCATAGAAGTACTGTCCATTTAAACACAAATATTAAACATACAAAACTTCAAGTGTATGAAATAAAACCCAGTAATTTTATATCAATCTGATTAGCTCATCAAGTCTAAAAAATGCTTTTCTAAAAGGTTTTGGTTACCATAAAATGAGTTTTCAAGTTCAAAATATACAAGATGAGAAGCCAACAAAACCACCAGCCAGCTGTATGTCTAACAAATAATTGACAAAACAACATTCTCAGCTCATTGTAATTTCACAATCTGTATTTTTAGGATTTTAATAACCAATCTGCATATGAGATTGAGAGAGCTGAGAGAGAACATGCATTTTCCATTGCCCAACAGCAGTCTCTGAATGGCTGAATCACTCCTTTTCTTTAACAAAAAATCACTTCAATAAAATTCAGCGCAGGATCTTGGTGGATTAGAAGATGTTTGAATCCAGATCTTGGTGTTCCATGTGGTTTGTTCAGAAAAGACAAAAGGCAGAGATGCTTCAGGAAATTAAAACACCACCCAGTTCCCTAGAGAAAAAATACCAGCTTTCCCATGGCCTATTCAGGGATGAAAATATCTCAAGGCAAGAGGAGCACTGTTAAATTGGCTTTCCTTTCCCTGATTGTTGCTTTCTGAGCATTTAGAAATACAAAAATTGGAAAATAGAAATAATCTGAGAGCTTGCACAGCACCCAGCTGAATTATGAGCGCTCCAGCAAATGCTTGTTCATCTTTGTTGTTCTGTGGGAGGCAGCCCCAGGAGAGGATTAACATTCACAGTGAGAATCCTGCAGCCACTGGCTCTCCACTGCTGCAACACAGGAATTATTTCTGCTCATGATAAAAATTATAGTGGCCCCTAAAGAAAAGGAGAGTTGTAAACTGTGCTGCCAAAAGCTGATGGAAATGAAGTCCCTATTTCTTCCTGAGAAGCTCTGTGTGATGTGCCAGCTGTGCAGCAGCATTCCCAATGTGTCCCAGCTGCCACAGTGCTGGTTTACGTGGCAAAATATCTTAAAAGCTGAAAAAGAAATGATCAAAATATCTTAAATGCTGAAAAAAAAAAAGATCAAACCTTCACTTTTAAGATAATCCCTACTTCATAACAATATCCTGCAATGCCACTGTGCTGTGAGTGTAATGCAAAATTATCCCAGTGGACATGGAAAGAGCCACACCAGGACACGCTGGTGAGAGAAGCAGGAAGAAAAAAGGGGCGAGTTTATTTACAAAACTCAGTTTTATACATTTCCTATGTGGCCTGTGGATTGGAGGATGGAATTCCACCTCTCAACTCACATTGGTCAAGCCAACTGAAAATCACCTTTCTCTTCCTACCTAGAAATATGTAAAGAATAAAAGACAGTAAACATGGCCATTGTTTACAGTAGAAAATGTGATAAGGTAACATTTCTGACTCCAATATGAAGAACATTACAGAAGGCTTAAAAAAATCTTCAAAACCAGGGTAACACAAAATGATTTTCATTGTTCACAAAGTCTAAATATGTGTGGGAGGTGTCTCCAAGCTGGTGTCTCTGATCAGCCCCAGGAATCCTGGCAGCACAGACTCCTCAGTCCAGGCTGATGTGATCTCTGCTCTGATGAAATTCTGCCTCTGTCCACCCCTGAGAAGGACCTGACGAACACACAGAAGGCTGAGCTCAGTTTGCCAGCCTCTGCGGAAAAGGAAATGTAAGAAAATGAGAGGAACCCTGAGGAGAAGGACTTGGGGGAAACCTCTCATGACGCTGCAGTGTGACCTCCAGCCCAGCAGGACAGGAGGGACTGTCACACCCTGACCTACACCCAGAGCAGCACAGCCAGAATTTTGGGGAGGGAATTCTTCCCTCTTTACCTTGCTCTGGTGAGAGCCCACCTGGACACTGCACCCAGCCCTGGGGCTGCCAGAAATATGAAGGATCTGGAGGCCACAAAGGCTGGGACAGCTCTCCTAGAAGGACAGGCTGCCAGCTTGGGCTGTTTATTGTGGAGAAGAGAAGGCTCTGGGGAGGCTTTAGGGTCCCTGATGGGATGGGAAGGGGCTACAGCAGAGCTGGAGAGGGAATTCTGCAAGGGCATGGAGTGACAGAGCAAGGGGAAATTGCTTCAAGATGAAAGAGAATAGGCATAGTCACATTTTAGGAGGAAATTTTTCCCTGTTGAGGCCCTGGAACTGATGCCTGGGAAGGTTGAGCTGGAACAGAGACTGGACAGAGCCAGAGAATAAAGCAGAGATTTATTAAAAGGCTTTAGGATACACCTTGGGCAGGACAAGAGCCTGGCCAGGGCTGCACCCAAGGTGGACCCAAAATGGTCACAAAATGGACAAAGGATCACCAGGTCTCACACTTTGATGAGTTTTGGTCCATTTGCATTTTGGGGTTGAATTGTCCAATTCCAGCTCCAGGTTCTGCAGTCCCACCCTTCTTGTTTTCTCTCCTCAGCCCCCCTGTTTGTGCTTTTGGGCTGAACACTTGTCCCAGCTGTCCTTGGTGTGCAGCAGGAAAAGGATTTGTTTTGTGTCCCTGCTGTGTGCAGAGCTGAGTGAGCCTGAGTGTGAGCTCAGAGCTGCACCCCTGGGCACCACAGAGCCTGAGATACAGGAAAACTCAAATTTAAGCCCTCAGCACGAGTTACCCAGAGAAGCTGTGCTTGCCCCATCCCTGGATGTGTTCAAGGCCAAGCTGGACAGGGTTTGGAGCAATTTGGTGACCTCATAAAACATCCCAAGGCAAATTTTCCTGGATGGATCCATTTCCCTGGATGGATCCATTTCCCTGGATGGATAAGGATCCCCAAGCTCCACCCTTAAGTGCTCAAATCTTTGATATCACATAAAAGAGCAGAACGTTTTCACTTTGCATAAACAATTAGTTTAATGGTATATTCTTCTTCCCCTATTCACTTGAAGGAATTTTAATGAGACCTTCAACATTTAAAATAAAGATGCACTAGACTTCTAGCTAATTACAGTAGACAATTAGTCCAATTAGCTGTCTATTAGAGCAAATTATACTTTACTCAGGTGCAATGCCTCAATTAAAAAATTAAATCTTGCAATTGATGATGAAAACAAAACAAAAGGAATGGCTGAAATAATGACCTGCATGGGGCTTCTTTTAAGCTTTCCTCCTTTTACCTGTTTTCTTTACTGTCCCTATATTAGACAATGCAGCTATCAAAAAAAAAACAAACTTTTTATAGGCTTTGAACTCTTCTTACTGTACCATCGTTTGTCTAATCAAGGGAGCTGTGTCTATTTTAAGAGAAGGTTTTTTTTGATTTAATATCAGAGTTAACTCCAAGGAGTTCTGCATACAGAATGGATGGAGTACATCTCCTTTTTTTTAAGCAGTGTAATTTCCTTTAGTATCTGTACAGATACACATTTCATTAATTTGGATGCACTTATTTTTTTGTATTTACTATGCAAATTACTAATTACATCTTATTTATATTGTATTATGTCCAAAAAACCCCCAAATCTTTTCATTTAATAGAATTCATCCTAAAATGATGAATGATGTGCAAGGTAATATTAACTGCATTAGTCACTAGAAATAGTTGGAGCAAAATTACATGGTAATTCTCCTTACTTTAAACTGAAAGTCATCCTTTCTAAAATGAGCAATCGAGAGATAATCACGTTCTATGTCAAGCAAAATATGTTCAAATTAATTTTGAAAACATCACGTTTTTAAAAGAAAAAAAAAGAATCATAGTACTTTTTTTAGTATTCCAAACCTGATCTCAAATGTTCATCATTTCCATCATAAATATGTGTGAAATGTTGGTCAAGGCTGGTGTCCTTTGGTAAAAGAGAATATTTTAGACTGAAAATTCTGGTCCAGAGCAGCCCAAAAGGAGAACTGGAAAACTGAAGCTCCTTTTCTAACCAAAAGTGTTTTACACTGATATCAAATCCCTGTTTTTGGAAAATTAATTCTGCTGGATGTTCAGTGTTAGACCAGGGAGATCTTGGGAGGAGAGCACAGAATATTTTAATTAAATCCTAGGATCTTTAATTCACCTGATCTCTTCTGAAAATGTACAAAAAGGAAAGTAGTGTCACCAAAGTTGATTCTATTGGGATAAAAATGTTAATGAATATTGGAAAATGAGAGCTAATAATGGTTCTTACTAACTGAAACCTGAGATTTTACACCTTCTCCATGTAAGCCTGTTACTAAATTTGTCACTGCCTTGTAAAATATCTAGTCTGAAAGGGAAGTTAATCTTCAACAAAAGTTCTTGCAAATTACTATTAATAACAACACCTTTTTTCCCCTAATGAGCCTACCCAAAATTAGCTCAAAATACATCATGGACTTAAATATTCAAACATGATGAGACAAATGTTCCCAAAGTTAATTCTAATCACATAAAATATTAACTCCCTAATTTAAAAGAAAATTCCTGGATTATTTTTTTGAAGAAAACACAGATTTTCAGTGTTATTAGTGGCTTGTACATCTTGCATGAAAGCAAGAGTTTTTCTAAATGTTCTTTACTATATAAAATGAGAGACTGGGGGCAAAATTTTCAGACTGGAGACAGACTCAATAAAATTTTTAATATTAAACTGGTTCCTGTACTGTTTAATTTATCCACCAATGACTGGGGTGAGGGGGCANATTATTTTTAATTAAAAAGAGAGTGCAGAGGGGCAAAAGCAATTCTTAATTACTCTCTTAGCAGTGTACTGGACACAGCAAAAGATGCAGTTACTGAAGACCCATTTTCAAAATAAAAACAACAATTCAGGGTTGATTTCAGAGTCCTTGGAGTTATAAGGAGGCCACAAACACAAATCAACCAAAGTAATGCTCAGTTCCAAGGAGAGAATTATATGAGAAAAAATCAACTTTCTGAGAGGAAACAAAAAAGAACAGCTCAAAAGGTAAAAAAAACTTATCCATGACAGAAAGACTATTAAAAGGCACTGTTATTGTGAAGTTCATGGTAAGTGTATAAAAAAATTCAAGACTATATTCAAGGAAGGAGAAAAAGAAGTGTTGCTTTCAAACTGTGAATAAAAGACCGTATTAGAAGTAAAAAGCCTTTAGCACAAAGGCGTAGTTATCACTTAATTAAAGAGGCGAAAAATGCCAAGGATATAAGGATATATTTTAAAAAATAAAGCAGGGTTGTGAGGCTTAGCAGGCTGCCTACATATAAAAATGAACACCACCATTCAAAAAAAAACCCTTAACACCCAACCAATTCTAGTTCTGGAACTCAGAGGAACTCACCTTCATTGCCTCTTCTTGGACATTTTCAGTCCTCCTCATTTATTAATTTATTTACATTTTAATGCCTTAAAAAGTTGGAATTTTTGACAGAAAATCAGAATACTTGTAAAGTCTTTTTTGGTCTTGTTTTATTTCAGCTGAATTGTGGATCCGCCTACTGCAATGGACATATTTAGAAAATAGAAATGCAGCAGATGCTCACAAATATGCCCTACTTCTAGAGACAACCCTTCTTTACACATTTTTATTAGCTAGTAACACGCAGAGCCTCCATGCAGTTTTTGAGGAAGAGATTTGGGTTCCTTTGAAAAGCAAACACAGCCATGGAACGAGGAAATACAATTTTCAAACAGAGCCTGTGTGTGGCTCCATTGAGGAAATATTTGAAGAAAGATTTTTACACCCTGTTCTCATGGACCTGTGATTACATGGTGATGAAATCTAATTTATTACATTATTCACTGGAGAGGAGTTCTGCTACTTCTGGCAGGTTTCTCAGCATGCAAACAAACAAATGACTGCATTGCCCAGCACAGAATTTGCTGTTGGTTGTTTTTCCCATAAAATCTCCCCTTTACAGCTGCTCTGGGCCAGAGATTTAAATAAAATAAGAAAGGAGGCGGAAGTCAGAGGAACAAGGGGAGGAAGAGCCATAACTAGAGGAGCAAAATATTTGTGATTAATGAAGGCTTCTGGTAGCACAGAGCTCACAGCAGTAATTATGTGGCGTCAAATATAGTTCCAAAAACAACAGCAGTGTCAAAATGCACTCCAAAGATTTCCTGGTAATGCTGCAGAGGCTCAGGCAGAGCACACAGAAGACAGGAGGATCTCCAGATACATTACTGAGATTAGCATCTTCTCTTTAATTCAGTGAGAGGCCCAGCAAATCTCAGGTTTTTAGCAAAATATAGGTAAGTTATTGACTAAATCCAGGAGGATTATGCAAGCTCTCTGCAAAACACAGCAACTCAGCTCATCCTTAAAATATATACTACAAGCTTTGTTTTTTAATCAAATAGTAGCAGAGTGACTCCAGATTTTTATTTAAAAAATAAAAATAAAAATAATAATAATTTTAAAAAAGCATAATTAAAATGGCAGTTTTTCTCCTGCCATAAAATAATGATTTTATATTGTAATAAATAATAAACATGGGGAGAAGATGCTGCTGTACAATCCAGGATGCCTGCTTTATTTGCCAAGTGATCATATTTCATAGAGTAATTTAAGAATATCCATAGAAGAGGTCCAGGGCAAGGGTGAGGCAGAAAATTCCAAGTATAGCAGGATTTAAGAGATGGTGGTAATGAATAAATCAAAGAGGGTGCTAATTGGGAAGTGGATATAGGAACATGTGAGAAAATTCTACAGGAAGCCAAATTTACTGAGCTCTGTTGTTTGTGGAACAATATCTTGCATATTACATTGAGTCCTTTCATTTTCCTCGTGAGCAGGGATTTTTCATGGAGTTTTGGGATTTTCCATGGAGTTTTGGGATTTTTCATGGAGTTTTGATCAAACCTGAGGTTGTGCCTACAAAATCCATCAACACCTGAAATCCCAGAGCTGCTTAGCTGAATTTGTGTGATCCAAAGCAGGGCTGTTGACTTCCTGAGGGCTACTGGGAGCACTAGGAACATCAGAGAAAGGAAAAATTTAGAGAAAATGAGTTACCTGAAGGAAATTCTGGGATTTTGGGGTCTACTCAGCTCACTTAACTTTCAAAAGACAGGAATGTGAAGTGTGCATCTTTTTGAAACCACACACAAACTGAGTCTTCTTAAGGAAAACATTTGATTCTAATGGCCTTTGCTGCCTAAGATGAAGATGCAATCTCTTCTATTAATTTTGACAAGTTCAGCTTAATTGTTTTCATTTTTCTGTCACTAGCATTGTTCATTTTAAATAGGTACATCAATTGGAAGTGGCATTAGCACATTAGATAAAGGTTAGTCGTTCAAGCAGCATGGTGTGCTGAAAAGAAAGATATACTAATTTCATTAAACCAGAAAGAAACCTTTTCTTCTAAATAATCCATGAGTACAACAGGACCCAGCTAGCATTTCAATTGGCAGGATTTTGAAAGTGTAACTTGAAATTTCTCCTTTTAACTGCATCTCTTTCTTTACTATCTTATCTCCCCCTCGTTTGATCATTAGAATTCAATGTATTTTGTATGAGCCACTTCCTGGGTTGTGCCTTCAGTTTGTGCTTCACTGACTCTCATGACTTTTTTCTCACTGTAAATGTTGTCAGGGAGCAGGACATAACTTATTTAATAAACCCCCACAAATTCTCCAGCACAGCAGCTACAGGAGTTTGCCATAAATACATCACACATGAAGTCATTAGGAACACAGTTCAGAACAAAATGTGATAATGCCTTTAGATGTGTTAAATTAGCATTTAATTTAAATTTAACAAGGCTGTTGTATAGAATTTAATAGCATTCAACTGTGAGAGAGGCACATCTGTGAGCTTGATGAAGATACATTTACTATAATTCAAGGCCAGTTAATTTATTGTTATATCAACATCACTATTTCTTTTTCTTTGTCAGTTAAATTTGTTCTCCCTCCATATTTCCAATACCAGTTTATTCCAAACATTTTTGTGCACATTTGTTGTGCACAGTGGCTGTTAAATGTGTGTACCCCACCTGAGACCACAGAGGGTTGGTGTTCAAAGCTGGCTGCACCTCAGAGAAAATGCAGCAGCCTCTCAGGAGTCTGATCACAAAACTTGTTCCATCTGGTCAGTAGAAAACATTTTGTAACCTTCAAACACTTATTCTTAAAAAAAAACAAAAAACAAAACCAAAAAAAACCAAAAAAAAACCAAAACCAAAACCAAAACCAAAACCAAAACAACAAAACAAAAAACAAAAACCAAAAAACAAAAAAACCAAAAAATCACCAAACANAAAAAAAACAAAAAAAACCCAAAAAAAAAAAAAAAAAAAAAAAAAAAAAAAAAAAAAAAAAAAAAAAAAAAAAAAAAACACCAAACCAAACCAAAACAAAAAAAAAAAAAAAACACTGAAAATGCTAGAGGACTTTTTTTTTAAAAAAAATTATATTTAAAAAATTTTTTTTCATTTGATGACATTGCCTTTGTTCTAAATTTTTTTTTCCCAAATTATCGGGGATTAATATATCTTAAATATTTTCAAATTAATTTAAACTGTTGTGGGTTTGTTTTAAATATTACATCCTGATCAGCTTTTATTTTAGAATCCTTTTCTGTTTTCGTATCTACAGCATTTTTAGGAACTACACACAATAACATACAGAGAATATTGTCATGATAAATTTGTCATGATAAACAGGAAAAGTCTTTACAAATGTTTGAGGAAAGGGTCAATACCAAGAAGCAATTATGCTTGAAACTTCTTTTGAAAAGTAATAGGGTATTTTTTTCTCCTGTTATGCCACATTATGACATTGATTGATCATTAGAATGAGATAGAAAACATGGAATAATTTTTTAAAAGTGAAATTTCCCATAAAAACTCCTATTCTTTTGAAATGCAAAGTTCAAATTTCAGCTTACAATGGTGTTTATTGCTTTATTTCTCTGTTTATCAAGCTGGCAAGGTTGGGAGCAGAATTTTGTTTTATTTTAAGCAGTTTAAGGTTGGGACCTTTCTGTGCAGGTCACAGATCCTCAGGAGCTGCTCCCTGTGCTGCCTGCACTGCAAAGCCCAGATGGGATCATTTATTGGCTTTTGTCAGACTGAGCCCCAAGAACTGCAAAGAGAAAAACCTCCTGCCAAACCCTGAGCTCCTGACTGTGCAACTGCACCAAATGACACTAAAAGACAACCCTTCTAATTAAGCCTCATTAAGTACCTTTTTTAGCAATCAGATGCTATTGAATTAACTGAGAGTAGCTGACCTATAAAATCTAATTCAGACCTAGCTAAAATCTATCCTGCCCCAGGCTCTCCTTCTTTTTTTGACACATCACCAACAATGTATTGATAAAAAACAGAATTTGCCATAAATAGCTCAGCCACTGGGATTGACACTTAATATTTTTTTACTTGGATTTACAGGATCAGGTCTCCTGCTGCTCTGGCTCTGCTGGCATTTTCATTCTTTATTCAAAGTTTATTCAAAGTTTCTCTCTATTCAGGTTTGCCTCCAGGTAAACAAATCTCCTCTGCATGAGAATTTTCCCATGCCCTTAATCAGATTTAACTCACTAAATTTACTGAGTAAAAAAAAATTACCCAGTAAAAAAAAATATTTTTTACTGGGATTGACACTTAATATAAAATAATAAAATTGACACATAAACATCTCACCCACTCAAGGCACAGAAATTATTACCCAAAATTCTGTGGCCACGTTTTAGTGAGGAACTTCATCCTACAAGGGGCTGAACCCCATGGAGCCAAAATCTTTGCCAGCCTTGGATTGTGCTCCAAAATTCAAATTCTGTCACTCCCCTCTAATAAATCAAGCAAAGCTGTCACACCCTGCCCAGCCATCATCTCCTTTTTTAATATTCCAGGTCCTCCCCACCCTCACAGGGGAATTCCTTCATCATATCTGACCTAAACCTGTTCCCTTTCAGTGTGAGCCATTCCCCCTGTCCTGTCTCTACAAGAAATTCCTCACTGGGAATTTGCAGCCAGATTATGGCACCTAAGTGATGGTTTTAGAAAACCTGAGTGAATATAATGAGGCAATTAAGGTCTTAGTTAAATCTGATTAAGGGCATGGGAAAATTCTCATGCAGAGGAGATTTGTTTACCTGGAGGCAAACCTGAATAGAGAGAAACTTTGAATAAACTTTGAATAAAGAATGAAAATGCCAGCAGAGCCAGAGCAGCAGGATCAGGATTTTTTTTTCCAACATTCACGCAGGACAATGAGGATTGTGAGGTGGAACTCAAAGTGACATATATAAAATAAAATCACAGGGAGATATAACTACACAGGAAATAGTGAGTGCAAATAGATCCTGCAGAAACTTTGCCAAATTTGCCTAGTTCCTTGTTGGATATAATTATTTTAAGGAGAAAAGCGCAATTTTTTTTAATTTGAAGAGGCTATATATAATTTTTCATTATTTTTTTACACCTTTCCTAAGTTCTAGAATTGCATCAGTTAAATATATTTATTGTGAATCCCCCTCACTTGTCTTTTTTTGCTGTCTAGCAAATCAGAATTCTAAGTACTGAATGGGAGCTGCTCCCTTGGGTTCTTCATGCCTGAAAAGAAATTTTGATGATATTTACCCACTCCAGCTATGCATTATGTGAGTCATATAAATGAGTCCCATCTTTGAAATATTTGTTGTCTACACACAATTTGGAGATCAAGTTACGTGCTTGTGAAGAGGAATGTTATTATTATTATTCCTGATTTATAACTGGGGAGCTGAAGTATGAGGACAGACAGAGGCCCAGGTATAAAAAATTTGAATTTTGAGAAGAGACTCATTGTCTAGAATCATAGAATGGTTTGGGTTAGGATGGACCTTAAAGATCACCCAGTTCCAACCTCCCTACTGTGATTTAAAATGGCAATTAATAACAGAAATGCTGGATTTACTGGGTATTAACCCAATTATCAGCTTTATCTTCTCTTCAGCTGCATACCACTGGCTCCTAGAGCAGATTGATCCAGAATTATTCTACAAGTACATAAATATTTCTTTATGAGCTTGCCACAGTAAGACAAGCAAATTTCTGGTGGCAGGTGAATGTCCACATTCCCCACAGAAAGATTATACAAGGAAATTAAATAACCCTGAATAAATTCAGAAAAGGAAACGTAACCAAATACAGAGAGATAAGTGGGTAGCTACAGAAATAACAAAGTAATAAAATAAGCTATTTGCTTTTCAGAGCATTATCCTTAGCAATTAAAACATCTCTGTGAAGAACACAACCTCAGGAAAAGCCTAGCAATTGTTTCCAGCCACTCAATATAGCCATCCTTAATGTTTATACTTTAATTGCTTTCTATAAACCTCTTTACCAGCTCATAACTCCAGAATTCTGCTACATTCCACCAATTAAATGTAACAGCACTAATACAAACTTCTGTCAGCTCTTTAATTTGTTAGAATAATTTTTTTCAATAAATCCACTCTGGTGATTGAGAATTTGTCACCTTCTACTGCACTTTGGCTTTGAATTTATCCAACTTCCTCATAAAGTCTCCTTTGTAAATGCTCCCAGCTGGAATTGCCACCTCATGGCCTTTTTACCATTAGTTCTGTGCTATTATATGAAAAGAATTTAATGGCAGCTCTGTCATTGACTTCAGTAGTGTTGGAATAAAGCTACTTACAAGGTAAGTGAAAAAAGAATTAGTTCACATTTGGTGTCATGAAAAGCCCCATCTTGACGAGACAAATTGGCACAGCTTTATACATAAATGCCTTCTTTACTGGGATAATAACCTTTCAGAGGATATTAGAATTTTATTGCACTTTTAAAAACAACTTCTACTCAGATTCATTGCAGCTGATCCTTACTGTTTGATACTGCTTAGTACTACCAGCAAATACCAACATTTTTCAGTTTACTTATTCACTTGGAATTCTGTAAGGCTTTTATCTTTAAAATTAGCTTCTGTCATGTGAATAAAGAAAAAGAAAAGATGTCTGTGTAAAATATCCCTGATCTCAGCAGGATCATCACTGCTGCAGCATTTCTATGCTATATTTATTGTAGTATTATTCAAGTGCTGAATGCTCTTCAAATACACACAATGGGAAAGTTTTGGCCCCAAATTCCTCACAGTTTCATGCTTCTTACTTAAACTGCCAATAATTAAAAAAAAAATAGGCAAAATTTCTGCTAATTAAATTTTGCATACTTTTTCACCTATAAGTATAAATAGAGAAAAAAAAGATGCCCTTTTTTTCCCTTACATGAGGTATGTTAAGTACCTTATTTTTCATTTTTGCAGTGTGCAGGATCACTGGATTAGACTTTGCAGACTTTGGGCATTCCCTACAGAACACTAAACACAAAGGAATAAACACCAACAACATATAAAAAATGGAAACAAAAGCATAAAACTTCACCCTATCAGAAAAAAAAAACAAACACAAACCAAACCAAACCAAACCAAAAAAAAAAAAAAAAAAAAAAAAAAAAAAAAAAAAAAAAAAAAAAAAAAAAAAAAAAAAAAAAAAAAAAAAAAAAACCCACCACTCTAAAAATACTTCAGGTATTTTCCAAGGAATAACAATTCAGCTACTTGACATCCTAATACTCAGCTCTTTCCTCATATACTTGTGGAGGTTTAACAGCAAAGTCAAGCTGTGTCCTTCACTCTATTATCCTTTAAAAAGATACTTTAATCACTCTTCATTCCACTACATACATAGGCCCAAGGAGATTAGTAAAATCAAATCTCTTTGTCTTTTAATATATGCAGCAGTGCAAATAAAAATAGAGAAATGAGAGGAAAATACAAGGAATGGGAAGAGCTAAGAAGAGCATCTCAGATCAGGCAGAAAAAATCCTCAAGGACACATAAAAACCAAACCACTTCAACCAGCCATTGATGGAGTCAACAGCATAAAGTGAATTATTCAATCAAAACAGGTTGTGTAGCAACAATAAATGATTTCCTCATCCATTTCTTTGTTTACTGGGCACTGATATCTTCCCTCACAACTTAAAACTAAGGAAAATGGAAGGGAAAGACAGAAAGAGAATCATCTTTGTGCTCAGCACCAGGAGCAGATGCCACCTCAGGGATCAACCTGTCACCTTTAATTCTGCCCCTCCTTCTGCAGCAGATGTGCAACCAACACTTACAGAGCCAGAAAGTTTAATTCAAAGTAGGTTCAGTTTTCCCAGGGGTTTTGAGTATATTTTATGTTGGGGGTTTTTTGTTTGTTTGGGTTTTTTTTTTTTTTGGTTTTGGGGGGTTTGGTGGGTTTTTTTTGTTTTTTGTGGGGGTTTTTTGGTTTTTTGTGGTTTTTTGTTTGTTTGTTTTTTGTTTTGTTTTGGTTTTTGGGGTTTTTTTGGGTTTTGGTGGGTTTTTTTGTTGTTGGTTTTGTTTTGATTTTTTTGTTTTTGTTTTGTTTTGGTTTTGGTGGTTTTTTTGTTTTTGGTTTTTGGGGGTTTTTTGTTTGTTTGTTTGTTTGTTGTTTTTTGGTTTTTTCCTGTGGCCAAGCCATGCTCAATCTCCCCTCTGATTTGTATCACAGTGTGGAGCAAATGTTCTGTGTCTAAACGAGCACCAGTGTGACAGAATAATTATCCCAAACAGCAATTTCTGTTGTTTTCTCATGACATATCTTCTCTGGTGCGTGATGTGAAGTTTCACACTTTTCCTTATTTGCCCCATTCTGAGAAATGAGCATCATTTCACTCCCAAATCTGCTGAATTCAAATTCTTAGATGGATCATGACTGCTGAGCTCCAGGCACATCAGCTGTGAGAGCAGCACATTTCCCTTTCACCACTGTGTCAAAAACCACACAGCTTCAAGGTCTGATCAAATGTTAACACAGCACTTAAATTGAAAGCCCTGATCCTTACTGGCTTGATTAATAGATCTGTTTGTAAAAATCTGTTAAATCAGGTTAACCACTCTAAAAAAGCACGTGCTTTAAGAACAAATTAGTTCTTGCTCAGACACATCACTGAGAGATGCAATTTGCAGAAGTGCTGAGCACAGCAGCCCTTTTGAGTTACCTATAACTGTAAAACTCAGACCTGCTTCAGCAGAAAATGGAATAATCTAAGTAAGGAGCTTATACAGGAGCCCCTCTCCATAAATTTGTTTGTTTAACTCCTTTCTTGCAGCATCCATCACGCAGAGGAGCTTTCTTGCTCATTTGGAACATCTCAAAGTCTAATAAATTAAAACCTAAAGGAGACAGGTGCTCTTCATGACAGGATTTCTTTTACCTCAACTTCATTGCTTTAACATTTTCCACTGCAGCCCCAGCCTTGCCATTTTCCCCGCACCACCCCTGGCCAACAGGGAATTCCATCAGCTGGAGCAGTCAGTTCTCCCCTTCCCTACAGAAATCAAAAGTGTCACCTCTGCAGAGCTCTCAGTCTCTGCAAAGTCACAGTCTCACACCCCTTCCAGCTGGGCAGGTTCTGCTCATAAAGCTGAATTTTTGAGTTGGTTTATTGTTCTTTACAATGCCTCCATTACAATTGCCTCCAAGAAAATTCATGTGGGTGTTAGGTAAAGAGGGAGCCTGATGTGGAATTGTCTGATTCCAGCATTTGAAGGGACCAGGCATTTCAATTTTCCCATAAAAGACACTGAGGATTTAGCACAAAAGAGTTTCCATTTTAGCTAGAAATTTTTTAAACTATTACTGTAGATACCTTCTGAGATGTGAGGATTCTTTTTTGTTTGTTTGTCTGTTCTAGACAACAGAAATCTGCTTAACACTTATTAAAACCATCCTATAAATTACTTGATATTTACCAATCATATCTTAAATAACACCAATATCCCCACTGACCCAGCTGTGAACAACAGACATCCATTTGGAAGAAACTAGTTTTTAATACAATTCCATATTCTATATCTGCTTTTTCCTTTTGTAAGCACCATTCAAATGATGTGCTGGGTTTTCTTTTTTTTGCCACTGCATTTTTAAAGGGCTTCCCTTGTCACTCATTAGAACCTTTCAAGTTCATCTCTGCCCAAGGGTTCTAACCTACATCACATCCCTGCCATCACTCAGACAGGAAACCTTGCCCTCACCTCATCAAAGACAGATCAAACAGCTTGGGACAAAGCTCCAGCTGCTGCAAAACTGCAGGGCACCTAAATTCAAAGGGCAATTTCCTATATTCAAAGGAAAATTTTAAAGCAGACCTTTCTTCCCAAAATGTGCATTAGTGGCAGCTGAGAACACAAACACCAACGTGTCTGGGACCCTTTTTCTCTCTAAAGGAGGTGCTGAAAGCACAGCAGGAGCAGGACACAGCCACCACCAGAGGGGAATTTCTGATTTTGAGGTTCCAAACCCTGAACAGTCCTTGCTGCTGACCTCCATGACGTTTGTATTCCATGAATTTCTGCTCCCTAATTAAATTCACCTCAGAAGCAAAGACACAGAATTTAGCGTAGCACAAAGAACAACCATGCTTTGAAGTTTAATCTTGCCTAAACCAAGATATGATTTTGTCAGTGGAGATTGTAACATTTAGGCACTTTTCACTTGTCATAACAGATTTACTGCTTATTTTCTACAGCCCTTCCTGGGGAAAAGCATATTCTTGCCATTCTAATGTCACAGTGTAGTTTAATAGTTTAAATATAGTATAGCTCAAGATTTAAAGTGGGTTTTTTTTTCCTCTTAATAAGGTAAAGGTAGCTGAACAGATTTTGAAAAACTTCTCGTTTCTGCAATGAATTTTAGAGAGGAAGAAGAGATTAATGAGCAGTTAAGGAGGAGCCAAGTAGAAGCCAAGTTCTGAATCTGACCTGCTGAATGGCCCTAGGAAAAATTCAAGCTCTTACTATAAAATCTTCTCTGTCCTCTTTGCTTTTCAGATTTAAATGGACATGATAACATCTTATCTATATCTGCATAGAGTGTTCAGATCCCAACATTCATTTTTGAGTGGCAGGAACTCTCCACGTTATTAGCAGAGATTATAATCATTCCCCTCACCAAACTCAGGGTTCTTAGTGGGTCATTTTGGATGAGAAGACAGCTTTAGAAGGAGACAGTATAACTTCAGTATTTCAATGAAAAGTCGATTAAACAGATGTGAAATCTAGTTGGGCTAGGACTACTGAAAGAGGAGAAATAAACCATATCTCAGAGCTACTAAGAAACCATATTAGAATGACTAATTATTTATGACAGAGCTCGATGCCAAGCAGACAAAGAAAACATGGCAAAAAGCATGAAAATGTCCAAGCACCAGAAGCCTGGAACCAGAACTAGATATGAAATATCAGCAGTAAACTTTTGAGTCATGGTCCAGAATTCCCAGGAGGTCAGAACAGAGAAAAAAAAAAAAAAAAAACAAAAAAAAACACTAAGTGAAGGAGAGTAATCTCTGTGTGAATATCTGATACATCAAAGTAATATTTAGTTTTAGAGCTTCACACACCCAGAGCCAATGTGATTTAGCTCAGAATTCAAATTTTAAACACTTAATCATCAGTATAACAGTGACAAGATTTTTAAAATATCCTGGTTGTTCAGTCAGAGTAAATCAAAATTATCCATATTTAAGTCTCAAGACTGATTAAAATGGCATAGGAAACAACCCTATTTTTTTATTGTTATCAGTTTTCCAAGGGATTGTCTTATTCTACTGGAAATGTGAGGTATCCCATTAACTGGGAAAAACCAGAAGGCTGAGGGATTATGGCTGCATCTTTCTGCAGCCTGCATTGGCTCACAGGGATGCATTGTTCAAGCAACCAAAAATTCAGCAAAGGATGAAAAACATGAAAAGGAAACTCCTTTTTCAGAGGCAGTGTCGTGGAGCAGAGCAGATTCTGAGCAAGCACCTCGTGTGCGTTGTTCTTTTGTGCTTCATGCTCAATTTTCCATTCAGCACTTTGCCTCTCACACAGATGGATATTTTATGGAATTGGCCAAGGACGTTGCAAGGCCAGAGCAGAGCATGGACATGAATCTAATTTGGTTTGTGTTGGTGGTGCCAAACTTTTGAGCAAAAAACTTTCTTCTTTTACTTTCCAGATTGTGTTCCTTCATGCCCATTTAGAATAAATAATTTCTATTCTTTGCATATCTCATCTGGTATGCAGCTCTGAACAACTGTCTGACTCTAGATTTGCTACACTAAGCCCTTTCTGGGTTGGAAATGTTTCCAATACAAGCTCATAGAAATTTCTACCAGTCTCAGGCTTTATTCCACACATAATAGTCAGTCTGATGTCAGGAATATTTATGCCACTATTTATATCAATTTTGAAAAAATTAGAAATAGGAACATGCAGTACAAGAGATGTAAATTTTTTTTGACCCCTTTAAATCAAGTAAAACTTGGTGTCAGCCCATCTTAATTTTTAAGTTCATCTAAAATCCAAAATAATCAGGGATAGCATATTTCAGGGTACCCCAGAATGGAAAATTCTGCTCTGCTAAACAGTTATAAGATCAGTAAAGTTTTTACTGTGCCAGAATCTGATGGAGACTTTTCCTAATGCAATCAAATCAACTGATTGTGCAATTTTAACACAACCCAATACCTGAGCAGCTCACACACTACTCTGGTATTATTAAAAGTTCATGTAAAAAAGGCTGGGACACACACTGGAGGTATGAAAATCTCAAACAAACATGAATTTCTTTTAAAGCTGGAAAAAGCTGGGCTCACATGTGACTACAACTCCAGCCAGCCTTCCCTTCCCATGGACTCTGACATGTTCTGCCTTCCACAAAGGAAACACCCACAGGTACCCAGTCACCACAAAGCCACCACAGGAATTCAGTCACCACAAAATCACCCACAGGAATTCATCACCACAAAATCACCCACAAAATTTCAGCCACCACAAAATCACCCACAAAAATTCAGCCACCACAAAGCCACCCACAGGTACTCAGCAGGATTGTTTGTCCTTGAAACTGTGGCTTAAGTCACAGATGAATCATTGCAAACATCTCCTCTTCTAGGAAGGCAGGGGCTCTCCTGTTCAGGGAAATCCACCTGCAGAATTCACAGCAAAACCACTGCAGACCCTGCCTCAGCCACTTTGTGCTTTTCAATATTGGCAATTCTGCAGAAAATAAAGGAGATAATACCAGATGGATCTGGCACTCCTTTTCATCAGGACAGCCATGAAAGGATGCTCTTCTTCCCCTCTAAATGCCTTTTTAATGCTGCCACAGTTCACTGCCACAAACTTTGATAAGAATACACAATTTGCTTAAATGCTTATTAACTGACAAGGAAATCCAGACTTACTTAGGAGAACAAAGGTAAGAAATCAAGCATTTAAAATCTGCCACTATCCAAAAGGGTCACACTACTCTGGCATGGTCTATGTTTCACACCTTTCATATATAATTGTTTGATTTAGTGACACAAACTTTATAATCTTGAGGCTCAAAAGGAATTTGCATGAATTATACTACAAAGACAGATAAAGCTCTGCTAGCTCATGGCTCTACAGACATGCTTTATTTAAAATATTCTGACACTGGAGTTTCCCATCTTGGCAAATATCATCAGTCAGGCTCTTTCTACTTTTAAATTACCTCAGTTTCTTCCAGTAGTACCACTGCTTTAAAACAAGGAAACAAATCCATATTACTTTAAAATTCTAAACAATCATTTGTATCATCACCACGTGTTCTGTCTTAAAAAATATTTAAAGTTTTTCAGCTTTCATTAAAAACAATCCTGAAGGTCTAAGCACACATGCAAGGCCTTATTTACTCTGTGAGGAAGGATGTTTGGAAATATCCACTCTGAATCCTCACCAGGACGAATGGATAAGGTGGATGCTAATCTTTCAGAGTCTGGGGTTCCTACAATTCCACTTCAGCACAAATGTAGAATATTTTACAGTGTTTGGACCCCCTAAGACACAACTTAGATGAGCAGAAGGGGGTTGTGCCCATCATCACTTCTTTGTGCTCTAGAATTTGCAAATTCCCCATGTGAACTCGTGTTCCTGTCACCTCCATCTCACCCTACTGCTGGAAAAGGTGCTCCCCATTTTCAAAAACATCATTTTCATCCAGATTTCTGACATTGGTTTCTCATCTGTCATCAGTGTTTGGCGTTACTGTGTCCTCTTCCTTTGTATTTGCAGATTGAAACTTGTTTGGTTCAATTTTTGTTGCATGAAATATAAATGCAGTGGCAAATGAGTAATCTAAGGTCAACAGAGTGAGGAGTAATCTAAGGTCAACAGAGAGCCAGGCAGTGAAACAATATTTTTCAATATTTTTCGATGTGTGAAACAACTGAAATGGAGCAACTCACATATTTAGCTTACTCCAATAATAATATCCCAATTCTCTTCTTAATGAGCCCTTTAGAAAATAGACAAATGCACCACATAAAGCTCATCCTCAGCAGATGAAGCTCTCACAAAGAGAACACCAGAGATCCTCCATGGCTGCACTGGGAAAAGCATTATCAAATTTCACTGCCTTTTAGGCTGAATAAATTCTTCCAAAAACACAGGGAAAATGTCACCTCGTGTTAAATATTGATGCCTGCTCCCATACAGTGAAACATCCTTCAAAGTGCCATTAGGGTAGATGTACATTAAAAACTTCATTCCTTTGTATAGGCAACACAAACAATGCTGAATGTACTGCAGAGCACAGAAAGGAGGATTCTTCCTCACTGGAATCTTTCCTAAAATGCCTAAATAATAAAAAAGGCACAATTTTTCCCTGTCAGCTTTTGTTTTCTCTCTCTTTTTTTCCCCCTTTTTTTCCCGTTTTTTCCTTTTTTTTCCTTTTTTTTCTTTCTTTTTTTCTCTTTTTCTTTTTTCTTTTTTTTTGTGTTTTTGGTTTGTTTTTTGTTGTTGTTGTTGTTGTTGTTGTTGTTGTTTTGTTATGTTTTGGGGTTTTTTTTGGGTTTTTTTGTGGGGTTTTTTGTGGGTTTTTTGTGGGGTTTTTTGTGGGTTTTTGTGGGGTTTTTGTTGTTGTTTTTTGTGGGTTTTTGTGGTGTTGTTGTTGTTGTTTTGGGTTTTTTTATGTTGTTGTTGTTATCTGTTGTTTTTTTTTTCCTTCTGCTGTTTCTCCTACTCTTAAATCTCCTTAGGCACGAGGAGAAAAAAATATCCCCCCTAAAGATGTGAAGTGGCCGTGGTAATTGCAGAGCAATGCCAGCTGCAAGATGTAGGTCTGGGGGCCAGGCTGTTCCTCTCTTTTCAAACCATTTAACTCCAGCAAGAAGAACACCAAATGTGCAAGCAGGCACACCAAGAGCACTGCAATATGTTAATGGAGCCTCTGCCCTGATTTAATTGGCCCAGAAAATTGCTTGAGGTGTTTGGGACTGCAATTAAGGCTAGAAAAGTATGGAAACACAGTCTTTGGTGGTGAAGGGATTTTTTTATTATTATTTTTAAGAAATTAAACTCTTTCTTAGCTAAGACTCATGGGCTTAATTAGAGATTAATTAGAGTTATGTGCTGCTACTTAGTTGAATTATTGCTCAGCAGACGTATTTTAAGTGGCAGGTGTAAAATTTAGCCTTTTCTATCTCTTCTTTTTGACTTTTTTCTCCAACAACCAGAACTTCCTCAATCAGCAAATTCATTCAGTTCAAATCAGAATAATTGTCCATCTCTGCCCTTATCTTCACAACTTGAGGACGCCTACCACAATTTATCCCAGTCAAATGAAATTAATTTTAAGACAACAATGACCCTTGCCTGCCACTGTTCCTGTGCTGTGTCCTGTGACTCCACTGCTGGAAATAAAAATTACAGTGCACTCAAATATCCAGCTGCATGTTCAGAAATAAAAGTAGGGATGTGACTGCACCAAACAACAGAAAAATTATCTGGTTTGGTCCACAAATCAGAGACAGAATCTCACATGGAAAGCACAAATAACAATAACTCATGTGGCAGCTATGGGTGAGACATGGGACAACATTTCCATTTAGACTCCAATAGAGAAAAGAGATTTTTCAGAAGTGCTCAGCACAAGCCATGGCTAAAAACCACAAAGCTTTAGCAGGCATCCAATATTCCCTTTACAAGACACCCATGCATCATGGAGCAGGAGGTCAAACACACTCCTTCAAAAAATCCAGTAAAATACACACTGAGATTACACATAACAGTTTATCTAAATTACCCAATGCTCAACAACGCTGACTTTAATTTGACTTATCCATTTCTGAGTTTACCATTATCCTAGACAACAGCAGCAGGCACAATTTCCATACTTACATGATTCATTTTCGTGAAGTTGGAATGGCATCGTGTTGTTATTTGGGTTTAGAGGGGCCAGCAGAACGTTCTTCTGTTGGGTTTGGTGGTTATTTTGGGGAGAGGTTGTTTTGTTTTAAACAGACTCTTCTCCAATCCTGTTGTCACAGCAACAGTGGACATAACTAGCTGACACAATTTTTTTTTTTTCCTCCAAACCTTCAGTGCTATTCAGATTGCAGATTGAATTTAATAAGCCAATTTAACAGCCCTCCTGAATCTAATTGCAAGTTTGCCTAATAGCATGACATTATCCTTTTCAATGCAATCTGAAAGATTTCAATAAATTCCTTTGGTATGGACTAGAGTAGTTAGGTTTCTTTGCTTAAATATATGTTATGAGCTTTCTCCCCTTCATATTCAGATAGAGAAGCACTCACCCTTGTAAATTTGGATCTTTTCTTGCCATTTGAAAAAGATGTTAAGGATAGAAATGTTTAGAGACTTGTGGTTTATGATAAAAAAGATGAATTTCCAATATTATACAGTAAGGACATATACATTTGGAGTTTCCTTTAAGGGAAAAAAATCCATTCAGTCTACTAGATATCCCCCTGATTTTATAGATTTGACTTGTGAGTGGTGAGTATATCCTAAATATGAACACATTCACCTCAAAACAATAAAATTTAAGTGCAGTGTCCACCCTTGAACTGAGCAGTTTTAAAGTGGTGACCCCATTTTATCCAACAAAATCTCTGAATAACACAAAGAGCTCTCAAACTCAGTGGCAGCAGCTCCATGACCCTCTCAAAAATGACCACAACCCCAAGTTGGGTTGAATAAATATAATATAATAAATAATAAATAATAAATAAATATAATTCCACAGCATCCTCCACCACCCCAGAGAACAACAGCCAAAAATGAGGATATTTAGTCACACATGGCATGACACTGAGTGTGTGCAGTTTTACCAAATTCACTAGTATTCAAATTTATCTGAAAGGTGCCTTTTGTAATTTTGTAGGGAAAAATACATTATAAAATACAATATATATAATAATACATTATATACATATATATATACTAAATTACATTTTCCAATCTCAGCAAGAGTGGGTTTGGGTTTATTAAGCACAGCCTGCAATGACAAAGTGCTGTCCTGAACAAAAGGAGCAATGGCCTTGAGCAGATGCAGCCAAAAATTCTGAGTTTTCTGCCCTTTCAAGGAAAAATGTTTATGCCACATATATCCAAGGCATCAAAGTTTGACAGTAGCATCAGGTCACTCTCAGGATTGGAAGTGGTGCTTTGTGCTGGCATTGTCAAAAGGAAAAATTGCCTTTTAACACAAACACACAGCACCTTTGCAAGGCACAGAGAGCATTGTATTCCTGTAGTATAGAAGATTTTCAGAGAGAGGTGTGTGATGCCATTCTGGGGGTATCCACTGTGCAAAACAGTACACAGTCAAAACAAACCACAGAGGGCTTTGTACAGAAATTAAAGTTCTTGAAATTTTATCAGTTCAGACACTAAGAGCTCTCAAACATACTAGAATAATAACAAAAACAAAAGAAAAAAAAAACCCAAAAAAACCCCCCCAAAGAACCCAAAACCCACCCCCCCAAAAAAACCCACAAAAACAAAAACAACCAAAAAAAAACAAAAAAAAAAAAAACAAAAAAAAAAAAAACAAAAAAAAAAAAAACAAAAAAAAAAAAAACAAAAAAAAAAACCACCAGGTCACATTTCACATTTAACCTGGTTTTGGCCAGTTTTATGAAGTCTGGGGTAAACTTGGCTGCTGGGGTGAGATTCAGAAAGCCTAAACTGGTTGAATCCCACAATAGTCCCAGGTTTTATTTTGGATTCTGTTTCCTGGTCTTCCCTGCTTTAATTTACAAAATAGTATAAGGACCTCTGTTGTTGCAGAGAATTAATTCAAATCAATGTGACTATGATGGATTTTAATGATGTTTCACAATCTGTGCATGTGTACACTTAGGAATTAATTCAAGGTAATTGAATAAATTTATATAATTTAATTTTTAAATGAGACCTGGCTCCCAATACTGGTGGTTTTCATATCTGTTTTTCCTGTCAGACTCCACTGCTAAGACTCTTCAGCTTTGTGTGTTATTACCTTCTCAGCTAGCCAATTAAATAAACACTAATCAGCTTATTTAATAAACTAGATTACAGTGTCTCTACTGGCCAAAATTTATAACAGAGACAAACAGATATTTAAATGTATAATGTGTTGTGGTAAAGTAATCAATGAACTATATTTTATCTGGAGATAGACAGGTGCCTGACTAACAGATGTTTCCATGTGTTTTTTGGGGAAAAAATTAAGGATCACTTCATCACATCATTCACATTTAAATCTAGGCACTAGAAAAGACAGATTAAAAAAAATTCAACACATCTTGCACATTAAAATTAAATAAATACCCCTTTACACACAGCCTTTTAGGGAACATCTGGGATCAGTCTTGACAGAACAAACTGACAAAATTAATCAGGAACTGAAGCAGCCAGAGGCTGATTTTCAAATCTGCAGCTTGTTAAATGTGCACCTCTGATCAGGTTCTTCCCAAATAATCCACTCATTTTGATAAAAAAGATTTGTAAGGGTGGATTACATGGTGTTAGTGGTGAGGCTGTAGAAGGTGGTGGTTTATTTCTTTTTGGGTTCCCTAGCCTGGTGTAGGATCTCTCTGATTTTTGCATCCTCTCTGTCTCACACAACCCAGTCCTGCCCAGAGCAGTTTGGGGTGGAAGGGCTGAATTCCACTTGAATTCCACTGAAAGAGAGGAGACAGGAGTGTCTCAAAATGCAAAACCAACACAAAACCTGCAGCTTTCTACCCTGTTTTCCTAAATCCTCAACTCATCAACAACTGCTCAGAAACTGGAGCAAGCAATAATCAAAAGCACGTTAAAAAAATTCACTTTATGCTAAGAATTACTATCTGATTTATGCCAAACAGTGGAAAACCAACTTTTGGCATTTGAAAGGAACTGTGGGGTTTAGGGTTTTTTTTCTTGTTTCAAATTACTAAATCAATGGTTAAATAGAGAAAATCATACAATTTTCATAGTTTCTTGTCCTTGATATGAATTTTTTGAAAGCAATGCAGCGTTTACCTTCAAAACAGTCACGTTGGCAAAGATGAACATTTCAAACTCTGCTTTGAAACAGATCTACAGCTAAGAAATCACTGAACATAAATCAGGGCAGACTTGGATGCACAGAGTTTATTCTCAAGGGGAATTCAGAGTAAATATGAATGATGCTGCTAACAGTGGGCCTGATCAAGCTTGGAAAGTTATTTCTCCTCAGAAAAACAACAACAGCAAGGTCATGGGCAGGGAAAGGTCATGAAGACCTTACTGAAGAAGAGTTTTGGGATGAACAGATGATGAAATATTGATTGATTTATTCATTCTTAAGCTGGGAACGCAGCATCACACAAAAATTCTGAGATCTAAGCAGAAGCAGTACTTACTCTATAATAAGGCATGAGGCAAAATTTTTAAATTTAAAATTTTAGACCTTTTTTAAAATCCTAAATCAGTTCATCTAGAAAAGCAAGACTCAATTTTTTTTAAAGATAAAAGAGATACAAGCACAAAAAAAGAAATCAATTTTTTTTTCTACTCAGTTAAAACATTTAATGCCTCACCAGATCCATTTTTTAATTTTTCCAAAGTTTGCTGTTTCAGAAGAAAAGCCCCAAACAAGCAGATAATATTTTTTATTTGAACTGACCAAAACTTATTTTTTCTTTATTTTTGGTTCAGTTTCTGGAAAGAAATTCAGTTTTTCCAACACCTCTAGCCAACTTATGTCTTGTTATTAAGGTGTGTTTAAAGATTTATTTGCATAAAAATTCTTGGAAAAGCAACTTTTCAGCAATGAAGCTTTAGAAAATCAAAAATCTATCTCTGAGATTTCCTGTAGGGTCTTTGCACAGTGCTGGTCAATCACAGAGGTCAATCTCTCCCCTATGGGGTATCTAATATTAGATATTTATATTTTGGGACAAAAATTTTTGGTCTGATTTTTATCAAGACGAGCATTTCTTGCCTAACTGCAGAAACTGAAGTTCAAACAATTTGCCTTATACCCTCTTCTCTCTCAGTGTCAGGAAAATGAGAAATAAATGTAAATGTAAAATGGGAAATAGAAGACTTCTGAGCTTCCCAAATGCACTGAGAGGATAAAATGTCAAGTCTGATGAATCCTACCATGATGTACATTGTGAAAAGTTTATCAATAATAGATAAGGAAAGGATTAGAGGCAATGTCACTGTAACAAAGTGAATTAAAATAGTTCTAACTGCTTTGAAAAACACCTTTCCTTCTCCTCTGCCCTAGCAGCTCATATCCAACCAGCCACCATCTCTCATGCATAGATCATTATTCTCAGCAAATAACAAGAACAGACAAAACATTTCTGCCTTTCGTAATATTTCTTGCATTAACTGGGACTAAAACTCTGAGATGTCACTGCTCTGTGGAGGAGCTGTGGGCTAAAACAAGAGCACTGGCTCTACAAATGTGATTAAAGCTGCACTTCCTCAGGATCACCATTAAAATCTCTTTCTCCATCACATCCATAAATAAAGATGTCTTTATGATATCTAATATTTTATCTGGGAAACAACCAAAAATCCATAAAACAGCCACAATTTTTCTAGCATCACCACTGGAGTCTGGCCTGGGAAATTCTCACCAGGACCTGCTGGCTCTGATGTGATCCCAGTTTGGGCTCCAGCACCTGAGCTTTAACCAACCCAAAAAAAGAGAGCAGTTAAACTCATCAGGGTACTAAAGGTGGCATGTGGGGGTCAATGCCACTGATTATTAGGCAAAGGGATGAATTATCAGGTAGGATAAAACTGCAGACTCCTGGCTGCCCTAAAGTTAATAAATCCCCTTCTCTCCTTCACACCTTTGTTCTAAACTGCTGCAAAAGATGTGAAATAATGGTTTTGACCGATTTATCTTCCTCCCAGAGCAGATGTGTTGATCTCCCTTAGGTTCTTTAAACAGATTTTAATCTCCCAGTGCCCACTGTGGCAGCTGTATAAACACCCCATTAACATGAGAATGGTGAGAAGTGAGTGCTATTAAAACTGGGGAGGGGAGGCAGAGTTTTTTTGTATCTTTTATATCTCACTGCATTTTGTGCTGTGAGTAGGTGCTAAATCGGGAATGAATAAATGCATTTCAAACCCACACTTGGCACCCAGTGTATGCTTGTTCTCTTAACAGATGAACACATTTTTAGATTGACAATTTTTGCATCTATTCAGTGCCAAGGCAAGCATGTTGTTTAATGTGAACTGGAGAAAATACAGCAAGAAAAGGTTTTTTTTTTTCCTCAAATCCATATTCTTAAAATTATTTTTATTGCAGTTTTCGTTTGCCTAGAACTCAGGCTATGGCATGTAGTGTCTGCTAACTCTGCTACAAGTATGGCAACATGATGGATTTTCCTTCAGGAAGATTTTGAGTTACTTTTTTCTTTGAGGCCTTTAACAACTTTAAATTCAGCTGCCTTCCTTAGCTTTCTCTTGATACTTCACTAGAGATGTCATTACTGAGAATTTACTGAGTCACTCTCAGTAAATGGTGAGTGCAGGGTTATTTTTTTATGAAGAGGAGAAGGGAGACAGTTGATCTTCTGCATATTTAAGAATTTATTTCATGTCAAATTAAGAATTTGTAAAAAATGTACTTTGCCCAGCCTGGAAATCATCCCAAGACAAGGTCTACTCTGTCAGCTGCTCATGAGGGATGCAGACATTGTCCCTGCCATTTTAAAGTACTAAGTTATAAAATTGAACTGGAAAACTGACATCTCATCAGTTTCCTTGGTTTCTTCCTTTCCATACACACACACGAGCACATAAAGCATTTTCTGTAGGCATATATATCTATATATATCTCTGTGTGTATATATTTATATAAATAGACACATTTCTATATATATGTATATATAAATAAATGCTTCTTTCCTGCACCAGCTGTCACCTCTGAAGCATATGCCTGGCCAGAAAAGCAGACAAATGCTTTTTGAAGCAGATACATCTTCTATTTCCATCGTGTGTTGGCAGGAGGTGGTAGTAAGGATTAAGAAATTGGTTCTATTCTTGCCAAGAGCCAACTGGCTGGGAGGAAGCTTTGGGGCATTGTGGATGTGATACGTTGGTAGTTCCTGAAGTGAAGGGAAAGGATGAATTTGTATGTGGATGTCTGAAGTCTCTGTCTGTTCCGTGCTCATCACAGCTACCTCGCCTTCCTCTCTGCAAGGATGCTGCAAATCACGTCTGATGGCTCCAAGCCAAAATCTGACAGGCTTTTCTTTACCTCCCTGACATGTGTGCTGCACATCCTAGCTCTGCGCAGCTTCTTGGAAATTAAGAAGGTTAAAATTTTCTCTCAGATGTCAGCACTCAACTTTCATTCCCCTGATTTAGTCTGGTTTAACTTCTGCATAACCTCTTTGCAAACAGCAATGTGTCACGGGCAGAGGAAATTAAAACTTGGACAGAGCCTTTTAGCCAAGCACCCATAACTTCATTAAATTGCATTGCCAGTGATAATGCAGAGAAATCAGGAGGAACAACAGAGAGTTCCTGCTGAGATCTCATCCTCATTCCCATTCCACACAGGAACTGGTTCTGGATTTTCAGCAGGTGAGTGAGCATAGAGACCCACTCAGGTGTGCTGATGTTCCACCCTCTCCTCCCTGCACACTCAGGTTTGTTCTAGACCATGGTATCTTGGTTTTGTCTTCAGTGTGAGCCTTCCACTAACTGAGTGGAAGTTTCCTGCCCAGTAATGAACTGATAACTCATAACACAAGATGGATTTACTCATCTCTGGTGACTGTAGGACGTGGATTTGGGCAGCTCTGGATCTGAGCCCTGCACGCTCCTGTTCCTGCTGTCTCGAAGAGAACAGACCTTCTAACACAGGCTGAGTGTGGGGCTGGATGCATCTGGCAAGGGCTGCACCCCTGCTAAAGCAGCTCTCTGCAGTCAGATCCTCCTGTTCTGAGCTCCATCCCAGCCTGGAGCTGTCCCAGGTGAGGCTCCATCCCTGCACAGAACTCCAGAGACATGGAGTGTCTTCCACACAATTGATAACTGATCCATAGCTAATTTGATCTGATCCATCTGATCCATAGCTAATGCCACAAATAGTCAAGGATAAAGGAGGGAAATTTTTGAAAGAAGCAGAGGAAAGACAGGCTCTCTCCTGTCACCCTGGTTTTGAAGACTTTTCTAAGTCTTCTGTAATGTTCTTTACATTGGAGTCAGAAATGTTACCTTATCACACTTTCTACTGTAAACACTGGCCATGTTTTGCTAACTCTTTCATTGTTTACATATTTCTAGGTAGGAAGAGAAAAGTGATTGAAAGTTGGCTTGACCAATGTGGATTGAGAGGTGGAATTCCATCCTCCAATCCACAGGCCCCAGAGGAAATGTATAAAACTGAGGTTTGTAAATAAACTCGCCCCTTTTTCCTGCTTTGCTCACCAGTGTGACCGCGTGTGGTTCTTTCCATGGCCACTGTGACACTCTCCAGTGATCACCAGGAAGAGATCTCTGGTTTTCTCCAATGTGGAAGCACATCCCTCCCACACTGCTACCCCAAAGTGCAGGGTAATCACAGGAGCGTGAGTTTGCCCAAAAGCACAGAAAAATGCCCCAGACAGCGCAGCACAGGCCACTCACCTGGCAGGTGGGTGTGAGACACGAATTTTGAAGCTTTGAGAAAAGCTAAGGTTACAGTTAACAATAGATGTTGCTGATTTAGCTGGAATGAATAGATAAGCTTTGCTGAAATCAGTTAAAAGTTAGAGGATGGTTAAAGAAACCGGATTTAAGATAAGCTACTGTGGATTTAATAACTCATTGCTTGTCAAACAGAGAAACTCATCAATACAACACCAGAGCTCCTGTTTGCAGAAACCACTGAAATAGTCCTGGAAAACAGAAACAGGGAGTTTTACCAGCATCAATCACATCTGCAGTGAAAAGGTTGAAAGTTTAGAACGAGGAAGACTCGTTTTGCTTCCTCCTTTTGGTGCCCACTCCTCACAAAAGGATCCCTGACCCATTTCAGGGAACAAACTCTGCATGGTTAATGGCCTTTGGAGAAGAGGAAGTGATGAAGTATGAATATGCATTTGTATTTTTGTGTATTCAACATTTTTGTAAATAAAAGGCTTTTTGATTACCTGTGATCTTTGCAGTGCACATTAGGGAGCTATCCCACAATAAACATTCACTTTCTAACTTGAACTGTTAGAGACTCTTTTGTCCATCACGGTTGGATATTGATATTAGATATTCATATTTTAATAAATCAGGTGCCCCTGCAAGGACCTTCTGACTTTGGTCCTTACTCCTGCCACAGTTCAACTGCAGGCAGGCAATAAAATGAGCAAGTGGCAAACCTTGGCACCAACCCTGAGTGGGAGCTGCTCTCACCAGGCTCTGGCAGCCCTGAAGCTGCTCTGTGCTGACTCCAAATTCACAGCTCTGTAATTGAGAGCAGCTTCAGGTGCTGTCAGAGCTGATCCTGGCTGACAGAGATCAAAATCCCAGCTGAGCCACCGGGGTTTGAGCAGACACAGCCCGTGACTGAGAACCAAACCAATTTCCCACGTTCTACAGAGTGGGCAAAATGGGAAGCACAGCCATGATGACTGCTGGTGAGTGGGTTACACGATTTTGTTCATTTGCCACAGCTTTCAAATGTCATAACAAAATAGAAGACGTTGACATTTCCCCAAGAGCACACGGAAAGTTCTTAGTCTCCAATTACCACAGAGTTAAGGTAAAAATCGTGAGTGCAATAAACTGTCTGACATTTTTTGCCTTTTAGATTAGCTTTCAACTGCTCCTGAAAATGGACAGGCATCAATTTTCAGAAATTACTGTACTTTATTTACTTTATTTTTGGTTAGTTCACAGAAAATGTACATAGGCACAAGTTCTGACAGTTTCCATGCCCTCTTTGCTGAAGATAAAAAAAATGTCCCACCATCCAGTTAAAATTGATACCAAGTGTTCTTTTCTACTGAGAAAAATTGGTGGTAGCTTGAAAACAAATTGCACCTTAAAATATCCTGCACAGTGAGCAGTGCTCTGTGGAGACAGAACATGCTCAAGAAATCAGAACCATGTAGAGATCAAACAAGTTATCCAAGTTATATATCCAACAAGGTACACCTTTCACAGAAACTGATAGGATGAAAAAGAACTGTGCAGTCCCTCAGGTCTGCACTGAAAAGAGAGAAATTTCCTTCTTTCCTTCTTTCCTTCCTTCCTTCCTTCCTTCCTTCTTTCCTTCCTTCCTTCCTTCCTTTTCCTTCCTTCCTTTTCCTTCCTTCCTTCCTTCCTTCCTTCCTTTTGCTTCCTTCCTTCCTTTTCCTTCCTTCCTTCCTTTTCCTTTTCCTTCCTCTTGTTTAAAAACTGGAAAAACTTGATCCCCTGCTCCAGATGTCATATCCAATCCGATGTGGACAGGAAAACAAGAATCCAAATTTTGCAGCTCAGGAATCACCTCCCACAAGACATTACATAAACTGAAGGCCATAGGTTGAGGTTTGAATTAATTTCCACAGGAAGATGGCACCCAGTGGAAAGGTATTCTGCTGTCAACACCCTCACTGAAACTGAAATTCTAATATTGGCTCTTCCTTGAAACCAACAGGAAATTTAGCACATCACAATTCATCCTTATGGCACTTCTATTGTCATTCAAGTGAATGAAAAGCAGAGCCCAGACTGTGTCTGAACTGAGGAATTCCATGGGATTAAGAAGGAAGAAGGAAATTCCATACAAATTCCATACAATTCCGTACAAATTCCCAGTACAGCTCATGGGAAGGTGTTTCAAGGTTTGTCCTTTTTCTTTTTACCAGTACAGGTGGGAGAGTCATTGAGTTTAGGATTTATTAATTTAATAATATATTAATGCTTCTATTTAACAGCTCCTAAATAATAAAAAAATGGGAGAAAAAAAATCACCCTAGTTATTATGGAGCAGAAATTAGAAACTTTCTTGTGCTCCACTGAAGTGCAAGTTCAGAATGAATTCCCAAGCACTTTCTAAACAGCAGGGTTATTGCCTAAAAAGAAGATGGAGTAGTTGACACAGATGGTTATTCCACACACCAGAGAATGCTCTGAAAATTCTCTGCACAGAGAACTCACACCCACAAAATGCCACTGCAGAATGGGCACAGCCAGGCCTGTTAAAAGATGTCCACTTTTGGTAGCTATTAAAATTTATTGTGTGGTGTTATGTCCTGGTAACTTTTGTGAGATTGAGACAAACTGGCAATTATTTTTCAGCAGCTTACAGAAATAACAACAGGTGTTCAACTAATAAAATGAAATATTCTAGCCAAGGATATGTCTAAAAAATCTGCCTTTTGTCATGCACTGTCAGGTTTCCAGTGTCAAAGAAAATGAAATACCTTTATTCATAAAACTTAAAAGTTTTTTCATATCAATTTTGCAATTCTGAGATTGAATCTGAAATTACTCCTTGCTGGTTGTGTACTGTTTAGTCTTCCTATCCTAATTTTGTTTCTTACTGCTGTCTAAAGCTGATTATTTTGCTCATCTCTGATCCCAGCATCCCTTAACACTTCAGTAAGAATCCTGTTTTTCTAATAAATACAAATCACACATCTGAATTAACTCAACCACAGTTATTGAAAATATGGAAATAAACATTTAGTGCTTGACACTTCGGAACATTTCATTTTAGCACCTATGGAGGAATATACATGACTGTAAATAAAATTCACATTTTAGCCATAAATTGCTGTGCTCATTCCTCACAAATGGAATTTTGCTATGCACATCATACTGTACGTGATGGGAAACAACCCAGGGTGATCAGAGTTATCTGAAGGCACATGAGAGACTTTGGAGATTTTGGAGATTTTGGAGATTTTATCTCCCAGGGTCCCCCAGCAGCAGCACCCAGGAAATCTCTGCCATGTGCACAGGGCACTGCTGCACCCACAGAACCTTTCTCAGAGCTTTCACAACAGCACAGAAGTTCCTTCTCTGTGTCCACCTCGAGTTTCTAATAGCTGCAGAAAAAGCCTTTTTCACTGCACTGAGGAATGCTGGATAAAATGGTGACAGACCCTAATTAAATTCATTATCTCATCATACCTGCTAAGATCTTTGATCTGTATAAACTGGCCTGCCACAGACACTGAACAGATATTTTCAATAAATGGTTTAAGATTTTACATTGAGCTACAGACATTTGGGAAAAGTGGGGTGTGTATGAGGTGTTTTGCAGTCCAAACACCATATTTTTTATTTTCCATTTCAATACAGACAGACAGTGATGGATTATTACAATTGTAAGTCCATAGTACACATCTTGTGTGGTGGCTTGCAATAAAGATTCTTTTTTCCATTTTTCCTGTGTGTGTGCAGCTCCATGCCCAATTATTTGTGTCAAAATGACAGTACAGTGAGTTTCTACAGTATTACCTATGCTGCAAAATCCTCTGGTACAAGTGATTTTTATGCTCTTTGAAATCTTGCGGTTGGTTAAGGGATATGGTAAAAATGCATGACTGAAAAATGCTTTCAGAGATTTATAATCTATTACTTGGATGCTGAGGCACATCTCAGTGGCAGAAATAGGGCATCTGATGCCCTTCAGCTACTCTGAGATCACACAGAGCTCCTGCCTGAACCTATCCACAACTGATTTCCTGAAATTAAAGAGAAGCAGGATTAATATGGAACCTGCCTCTTCTGGCTGAATTTCTTTGACTCCAGCTCTCTGTGGACAACTAGCCAGCAGTACAGCTCACTCTGGTTTCATCTGTGTGTCTGTGGGGCAGAAAATGCACACTGAAAATGGAAAAAAATGCATTTTTTCTGCACCTTCCTCATGTACATTTTGGCTTTTTGTGTCCTCTGCAAAAGCAAGAGCACAGGACAAGATTAACGACACCGTGGCTGAGACTTCACCTTTGCCAAACACTCAATGTCAGTGAGATCTGATCAGATCTGATGGGCTTGAAAGGAAAATTAAAATCAACTGCAAACCAGGAGTTCTGCATTTCAACCTTTATAGCAGCAGGTCAGGGCTTTCTCATTCATTTTAATCCAACACACTCCAGACACAAACTAAAACTCTACATCAGCATCACTTAGGAATTTTAGTACTAGTGCTCAAGCAGGAGCAACAGGAAAAGATTTATATTCAGATTCAAATGGTTGTATAAGAGACACTGAACTATAATCAAACCCCAGCACAGACATTCATTAGCAATTATATTTTTTTACAGTTTTCTGAAAAGCGAGTCATGAAAATCAAAAGCACATAATTAAGAGCAACATTCAGACAAGGGCTTTTATTTACATCTAGTCAACATTTCTGACATACATAATTGCAGGCCTTAATAAATATGATTTGATTTATTAAAGATGCATAAAATAAGCATGATGGATATCATTCTGCTTCAGTTTCTTTCTAGAGAACAAAATGTATTAAAAATCAATTAGGGAAGGGACGAGTTGGTATAGGGAGCCAATAAAGAAATGCATCAGTACAGAACTATTAATTAAAAATAAAATTCCTTTCCATTCAGTTCCTTAATTATTAATTATTTTCATAAACTAGTACTGTCATATTTTAATCACATGCATTTATATATTTGCAAGTATTTAAATTTTTTTGAAAATAATAATACATCATAGTCATTTTAATTACTTGGGGTTTGCTATGCTTTAACTCTGTTTTCTTTGATAATGCTGTGTATTTTCTTCTTTTTCCACCAGTTGCCATAAAGATTTTTAAAAAGGGACACCATGAAAGGCACAGAGTGGACAGGAATAAATTCCACTTTCTATGAACACCTCAGGAGAAGCTTTTAATTAAACAGAAGCTGCAGATGTCTCCATTTTGACCAGAAAATCTCTCATTTCTTTTGTCTTTACCAAACCCAGTCAGGAAAACAATCTCTCTTTGCTTTTGAACTTGGAAAGGGACAAATTGTGACAGCACTGCTGGCTCCAGGCACCTGACCTTAGATCCAGAGAGAGTCACAAAGGTTTGGAATGGTCCCAAAGGTAAAATTCATTTGACAAGAATCAAAGCTTCTTAATTTAGGCTTGGGATCAAGTTCATTTGACTTGATTTCATCTGGTCCTGGTCAGAAAACCCCATGCAGGAGAGTTTTATTTGATTTATAAGGCTGGATCTCACCTAGACCGAACATCTCTGCTCTGAGCTGATTTCCATGGTACCAGAGTGTGACTGGTGACTTACTGGGAGCACACAGGAACTGGGAAAGTGCTGCTGGCTGAAAAAAGCAAATTTTTTCAAATGGAGCAATTTTAAGCACAAACCAGCACTGATCCATCAGATGCCTGCAGAATCACACCAAAATACAGCCCTGTCATTTTTTGGACACAAACATGTCCTACTTTCCTCTTAAACCCATAAGTAGCCTGAGTTCTGGCATGAGCTTTGGAGAGGACAGAATCTCAAAAATTCCCAGCATTTTACAAAATGAGAGCATTTTATAGGATGTTCTCCAGAGGAGCTGCTTGACTCTGATATTTCAGCAGAATTATTTTAGACTCTTAGTCAGATGTTTGGTCTGGTGATGTAGAGGACAAGAAACTCCACAGGTCTCTGTCAGAGTATGGTGTTTGTGCCACTTGCTACTCTTTTTTATTATTATTTCTTCTCTTTATTTTCAATATTTCTTATTTTCAATGGCATTTTAGCATTTTTCCAGGAAGGAAGAAGCTATCACCAAGAGAGGAATTTCTCAGTGTTTTTATAACTATTATGTAGATTCTCTGGAAATACACAATTCTTTGATCTAGCAAGTCAAAGAGATAAGAGAAACAGATTGATACTGAGCTATTCTGAAGCTTGGGGAAAATGAAACAGATTTAATCAAAGAGCAAACATTGTCCTCTGTGATTCTGGCTTCTGCAGGAGCCTCCCTCATGCATTATCACAAAATGCATGTATCAGGTATATGCTCTACATTTATTTGAAATTTTTCTAATTAAACACAGTTGGTAAAAATAGCAATAGGTACTGGGCAATAACATAAATATATCTGACTATTGAACAGCACTTATTGATCATTCCTCCTCACCAGGGGAGTTCTTAGAGGAGCCTGGGTCACAAGACTGGTTCTTGAGACTGATCCAGATACTGAAATTATAAAAATGTGATTAAAAATACAAAGTAAATCACTGGGAAAAAAATCCTTGGTTTAGACACCTCTGAATAAACTGTATAATTAATGTGGAGCTGATTTGGGATTCTGAAATGGAAGTGGAAACTCCATGTCTGATGATGCTCTGGCACTCAATTCTCTGTCCTAGAGAACCAAGTGGGAACTGGACAAAATTGACAAAATTGATTGACAAAATCATTTGAAAATTCTTCTGTCATAATAATGCTGTCCAGATATTCTAATAGAAATATCAAATAAAGGCATCTAAATAGCTTCACCTAAGGTCTGCTAAACCAAGAAAAGGCTTAAATATTATCATTTGTGCTGGAAAAGGACTGGACTTGACAATGACCATGGGTTTTCAGTCTTATTTTATCCTTTGGAAGAATCATCCAAATATGAAAAGGAAAAGGTGACAGAACAAAGCAGCCATGAGAAAGCAAAGCTCTGTGGGTAAGACCCTGTAAAAACCACCAGCAGAAGAAACATCATCATATTTCATAAGTTTTCATGAATATTCAGCACGGTAAGGAATTCAGTAAGGAATTACTCAGTGGTGCTCTGGGAATAGCAGAAATAGTTCTGTAAGTATTCCAGGAGAAGAACAATTTGGCATGCATTATGTAAAAGAAACTTCAAGTAATCTTTTAGTCTGAAAATACTGGCAGACTTCCAAGGATCAAATATTTGGGTAAAATGTGTGCCTAGGGACTGATCAAGGGTGTATTTTTAATGTAAAATCTGACCATTGTGAAGAATAATTATTATAGGCTAAAAAAAAAAAAATAGAAATGCAAGTAGTTCCAGGATGTGAATAAAAAAACTATAGATTTATCTGCTTATGCAAAGGACAATTATTCTTACTTTTCTGGACATTAAGTTAGGAAAATATTGGTGTATACTTGCAAGGAGATAAAATAAGAACTGTGATGCAGGCTGTATAATTATAATTCTTCTTGACTCGTATGAGTACACTGCATTTTGAGAGCTGTTAGTGACAGAATTGACATCATGATAAAAGCAGAGTTCTCTCCTTAGAGTCTGGTTTTTTAGTTTGTAAGAAGGAATACAATGGTATTAAGACACAAATCTTAATGATAAAAAGAAAAAAAAATTGCCATTATCCATAAATACAGCATCATCATTTTTAACCTCTAAAAGCTTCTAGTAAATCAGTTAATGGTAGCTTTTTTAGGAAATAGTGAAACAAATTAAATTATAAGGGGTTTTCCAGCTAGAATGATCCTGGTATGCAAACTATTTAAATTCTCCCATTTTTCTGCAAGAAGGAAAGAAAACTAACAAACAAACAAACAAAAAAGGCATAATATTTGATTAACTCTAGAACATAAAGGATTTAATCCTGCTCCTCTTCAGTTCTCAGCAGTTGTAAAAATAACTAAATATTAAATACTAATACTGGGTTATCACAGCAGTTCTCTCCTACCTATAACTATTGGTTAAGAAAATGGAGACATTAAAAAAATCAAAATAGAGGGAAAAAAAAAAAAAGAATGTCAGTCCTCAAAGTAAACTGTGCTTCCCTCATACAATGCCTCACTCAGGGGCATTTATAATCAAAAAATAACAATGCCAGAGAAAATGAGTGCATGTGTGAATGTCTGATGCTGAAAAGAAAACTGATTGATAAGAACAATATTGAGATTTAAAATCCCCTAATCACAATCAGTAACTTTTAGTCTGTAATCTGCCTGCACCACCAAATGCATAAGAAAAAAAATCAAAATTGCTCTGGTTCATTCACAGGGACTTGCCCTGAGAATCAAAACACAATGGCAAAAGCTTCAGGGCAGATCTCTTTAAATATTAAACAGATAAAAATTAAAGTATCAAAAGTTCAGGCAAAATCATATTATGCTCCACAAGAACTGAACTTCTGAACATTTGAACTTTTTGTGACAGTGGTTTCCTTTCAGATGTGTGAAAAGTTTTTCCTCTGCCAGCAACTATTCTCAGAAATAATTTCTGATGCTTCAGTGGTGGTGGAAGGTCAAACACTCACACTGGGGAATCAGAGAACTGGAGCTTGTCCCTTCAACCTTTTCCCAAAAATTTTTGATCTCACCAGACTCTTCTGCAGCTACATTTTACCATCCTCTAATAAATAACAACACTTACCTGCCTTTTGAAGATATTTCCCAAGTGGAAAACATTGAGATATAATGCTGATGTCATCAATAGAAATGCAGTTAAAATTTCTTTTTATTGTACTCATAAATGTACAAATGTCAAATAATTTTATTCAAAATATAAAACTTATGGATGCCTGCAAGTTAAAAGAATTTCTCTCTGCTGAGAACTACAAATGTGACTCACAGACTGTCAACATCACCTTTTTTTCTAGACAGTGAGATTTTTAATCAGGCTGCCTCAGAGGCTGGAGGATTTGGAGTTCAGTGTGGGCAGCAGCACTTCCTAAATGCCAGGAAATGCTGTCAACAATACCTGGGAAAGTGAGGAATCAAAACACATCTGGAAAAAAAACCTCTTTGGTCACACTGAGCAACAGCAGCAGTCACAGAGAGATTTCAATGCTTCCTCTCTAAGCATCAGATTTGTCCTCTCCACCACAAAAAAAAAAGACAAAAATTAAAACCAGGAGTAAATTGTAAAGTGTGTGGGATTGGTGACAGCCAGAAACAGAGCAGAAATTAGTTTATTGTCTGTGGCACTTTCTGGAGAAGTATTCACAGTTGTCAATCAATTCTGATTGTCTTAACAATCTGAATTATTTGAGCTTGGAAACCAAAACATTTAAGCAAATCAGAAATGGAAGTGCTGCTCAAAGCAGTAAAACACCATGCCTAACGTGTCCTCTGCAAAGAGCATCACCTTCAGAAAAGGCAAAAAAGGAATCAGAGATACACAAATTGATTTTATGATCATTATTTTATGCAGAAGGACATGACGGTGCTTTGAAGCTGAAAATGATTCTAATCAAGCTGTTATTACCTGTTTTCATCCTGAATCAATTTCCTCCTTAGGCTTTAGCTGAAATCAGTGAGGTAATAAACGTCAGACCTGTAAATTCAACAGGAGAGAGAGTTCATAAGCATTTGTTCCTTGGAAAGATTTATTACAAATGTTGGCATTTTTTCTCTGAAGGGCTGATGATGGATGTGCCAAGGTTCATGGCTGTGCCTGACCAGGGTGGACAATGTAAAATACAGGAAAAAAATGCCCTTGGAGATGAAAGGCAAAGAGCCAAGCTTAACCTCCTGGAAAATAATTACAGCTCATGTACAAAGACTGCTACAAGTTACTTTATTATCGTTTAAAGGTTGGTGAAACTGCTGAATGGGAGCCACTTTCACAGGAAAAGGAAGCACAGCAGACTGACAGGTCCTGGATTGTAAAAGAAACCTCTAGAGCAGTGTGACAATCCTGACAGGCAACATTCAGTATACAATCATTTCTCTTGAGGTAAATCAGAATAATCTGGAGGTTTTGCTTACTGTAAAAAAACAAAACAAAAAAAGAAACAAACAAAAAAAACCAAAAAAAAAAAACCACCAAAAAAAAAAAACCACCAAAAAAAAAAAACCACCAAAAAAAAAAAACCACCAAAAAAAAAAAACCACCAAAAAAAAAAAACCACCAAAAAAAAAAAACCACCAAAAAAAAAAAACCACCAAAAAAAAAAAACCACCAAAAAAAAAAAACCACCAAAAAAAAAAAACCACCAAAAAAAAAAAACCACCAAAAAAAAAAAACCACCAAAAAAAAAAAACCACCAAAAAAAAAAAACCACCAAAAAAAAAAAACCACCAAAAAAAAAAAACCACCAAAAAAAAAAAACCACCAAAAAAAAAAAACCACCAAAAAAAAAAAACCACCAAAAAAAAAAAAC
Source organism: Cisticola juncidis (assembly GCA_013400215.1). Classification (NCBI taxonomy): domain Eukaryota; kingdom Metazoa; phylum Chordata; class Aves; order Passeriformes; family Cisticolidae; genus Cisticola; species Cisticola juncidis. The sequence goes on along the minus strand of VXBR01000465.1, from coordinate 29,121 downwards.
CACCAAAAAAAAAAAAAACACCACACAAAAAAAAAGAAAACCCAAAAAAAACCCCCCCACACCTAAATAAAACCCACTTCATATTGCCCAGCATAAACATATTTTTATCTAATAGGAACTGAACATGTAAGAGGCAGCAGGAGGCAGAACAGAACCCTTGGCAGGTCCCCACAGCACTTTTATAATCTGCAGGCACAGTTTGAAATGACCTTGTTTTTATAACCACAGCCTCCTTCCTTGCAGAAGACTTTAGAGTTCTGCTGGTTTCCTTGGCAACTATTAGTAATGCAAGAAAGATACAACATAGAAAAAATTATATTTTACCCAAACCTTTTTCCAGTAACTGTTAATTCCCCTCTCATATCAAAGGGAATTTTACAAAAGGAATTTTCTTCATGTCAAGAGTGGCAAGAGTAACAGATAACACAAAACTTTACCACAGTAAAGACAATTTTGTACTTCTTTAACCATCACATCTGACTGCTAGACTGGTACAAAACAAATGTTAACCTTTTCAAGAGGTTTTTTTTCTTTTCATCTGTGTGGGTAAGCATTGGTGTGTTTCTGGGGAGATCAAGGCAGGGAGTTTTAGGAAAATGAAGATGCTCCTCTTAACCTTTTTGTCACCATCCTCTGTCCTGCTCCAGAGCCCAGGCACTTCAGCAGTGGGAGCAAAAACCAAACTCCACAAGAGGCAATTCAGGCTAATTCAGCAGGACTGAATTTCTCTGTTTTCTCTGATTTCTCTGTTTATTCCTCCTCATTATTATTCTATAATTTATGATATATATATCACCAGCTGAATTCAGGTTTTTCTGCAGAAGTGTCTCACTGATATCTCTTTATCCAGCCTTCCTTGGCTGCCTGTACAGATTCACCTTCTCCACCAGGATGTCACATCCAAAGGGAAATAAATATTGAATTATGAAATCTGGGAGGGTTTATCCTCCCTTTGGCAGAGTCAGCGTTTGCATGGACAAGTCACACTTGGCCACGTTGAAAAGATTTCACCAGGCCTCAGAAAGGAGCAGAATATTTGAAATTTAAAAGGTGAAAAGAAATATTATGTGACAACCACAGCTGGGTAAAGCAGGGCAAATCCAGCTCCCCCCAAAACAAATAAATAGATAAATAGACAAGCAGATAAATAAATAAATAAATAAATAAATAAACAAATAGATAAAAATTAAAACAAATAAATAGATAAATAGACAAGCAGATAAATAAATAAATAAATAAATAAATAAATAAATAAATAAATAAAATAAACAAATAAACAATTAGATAGATAGACAGATAGATTAAAAAAATATAATTAAATAAATAGATAGATAGATAGATAGATAGATAGATAAATTAAAAAATCAGGGCTTGGCAGAGAATAGGAGGAAAGAGTTAAAAGATAACAAAGAAAATGAAGATTAAGAGAGCCTCTAACATGAAATGCATTTTCAGCCCATTACTGATAGATCTGGAGAGGGAAAAAATAATATTTATATTTCTGAAAGATTGCATTTACAACAAGATGAAAGGAACAGAACATGGAACCACAGTGCAATTTTAAATAGAGAACAAAAGTAACAATATAAAGTTCATTAGGTTTTTATAAAAATTATTTACACTTGCCATATAATTTTTCATCTATAAGCTAGAGAGAGGTTTTTGAAATAAAGAACATTTCCACTTTGCTATTTAAATTGTTCTTACCAAAAATGGTTCCAAGGAAAAGCTAAAATTTTGTGACAGTAGTTAAATATTCCAGAAAAAGCATCATCAAGCTGCTGAAGCTTTCAAATGATCCCTAAGGGAGAGAAAAAATAGTATTGGATTATGGGTGGAAGACACATTTTTATAAAATAGTAGAAGTATTAGACTTACAAACTACAAAGTCTGAGGGTAAAAAATCCATACAGGGAAATTCAGACAGCAATATTTTTGTTCAATTGTTATAACTGAATAATAATTGTAATAATAATAATTGAATAATAATTTGTAATAATTTTTGCAAGAAATAATACCTTCCTTGAACTTTGCCTTTACTTTTATTAAAAAAAGAAAGGCACTTCAGGACTGCAAATTTAGCAGTTATTATTATCAATACTAATTTTATTACTAATAATAATGACCATAACAGATGTGATGATACTTAGAGCAAACCAACAATTTTGAAGGACCAAAAAAAAAAAAAAAAAAAGTTAAATCTTGGGTAAAAACTATTTACAAGGGTTTTACCCCTGGAAACAATGATGTCAGCATTTAGCTCAGTTACAGTAATTTTATTTCTCCTAGTAACAGGAAGTGCTTCAATGAATTTAACTTTGTTAAGTGGAGACAAGCCTTGTTTTGAAAGTTCCTCAATGCATCTGGAAGATGACTAATAAAAAAAAAAGAGGAAAAAAAAAAAAAGAGGCATTTACTAATGCCCTAGAAATTGCTCATCCCCTTGAACTAAAAATACTGAGTATATTGAGACTGTTGAAGATTTAAAAGAAATTGCTCACAGGACAGGAAGAAAACTGGAACTGCCAGATTATGTTAAAGTGTCCCCAAGGCAGGACAGCAGAAAGCAAAGAGAGAAACACCAGGCACTAACAGCAGCAGGTATTTAATGACTAATGCTCATCAAAACATTCAATTTTCAGTGTATTCCTGACCCAAAAGCACCTTTTCCTGGGGATCTCTGGAGCTGGAGTGATTCACTCTCTTCTTGATGAATAAATTTATATCTGGGTGATTTCCCCTTAATTTATGGGTCTGGCAATGCATTGACATTTCAGATGTGATTTTTTAAAATGGTTCTGTAAGGATCAGCAGAATTACAAACCAAGGCATGGGGAGGGAAGGGTTAATTCTGGCTGCTAATTTTGCTTCCCTAAGAACAGAATATTTCTCATTCCTTTGTAATTAGCTGGAAAACTTTCACTGAAAAGAAGAATCATTACAAATGTTGGAGTAGAAACAACCAGAGGAGGAGCCTTCAATTCTGGCCTCTGCTCTTTTATTCTAAGTGACAATTACAGCAAAAATAATTCTTCCTTTTGTTTGAGATAGATGATGAGGATTGTTGTTGTAGGAGAACAATCTTATTACAACAGCATAATTAGATCTGACTAAAGAACTCTCCCAGCTTGCTGCATCCTGCTACCTAAAATTCAACCCTAAGGGAAGAAAAAAAATAGAAAAAAAAAAGAAAAAAAAGAAAAAAAGAAAAAAAGAAAAAAAGGGAAAAAAGAAAAAAAAAAGAAAAAAAAAGAAAGAAAAAAAAGAAAGAAAAAAGGGGGAAAAGGGAAAAAAGAATAAAAAATGATAAAAAAGAAAAAAAAGGAAAAAAAAGAAAAAAGAAAAGAAAGGAAAAAAGG
>VXBR01000465.1:9079-25493 GCA_013400215.1 Cisticola juncidis | reverse complement strand
AAAAAGAAAAAAAGGAAAAAAAAGGAAAAAAAGAAAGAAAAAAGGGGAAAAAAGGGAAAAAAATGGAAAAAAAGAATAATAAAGGATAAGAAAAGAAAAAAAAAATAAAAAAGAAGAAAAAAAGTGAAGTTTTTCAGCTAAAAAGGCAATCTAGACATATGTTTTCCAAATTTTTTCTTCTGTAAAGATCATATATCTGTTAGCCACACAGTCCTCTCCCATTTTTTCTTTCTGGGTGTATTTCAAAATGTCATTTATCTCCCAGCCTTCCATTTTGGCTACTTGCTGGCTAAGTGAGCATCTGCTTCCACATATTCCTTTTTTTTTTTTTTTTCTATTGAGATAATCTGAACACTGTTGCTGATTTTCCTCAAGTTTGTGTAGAACTGTCAATATTAGAAGCTCATTTTTTATCCACAATTAATTAGACATAAGGCAGCTTCATCAGAGACATTCTTGGTTTTGGCTTCCTGAGCACTGAGACGTGGACAAGCCAAATCCTGAATGTGACTGGAGAAGGGTTTATTTGCATGAGATATTACAGATGGTGGCAAGACATGAAATAACATCATAAATAACATTTTATTTTTTTTGCTAGAATGTTTTCCCAACTCCATTCTCTTTGGTAATTGGACACACTGAATATAAAAATCTCTACTGTATAAACACAATGAATTCACTGGATTTGTTGTTTACCAGGACTCATAAATGAGGCAAACAGAGTGAAAGATATTTTAGGATTAGCATCTGTATGTGAGATGGTCCAAATGCTGATGAGGACGTTATGCTCATGCAGAATTTCATCCTCACTTATGAAAATTCTGCTTTTGCTGTTTGTTACATGGACTCCCAGCCCTACCTGCTGTGCAGAATAAGAATGGAGTTTATTTCTCTTTAATTCAAAATTTCAAGGCTCCTCCTCTCATGACCTTTGCAATACAAAAAAAGAAAAAACAAAAAACAAAAACAAACAAACAAGCAAACAAACACAAACAAAAAACCACAAAAACCAAAAAACAAACAAACAAACAAACAAAAACAAAACAAACAAACAAAAAAAAAAAAANCAAAACAAAAAAAAAAAACAACAAAAAAAAAACAACCAAAAAACAAAAAACAACCCAGTACCTTTGTTTCCTAGAAAGACACTGGTCAAACAGGTAAGTGACTATTGATCTCTGTAAAAGTCAGATAAAGTTACAGGAAAAGGTATTATTGTCTTAATACAACAGTGTTGTATTATCTGTTCTGAAAAATAGATATAAAGAAACTCTAGAATGAGCTCCCCAAGGGGATCCCGTGGATTTCATAATCACAATCTTTCCACTGAGTTTAAAAATGGGATAAATTCAGCCTTAAGTGAGAGTTCCTTAATTATCCTTCAGTTCATTTGTATCTCTGATAAATGGAAAAAAAAGTCCCAGACCTTCATAATCCATTTGCAATGCAAGCAAGAGTCACCAGATATATCAGAGCATTCAGCTTTTTTGGCCTAAAATTTCTTTACCCTCTAGACATTTCAACATAGTAATAATAATAATTTTCAGGCTTGTCTCCCTATTTTTCCTCCCAGAATTTCCCTTCACCTTTATGTTGGTTTTAATCCATATACTCAATAAATGAAGCATTTTTCATTATCTCACATTCTTACCATTTCCAGGGTTGGTGAGCTTTTTATAACTAGAAAAATGTGAATTGTGTCTTGCAGATGGAGCTTTAAGAAAAGAGTGGGTGCATTTTATAAAGTCAGGACTTTCAGCACACTCTGGAAGGGCAATTATTTTGGTATTTGATCTTCTGTGGTGATTCTCCAGATTGTCAACTTTCTCAAAGAGATAAAATATTTCCTTCTCATGTTATTCTTCATCCTTCTAAAAGCCTGAAATTCCATCTTCTGAATTACAAATCCTTTCCACTGCAGCAGTTGCTCAAATATATATTTTATTTATCAAATATTCCTATGTCCTCTCAACCTTCCATTTCACTGGACCTATGTAAAAATATCTCTGCATAAAAGAATAAAAAAAAGTGCTTTGTGTGCATCATATTGTGCAGACCTGCAGTGGTGGCTGAATAAATTATTAAGTGATTATCTACAATGAAAAAAGAATGGGTGGATCAGATTTAATTATTGATTTAACCCAGATTTTCTTCCCAAATGTGTTGTGAATTCACAAATTTAGTTCAGGGCTTTATTAGCTGTATTATCCTTAGAGAGAGGGAAATGCTGGTCAGGCAAAATTCAGAGCAGCCTGTGAGCCCACAGAACAAGAGCAGGTGACATTTTTTGAGAGAAAAGGCAAAAAAAAAATCTATTGAAAAGGGAAGAAAAGGAAAATTTATTGGTTGGAATATGTAGTGCTGAGATTAGCTTTTGTTTAGCAATTCCATAATTATTTAAAGTGAGGATTTTAGCTTAGTGTCCCCTTGAAGCCCCACTGACTGATTTTGGTTTGTACTGCTATGGGCTTTTCATAGTTGAAACTTTGGAAAAAAACCCAAGAAATATTACTCAGTTCATGCCATTTTTTATTTTCTTAGTTATAGTAAAAATAGTAAGAAACTATACCTTTTTCTTAGAAAGACAATCAAAATAATTTGAATTATATAATATTCTGTGAAGAAAGGGATATTGCAGTGCCTTATCCAACTAATTGGTGTGAAGAGCAAGGTTTATATTTTTTATTTGTCTGAACATTGTCAAATCCTACTCTTCTTCAGAGCACTGCCTAGAAAAATTCTTGGTTCTAATGTTAAAAATGTCTTTCCAAACAGGAAAATAAATCCAAGGATTTATGAAACTGAATAAAAAAATTTATAGTTCATTATTTTGTCTCTCATTTTGAACATGCCAAACAGCTTTTTAAGTAAATTCCAACATTCCTCTTACAAATTTTTAGACACTTTCAGATAAGTTTTGTGTTAAATTTTGAAACTCATGTTGTCTCATAGCCCATCTATAAAATAAAGTTAGTTCTTTGGAGGTGGAAATGCTGAACCATTTCTTTAAAACTGCTTTGAGGTGAGGCTGGCTCCTGTGTGGACACCAGGACCAGCCTGAAAATGAATTTAACCACTGATAAGCAGAGGATGTGCAAGGTGCCATCACCATCACAGCACAGGAAAATCAGCATTCTGCATACCCTTGGGCACAAACTATTGATTCCTGGCTTTGATGTTTTAATAAAATGCTGGGGAGGACAAGTATGGATCCACCCTGGTGGTACAAAAAATTTAAATTTTTATTCTCACTTTGATCCTTTTCTGTCGTGGTGATAATCGAGGTATCAGGAAATTCCACTCCAGGATTTGACCCAGTTCACCTCCCCTGTGTTTCTGCAGAAATTCTTCTCTCTGCTCTGGGGACAGGTGAGCTCTTCACACCTCCCACGTGCTGTGGTGAAGATTCTCAGGTTTTCCACCTCAGTGGGACAGACCAGAACAGAAACATCACCACAAATTTAATTCTGGCACAGCTCTGCAGCCAGGTGTGCTCAGTGCTCAGGAGGGATATTGGGCATCCTGTATTTTCCTACCATGAAAGGTCATCCTAACATCTGTTTATAATGAACCCTGGTGAGAAAAAAAGAGATTTTTTAAATATAATATCCACTTTTAATGTTCATGGATCTACTTTGGGACAAATGGTTACTCTATCCATTCGCTGTACTTCAATATTACCATGATAATTCGCTGAAAAACAAACATTTCTTGTCTTTTCTTATAAAAATTCCAATGTATCGTTGCTTACAGCATTAATTTGATACAGGTTTAATTGTGGCCTAGTAAAATAATAATCTGTTAATTGCTTTCTTTGCTGCAGTATCAAAGGAAAAAAGGAGTTTATTGAATGCAAGGAGAAATGGATTTATCACATCTCCATGATTAGCTGCTATACAATAAACCTTCTCAGTCATTACACTTCGCACAACATTCTAAACCCCAATTATGCTGCAGTGTTAAGTATAAAATTGCAGCTGAACCTTGCAGTTTGATGTTTTATTGTCTTTTAAAATGAGTGTTAGCATTGAATGCAATGGTAATGTGGAAAGAGAATATTTAAAAAGCTGTGATTTTAATTTAGCCTTTGGCAATGTGTACAGATGGTGTAGGGTGACAGTGATGCCATTTGAGCAAAAGCATCTGCAGGTATGAGGATATAAAAGTCAAATTAAATTTGGAACAGTCTATTAAAGATTATGAAAGAAGATCAATGTGTCAATAATCTGACCTTGTAAACTAGATGGATGTCATCTTTCTTATTTGTTGGCTGCAAGATGTGTAAAATGCTCTGTGGGATGCATTAAATGAAATTCTACTGGACACCAAAAGTAGAACAATTCCTTTCTTCTGTCAAATTATAAACTGGTAATGATATTCCCTTTCTATTGAGCACCATTTTAGCTACAGAAAAGCATTCAATGCTTTTATGTTTCTGTAAATATTTACCCTACCTGGCTCAGAAGAGCAAGAAAAGCTGTTGATTTTAATAAACCAACAGCTTTTAAATTTCCTTTTCTACTTCCAGATAAAAACAAAGCCTTACTTACTGTGTTCTGCAGCAATGTCTTACATCATTCCAGATTTTGGCCTGTGAATTTTCCCAGCCATGAACCAACAGTGAAAATCACAGCCAGTCATGACAGGACCTTTTATAATGAACCCTGGTGAGATCTAAAAATAAATAACAGCAAAGACAGGAGTGGTTGCAATATCCAGGATTTTCTCTTTAGTGTATGATTCCTAATGCATGTAAGTTTGAGGATTTGGATTTAAAAAGTGGATGATTAAAGGCCTGGTTTGAACATGCAGTTCTAATAACTCCATATAAAAAGTATTTCCATAACAGAAAAATTTGTTGTCCTAATACAAATAGGAAAAGGAAAACAAAACCAAACCAAAGAAGCAACAAACCAAGCTGTTAATGACACATTTCCAAAAGGAAATGGCCCTGCCACTCCCATTTTTAAGGTGACTTTAGAGCTGAATTTCAGACCTCACTGTTGAAAATGCCACAGACCCAAGTTACCCAGAATATTTAACAGGGACAGTTCATCTTCATCCTTCCCCTTCCACAATACTTTGGTGTGTAACTTTCAATACTCCTTGAATGTGGCCTTTATTCTCCCATTCCTATTAAATCTCTCCAGAGTTTCAGGAGAGTAATTTGCTTGGTGAACCATTTATTTCGAGGTGAACCTTCACACAAAGAGCCCCACACATGGGACACCTCAGGAATATTGTACTTGGTGAAGGGGATTGTGATGTGTGCAACAGGAGTCCATTAATGAGACATCTGGATGCTTAAATGAACTTTGAACATTTAGGTATCAGTCCCAAAAGTGCTGTTCTCTCCTCTTATTGTCACTGTAAAAGTGAAGATCCAGCAAGAATAACTGAAAATATCCACCTGCTAATCCAACATTTCACATCCCTGCTCCAGGCTTTCTGTTCAGACACCTCTGCTCTGGAGGTGATTTTTTTTTAGTCTCTCCTTCTCAACTTGTCCATAACATTCTCAGGGAAAATTCTTTCATTCCTACTCACTGTTGCAGATTTTATTTGTTAATGTGAGTATATGCATTTATCCCCCTTAAACTGTTTTAGTTTCAGAACAGCAGAAATATTTATTGGCTCCAAACAGAATTCAATAGGAACTGAGTAGTTCTGAGCTTTGTTTTGAGCTCTTTTGACATGGGAAAAACCTTGCACATGTACCCACCTCAATTCTTTTTGTTAAGGCCCCATTATAATTCAGAAATCTGCACACCAAGGCTGTGTCAGGATAGCACACAAGGCACATATGCCACAGAGCTGATGGATTCTGCCTCTGGAGGAAGGGATAAATGGAACAGATAGAATCAAAGGCTACTATCAAAGAAAAAAAACCTCTCAGTGTGCAAATTCAAGCTGATGAAACAAAGTCATCTGTCCTCTCATTGAACAGCCTTCCAGTAAATGGCATTCTGCAGGAGGACAGGATGCAAGGGAGGACAGAAACATCTAAAAACATAAAAACCCCAGCTGATGTTCCAAAATCCACATGCAGCAGGATTCCTGCCCAAATTCAAAACCCACTGACCTTTTGTTTAAAAACCTGTCAACCTCTGTCTTTGGGATGGCCACTCACCCTTGTTCAGGATCAGCCTCTGGAGGGGAGGTTGTGTTTCCTCCTTTTTCAATCAGCTCACACAAATCATTTGCCTTGTATTATTCAAGGCCTGAATTATTCACCAGTTAGTGAGCTGACAAAAGGAATTTCATCAGGACAACAACACGAGTTGGCTCCTCTCCATCAAAGACACAGGGCTGGCTTTGTGAGAATTGTCCTGGAATTCCTCTGTGTTATCTGTGCACAAAGCAAAGACTGAAACGTGGATTAATTAAAAACCCAAAGATACCTGCCTTACTCATCTCCAGATTTATGCATTTAATACTCCTGGCCTAAAAGAAAAGTGATCTAAACACAAAATTTGAAGGTCCAATTATCAAAATAAGTGAACATATCTCAGGTTCACTGATTATTATCCATGGTAAATTTGCTTCAAAGGTTTGGTCTTTCCTGTAAGGGAAATTCCTGCTTCTGGTGTGGGAACACAGATGCTTTTCTGCATCAGATCAGTAGTCTTGGCCATAATCCCATTATTTGGGCATTATTTTGTTTTTAAAATATAAAGAGAAAGAATTGTACACAAAAAAAAAAAAAAAAAAATTGGCTACGTGCTTACAAATCTTGGAATCATGAAGAAGAATACAACAGACAAATTTTTAAAAAAATCTTTTACTTGCTCTGATTATTTAGGGTTTAATATGCATGTGATTAACTTGTTCAGTTGGGTAATATCCTGTACAGTGAGCTCTACAGCTAAAAAGATTTTGTTTCTTTACTTTCTTTACTTTGTTAGTTTCCTGTGGAGCTCTCTTTTTTACATTCTGGCAATTTTTGGTCATAAGAAAATGTTATTACCATTAGGGAAGTATATAATTTTTGTTTTTAGCCTGCCTTCTAAAATGATAATCTTTCTTTATTCTTGCCATGACACAAGTTTCCTCCAAAGAAAATACCTTTCTCTTTTTTTTTCTGGGTTGAAACCTTAAGTTCAGAATAGTGATAAGAGATTTTAAAGTTCAGAAAATTTTTTTAAAGTGGCAAATAACAGAAGATCAAGTACTTTGTGCTTTGATCACTGGCTAGGTTTGATAGATTCCTTGCATAAATGATGCTCAATAAATGAAGATATATCAATAATATAAATTATACTGTTATTATTCTAAACTGATTTTGTATACGTGTTTCTAGAAAAAGTGAGCAGCTTTTTTCTTAGCCCTGGAAAGATACAATAAACCTTTATTTTGGTAGAATTACCACTGACAAAACCTCCTCCCCAAAGTTTAAAAGGAAGATGTGAACATCACTCAGTGCATTCACCTCCCAAACCTGTATCAATCACTGATATTCTTGGGAGATGAACCATGAAATTTGATTTCAAAGCCTGTAAAAACACTACACAGCCCTGTCTAAAACTCATTCACCCCTTGCTTACACAATATAGTCCTAAACTGACTGAAAATTTGAGGTCAAATCACTGAATTTCAACGTTTTCTATGGTGCTGTGATTTCTGAAAACTTCCATTCCAATGTGATGTTCAACATCATAAAAAACTCGTGTGAGACCAGGCAGACACCAAACAGCAGGAAATGGGTTGGACAGAGCTTTGTAGTTCTGGGTGTGCTCTTTTGTACCCTCAGATCTGAAACTGTAATTTTACATTCAGGCAGAAAATGAATGAAAACCAGGTGACATCCCAAAAGCAGAGTGCCCCAACCTTTTTTCCTCCCTATTCAAATAGAAAAACAAATTCATTTTTGCAGTTAATATTTTGATATGGCTGAAACAAATGTATTCCTCAAGGGACATGATAATACTTAAATTTTACTGAACTAATGATGTTCTCTTTTCTTTGGCATTTGTCTTCTTCTTTATTTATCTTCTTCTTTATGCACAAATCTTAAAGTATTGACAGCCTCCAACTCATATTTCACAGGGGAACAATGTCAACCCCTTAATTCAGTGAACTCCATTAATGTTCACATTCCAGCGATCCAATATCAAAATTTATTTTCCAGACCTTAATGCTGCTCCATGTGAACTTTCCAAGAACAACTCAGACAGCTCTTCCTGCCATTCCATGCATAAATTATCCCATCAAAGAGCTGGTGTTTATTCCGAGGTCTTTGAAATTCTAATCACTTGTATACACCTCCTCAGGCCAGCCCGTGCTTTGAAATTTGGATTTCTCACAATTGGGCTATTCAGGATGCAGGGCTATAGAATGCAGCCTGCCACCCATTTACAATCCTCTGTACATCCAGCAGGCCATCAAGGAATTCTAATTGACACACTTCTCTCCTTCCAGATTATTTTCCCTTTTTATCAACTATTCAACTCACAGCACGGATAAAAAAATGCTTTAAGAGGGTGTGAAACACATGCAAGTAAGGTTTAGACTTTCTATGCATTGCTATAAAGAAAACTTGCAGTGTTAATTTATTTATTCACTTATTTATTTATTTAGGTGTGGATTCTGGGCTGCCATTATCTCTGAACTCTGGAAGAATGTGATCAGCTAAATTATCAGAAATTGTATTTCATCCTGCACCATTTAGCTGTAAAATGAACTTATTGTCAGGAATTATATAAAATGAGGTGTATGAGGGTTTTTTGACACCTGCAAAGGGAACATCTTGGGATTTTTGTTGACCAATGTCCTGCAGGCTGATAGAAGAATGATTTCACACTGAAGATCATCCACAGCTCCCTGGAGATTCCCTTCACCCTCTCCTGGTATAAAGGACAATTATTTTATTCTGGCACCTGTATGAAGTGATAATTGGTGACTAAAGCACTGTCACTTCTGTTTGTCCATTCATATTTACTCCTTACAGCTACAAACCCTAAAGAAATCAATAGCAGCCTTTCACCACACCAAGTGCAGATCTGACTGAAAATCTAATCCTTGTAAATCAGTCAAAACTATTTTTTAGAAAAAAGTCAAATCCTCGTGCAATTACATGCTATATTGTATGAGTTTTATCATTTTGAATGTGCTCCCAAAAATAAAAACAAACTGCTGAAGGCACACTTAATAAATTGTATCTGATGTCCTTTAAAGGACTGTAACACTTTTTATTTTATTTCACTCTGGAATAGCTTGTCTCTTGCACTCCCAAGGGATTTCTCAGCAGCTTCCTGGTTTTGTCATGGTCTGCAGATTTTGGAAGAAAGGAAGTGACTGCTCTGTTATTGATATAAATGTGCCAAAGCTGTGTCTTTACAAATATTCAGTTTCTGGGAGTTCCTGGTACTTTCCTCCTGCAGGACTGAAAAACAATAGAGAAATACTGCACATTTCTGACCTTTTAATCTTATATCATTATCATGTATGTCTAAAATGTTATCATTCCGTTTATTTACATTTTTTGACTTGTACAAGTTGATCAAAAATGGTAAATTATAGACAACAGCCCAAAATAAAGAGGTTCACCTCCAAAATACAGAGGTTCACCTCTATTTTTGGGTTCTATGGTTCAAATCCACACAGATTTCCCAAGCATCTTCCAAGCTCAGGTGATGAAGGGTGAGAAAACTTTATAGGACTTATCTTATTTTAGGTGAGTCCTATAAGGACTTACCTTATTTTACCTTTAGGTGTTTTATCTTATGAAAAAGAGCACTGAAAATGTATTGCTAAGAACCCATGGAGTAATCACCACAATTCTGCTCCCTGAGAGCATTTTCCTTGCCTTCACAAGCAGGTACCAGTGACACACTGGAGTTCTGGCAGGGCACTGAGGTGTTCAGGACCACAAAAAGCAGAATAACAAACAGACTGGCAGGAAACCCAGTGGGTTTAATCATATTTCTGCCTTTGTGTGGTATTTATAGAACCCAACATGGAGATAATGAAGATAATGACATAGAACCCCTCTCTTCCCATTCTGTGGTTATTCCCACAGCTCATAGTGATCAATTAATGGATTAAACATCTGGTATTTTGTGCCATCAAACTCTGCCTTGGCTCTTTCTTAGACACTTTTGGAGTTCTGAGCAGCACTGACACACTGCCAGTCCTCTGTGCCATCAGGGCTCATGGTGCTTCCCATTTTATGTGACCCCAGAAAGAGAAATCCATAGATTCAGTCAATAACCGAGATAAAAATCGCAGTGAAAAACATCAAATAAAAAAACAACCCCGTGGTTAAAATACTGGATCGTTTACTACAGGGAGAATCCTCGTGAAAAGTTACACTCCAGTCAATCAAAGAGCAGAGCAAGGACTGTGCTCTTATCATTATCAAATTTATTTCATGAACTTAACTGAGAAATAAAATTCAGTGTTGATTTTTAATGAGATGTCAGGTTTTCTTTCCATGTATACTTACATCTATTTATTCTTTTTATTGTCATTTCAGTGGAGTTGTGGAAACTTTCAGGAGTGGAGGATCTGATGCAAGGTCAAATGTACAGAATTAGGGGTTTGAATGTAAAATAAATTGAATTTGATACCCACAGTACTGTTAGGAACTAGAGAAGGATTTTAATAGGGTGGCATTATCAAAGCCATGCTAGAACAGATTACAGGAGAATCACAATAATGGTTTATTTTACAATCAATCCACTTCATTCCTGTGATTGACACAGTGCTGAAAATGCAGATAAAAAGGGCGGTGATGATTTTGTTGCTTGGATCAAGAATCCTGTCTGGGGAAAAATGTGATTTCTTTGGCTAACCTTTAAATCTTAACTCGGGTATATCACTGGGAATGGGAGATATCTTTAATCTTCTGCAATCTTACAACATAATACAAATCAACCTAACCAGGCTTTCAATTATTCTGCCAGCATCTACTGCTCTGTAAGTCCATAATCTCATTGGCTGTCACAGAAGACATACAGGGTTTTTAAAATAAGGTAGGGTAGCACTGTTCTTTAGGCTTTACTGAAAAAAAAGAGAGAAAGCCCAAGAGAAATATACATTGATGTAAAAATAAGATTTTTTTTTTTTCAGGAGGTGATCTAAATAGCTTTTGGACATTAGTCAGAAAATACAGGACTATGGAAACATCAAGGCCATAGTCCTGGAAAGTCTCAATTTTGCAGAGTATTTCATCCATAGAAAGTTTAGAAAATTGTCCTAGAGGGTGATTTCTCTTTGGTTCAGAATCTGTTACCTAAGAACATTTAAATAAGTCATCCTATACCATCCATCAGGCAATTATTTTTTTTTTCTTTAAAAACTAGACTCTAATACATATTTCTATTGGAGTTGATTATTATGCATCATTACAAGTTTCTAATCTTACACTTATTAGCTCAATGATGAGCTTAAAATGTACTTTTTGCACAAAAGATTAAACAAGAGTAAATAAAGTTAACAATACTGTAAGACAGGGAATTTAAATGTTCCCACTAAGACCTTCTGCTGGGGAATCACAGCAGAGATGAACTCTGGGGCTCAGGCTACAAACCTGATGCTCAATGAAGAAAAATAGAAAAAAAAGGAAAAAAAAGCATTTTTTAAATCATTCTACTGCATTTTGTGAGGTTTGATTTTGGTTTTGTGGTTTTTTTTTTTTTTAAGTCCTTACTGTTTTTCTGTAGAAGAGATATTTAGGAACATAACTCAAGGTTTGCTCCAAGTGTTAAGCCTGCACAGTACCTTCATTTGGGATTTGTGATTTTAACCTCTTGACATGCTGATAAAGAAGTCATGAAGCAGCTTGTAAGGCATTTGAACTTAGGACATCCCAGCTCTGGGAATATGATTCAGATACTCAGAACAAAATATTAGAGCAGAAGATCAGGCTGGAAAACCCCAACACCACAAGAACATCCTGGGTTTCTGAGAACAGTCAGTCTCCTTCCAATGATTTTTTTCAAAATTTGGATTGTTTCAGGTTGACAAGGGCCATGAGAAGTCTTTCCTGAAGCAGACAAAGCCCATAATGAAGCTGCTGTGAAACAAAACCAGATATTGCACTAACACTTCATGCTGGTGTCTTGACCCGAGTGCTGAGCAAAGAGGAATTTCTCTAGACAGAAAGGGGCTGATAAACAAACCCCAAACTCTGCTCCAGCTGAGCCTGAACAGAATTGAAACCATTGAAATTCAGTGCAAAGTCCAAAGGTGAGCACTGAAAGCAGCATTGGGAGCTGAGTGTCCAAACCTGGACAGGAGGCTCCTCAAAGCTCTTTTATTATTATGGGTCAGGGAGGGCAGAAATAACAATGTGACCCCAAATTTATCATCTTGGAGGGCATAGAGCCACATTTATTAAAGGCTACACCCTTTTTATGCACTGTTCTGGTACAAGTCGACATGATTGGTCACCTCTTCTTAAACATCTTTGCTTTGCAAGTAAAGATGGAAAAACAGCAAGTTCAAGATTAGAAATTGTTTGGGATTTCTTCTCCCAGCTCCTCCAGGGCAATGCCTGGGAAATTCTGTCTGATTTGCTTTCCCACAGGCTCTGCTGCTGCCTGATCCCTAAAAATCCCTTTTGGACCAAGCTGTCAGCACCCACACCCTTTGATATGTGGCAGGAACTTAATAATCCTCACCCAAATTCTGATTTGGTGCCTCTCAGTGTGGTGACATCACAGCAGGTTATTCCAGCTGGAATCTGCTCCACTGCAGGTTGTGGTTTCGAATTGTCAGCTCAGGATCTGTGCTGTTGGAGTCCAGGACATCCCTGTGGCCACCCTGGAGGGTTTGCAGACCGGACAGGGGGTCTGGGGTCTGTACAGGGGGTCAGAGCCTCACACAGAGCCCAGGAGGACACTGCCTCTGATCCCTNGTGAAACACTCAGGGCAAAGAGAAGACGAAAAACCTGATTGCCTCGGGGAACAGCAACCCCGAGGAGAATCTCAGGGAACAGAAACTCTGAGCCCTGTCTGCTCCTCCAGAGGCTGAGCAGCAGCATGTGAGGAAGAGGATGTCAGAAATGCCTCTTTTTATTGATGATAAACAGCACACAAATGATTCTGCAGAAGGAACAGTTCAACTTTCTCCCTTTTGCTCTACCCAAAATGCCATCCACAGTGGCTAAGCTCAAGTCTGGAAAAAAAAAAACAGAATGGGAAGGAGTCACTGAGTTTCTGTGAAGAAGTGGAAGCTGGTCTGAACATCTATCTGAATATTTTAAACTTTTATCCATGTAATCCAAACAAAATACAATGAAAGAGGTGTGAGTGCCTCTCTGCAGCTGTAGCTGTTCACACCCAGCCTCACTGCTCAGCAGGACACTTTTACAACCACCTGANCAGGGAACAGAAACCCTGAGACTGTGCTACGTTTGCAGAATTTCTCCCACCCTGTTCTCTCTATGATGCACGATTTTCACTGCTCAGTGCCTCTGACTCCAGCATATGTTTATGGGAACAGCCTGCTATTTATTACTCAGAGCAGTTCTCATGCTGCACATCCCTGTGACAGGCAATTAGTTCCCTTTGAGTAATTAGTTATTAGCACAAAATTTATTTAAGGACTACTCCTAGTAAGAGGTGTAATTATTTTTACTACAGAAAATATAAATAACATAAGCAATTAATTGTCATTTTAAAAAAATATTATATGTGCAACCACTCTAAAAAATGACAGTGCTCAGTGAAATAGTATCTACCCCTTGAATAAAGCCAGGCAGGTTCTTTTTCAGGTAGTAAAGCCAGTGGGTGATTCCAGCCCTCCTTTAGGGATGAAAGCAAGGACCAAGGAGAGGAAAGAGAGACAGAAATGAAGAGAGATCTGTCTCTGTGGCATCAGGAGAGGAAATTATTAATGTTTCAGATTGGCTTAAGTTAAAGGAAAATGGTTGCAGACAACTGGTCAGAAGTTCTTCATGATTTTTAGGCTTTTGAAGTAAAAATGTTGATGGCACCTCACTTTCTCAATCTCTAGTTAGAAAGAAATTTGATTTTTAAAGGTTTCAGGATAACAAATAACCTAGAGAGAAAATAATTATTTTTTTGTTCAAAACTATTTGCAAAATGCCTGAGGAAGAGAATATTTGTATATCCATAATGAGCAAAAGAGGTAAAAATCCATTGCTTTGTCATAATTTTCTTCTTCCAGCAAACTAAATAATATAAATCTTTCGAAATTTCCTACGAAACAAGTGCCATTTACAACATCTTTGGTTGGAGGGCAATTTGCAGAGTTACAGCCTCTCAAATGAGCATATGTTCTGTTTTCCAGAGGGAAATCAGATGGATTTTAGACAGAGGGATGAACTCTTTCTACACAGTTTCTGGTTTTCTCTGGTTTCTCCTCATTTTCCCTGTGCCTGCCTGTCGGAGTCCAGGACATCCCTGTGGCCACCCTGGAGGGTTTGGGGACAGGACAGGGGGTCTGGGGTCTGTACAGGGGGGTCAGAGCCTCACACAGAGCCCAGGAGGACACTGCCTCTGATCCCTGCCATGGCAGTGAATGCCCACAGTGTGTGAAGAATCACAAGCTGAGAGAATTCAAAATAAGCAGTATTTAGTTTATCATAGAATGTAAATGTAGAATCTGGGATTTTCAGTATCTGGGGCTGAAGGGACAAGCTGGAGGAATTGGGGAGTGGCCCCTGTGCTCCTTGTTCTTGCTCTCGTCCCCCATCTTTTGCTGAGTTGGATTTTAGAGATTGGTTTAGAGTAGAAATGCCATGTTAGCATAGGCAGTGGGCATTGGTAAAATTCTGTCAATAAAAAGTGCATTTTGGACAGGGTTGGGTCAGGGGTGCTGTACATGAGGTGTGGGGCTCTCTGAGCCGCCCAGTCCTGCTCTGCTGGGGATGCCCTGCAGAGCTGGGACAGAACTGAGATAATGAAGAATAAACAACCTTGGAAACACGGACTGGGGACTCAGCCTGTCTGCTCTGGCTCTGTGTGAAACACTCAGGGCAAAGAGAAGACGAAAAACCTGATTGCCTCGGGGAACAGCAACCCCGAGGAGAATCTCAGGGAGCAGAAACTCTGAGCCCTGTCTGCTCCTCCAGAGGCTGAGCAGCAGCATGTGAGGAAGAGGATGTCAGAAATGCCTCTTTTTATTGATGATAAACAGCACACAAATGATTCTGCAGAAGGAACAGTTCAACTTTCTCCCTTTTGCTCTACCCAAAATGCCATCCACAGTGGCTAAGCTCAAGTCTGGAAAAAAAAAAACAGAATGGGAAGGAGTCACTGAGTTTCTGTGAAGAAGTGGAAGCTGGTCTGAACATCTATCTGAATATTTTAAACTTTTATCCATGTAATCCAAACAAAATACAATGAAAGAGGTGTGAGTGCCTCTCTGCAGCTGTAGCTGTTCACACCCAGCCTCACTGCTCAGCAGGACACTTTTACAACCACCTGATTGTTGTATTTATTATTTTTTATCTTTTTTTTATTATATAAAAATACCAGATTACAACCATCTGATGGCCCTGCAGAAGACAGATCTCCTGTTATTCTACAGAAATGGCGTTTTAGACAAAACCACATCAAGCATTTACACCTCCACTGCAAACATCTGCATGGCTGAAACTTCATGCAGAGATGTTTAAAGCACAGAAGAGGTAAAAAAATGTGGTTTAACATAAGTATTATGTTACAGCACTGCTGAATGGGTGAAAAAACATAGTTTAACATAAGTATTATGAAACAATGTTCATATTTAAGTACGTTTTTGCTCATTTCTTCCTGCCCACAGTGAGGATTATGAAATTAGAGCGATATCTCCAGGTAGATCAAAAATCAAAGTCTGAGGCAGGAATCAAAGCAGAACAACCTGCACAGAGCCCTGGCTGTGCTGACCTGGCCTGGATTAGGAACCTTTGCCTTCCAAAACCTGCAGGGGTCAAATTGCCTGGGAAACCTGACTCATCTTGCAGTAACCCCAGCCATTAATTGCCTTTGAAAAATTACAGTTACAAACTGTGATTAAGCTGCTACATAAATGAAAATAAATCAGTGGGAGCCAAGTGCATTTCTAAGCTCACATTCACTGATTGTTGAAAGTTCCTTTTAATATTTCCTGAGCTGCTCTTTCTTCTGCTGCTGGTGCATCACAGGAATCATCCTGGCACTGCTGAAAGGTCAAGTTCATTTTACAAAACCCAAGATGCAAGCAGCTTCAGGCTCCCCTGCTGCTGTGCCTGTATTTCTTCTGTTCTCCTTTAAAGAAATGTGATTCTGTAAAAGCAAAATAAAATTTGTAGTGACCTAACAATTGCTAGTTTCATTTGATGATGTTTGTGCATTCTCTGCCTATGGTGTGGCACACGAAAAGGATGGTGGGAGGCTTCAGCTCTGATGAATTTCTGCTGCCTGAGAGTGCTTTTAATTTCAGGAGATTCAATAAGGTCCAACTTTTATTATGGATGTTTTTTCT
>VXBR01000463.1:254257-313175 GCA_013400215.1 Cisticola juncidis | reverse complement strand
GGTAACATTTCTGACTCTAATATGAAGAACCTTACAGAAGGCTTAAAAAAGTCTTCAAAACCAGGGTAACACACATCTGCCCTTCTTTGGGTGGTGGCACTCACAGGGTCAGCACCTGTCTGACACAGCATCTCCCCTTTCCCATGGTGTATCCAAGGGCTGGACATGTCCCACTGGACACAGGCTGGCGTTGTTGCCCTGTAATTCACCAAATTTCCTCTGGAAAAGCTGCACCCAGCCCAGCAGAGAGCCCAGGACACTGCCCAGGGCACGTGCTTGTCGGAGTCCAGGACATCCCTGTGGCCACCCTGGAGGGTTTGGAGACCGGACAGGGGGTCTGGGGTCTGTACAGGGGGGTCAGAGCCTCACACAGAGCCCAGGAGGACACTGCCTCTGATCCCTGCCATGGCAGTGAATGCCCACAGTGTATGAAGAATCACAAGCTGAGAGAATTTAAAATAAGCAGTATTTAGTTTATCATAGAATGTAAATGTAGAATCTGGGATTTTTAGTATCTGGGGCTGAAGGGACAAGCTGGAGGAATTGGGGAGTGGCCCCTGTGCTCCTTGTTCTTGCTCTCGTCCCCCAGCTTTTGCTGAGTTGGATTTTAGAGATTAGTTTAGGGTAGAAATGACATGTTAGTGTAGGTAGTAGGCATTGGTACGATTCAGTAAATAAAAAGTTTGTTGTGGACAGTGGTTAGATCAGGGAAATGGTACAAAAATTCCAAGTCCCTCTGATCCGCACAAGCCCGTGTGTCCCCGTGTCCCCACACCGCAGTGATTTCGGTGTTTCTAACAAAGCTATTTCAGCAGGAGGGGTTTGGCTGCAGCACCTGACGGGGCCGGCTCTCGGAGTGAATAATGACTAATTGAGCAGTGGATGTGGAATTTGTCATTATTAAGGCTGCGTTCGTGCTGGCAGCTGCTGCTGGGGAGGCGCTGGAGCGATGCTGGATCCAACACTGCCACCTTCTGCTGAGCCGGGATGGTCCGGGTGTGCAGGGTGTGAACCCCCCGGGATTCAGATCCACACAGACCCAGGAGTGCCAGGAATGGCAGGATTGAGTTAGAACCTTCAGAGAAACTAAAATTCATAATTCCACACTGACATGAGGCAGAAATGCAAGTTTAGTTTTAACTAAATAGAGGATTTTTAATAGAGATTTTAATTTTAATAGAGGATTTTTGCTTTAGTAAATAAGAGACTCAGTTAGTTAATTAAGGAAAAGTTTAAATACCTAGTTTAAAGTTCAATGGCACTGCCTTTTGCAAAGCTAGTTAAATTCTAGTTGTGACAAAAATAATGTAACCTTGCTAGATAGAACAGACAGAGCTATATGTGTAGAATTTGTGTAAGAAATTATGAATATTGTCACACATTAATCTTAGTTTAGGATAGGCCCAACGAGGAAATACTGGACTCGTGTTTCTACCTGACTGGCCAAAAATAGAATAACATTCTATTTATATATAGAAAATAAAATGCACTACTTTGAAAATGCTGGGATGATAGAAATCATCACAAATTCTGCTGTTGCTGCTACTGATAAGACACAGGACACAGACCATGGGTGCTGTCCCTACTCTTGCTGCTTCTGCTTGGGACCTGGAAATTCTTGTTGGAAGGCTCCCTGAACAATGGACAGACTGTAACCCCAATGCCTTCATGGGACTGATTTAACCATGCAAAATGACATTCCTTTAGAACTCCCCAGCTCAGCCACCACCTTGCCGAAGTCCTGTAGGGTGTCAGTATGTGCAGGCATTTGGTGTTAACTGATGAGGAAAAAAATAGATTTAAACTCTGATGTGACAGGAAAAGTTGTAACTGATGAAATGTATCAGGAGACATTGCTGATATTAGTTTCATACACAAATCTCTTTGTTTTGCATGGGGAGGTCACTGAACAATGTAAACCAGCTCTAATGAAAATGTAAAATAGTTTGAAGTGGGAAATTTTCATCAGGTTAAATACACTATTGAGATAAACTGCTCTGTTGTTCTAGCATGGACTGGGCAATGGTTGATACATTTTAGGAATAAATTTTAGCATGGAATAAAAAGACAAGCTGAGAAATATTTGTGTCCTGATAGATAATACAGCCTGGAAAGTGTTCTTGTTTCATCCAAGGTGATGTGCCCTGACAAAGAGAAGAATTTTGTGTTCAGTACTGACAGGGCCTCAGAGATGTCTCTGATGGGGTGGAGTAGGGAGCTTCTGATTTAAAGCCTCAGAAGTGTCAACCTGCACTGGCTTCCAAAATCTGTTTGCACAAATGTTCTTTGGACATGGATCCACTGCCCTAAAGATCCCAGTGCAAGCTAAACCCTTGGGAGTTTGTGTAAATTCATGACATTCCTCAGAGGATTTGGGCTCTATAAATTTAAAGTACTGGCAGGCTGGGACAAATGTAAATCGACTTCCATATGTTTCCTGCTACATACCAAAGAAAATAAGCATATTTACTTCATGCTCACACAATGGAAACACAAGCAATCAAAACATTTATTTTCCATTTGAGGATGAGCAGTTTGTTTGATGCCTTCTGTCACCACCAGGCAGCTGGGATGAGCAGAGCTAGTGCAGCATTAATTAATCCTTAAGATTACAAGCAAGATGAGACCAGAGTGTGGCACAGGGGAGAAGGGGGGTGGTTCCCTCTGTGTTGCACTGGTATCTTTCCAAATTTCTCCTTGCTATAATCAAAGGAGATGCTTCCTTTCTTCCTTGTCCATGGAGCCCCCTCCTTGATTTCTCCCCTCCCTTCCTGCTCTGTGTCAGCTCCAGACCTGCTCCCATTGCACAAGGAATTGCTCCAATCTTTTCCAGTGTTGTTGTTGAGTCTGACATCCAAAGATTACACTGAGGCACAGCCTGGCTGGGTGAGTGTTTCTACCTTGGCTGCCCTGCTGGCTTCCCTGTGTCCCTAAATTGTCTCTCATCTTGGATTAATTGCAGCCTGCCTCGGGCTGGGTTGTGTCTTGGTGTCTTTGCACAGTAGATCAAAGCACTTGACCAGAGCTCACAGGTCCTGCAGTAGCAGGATTAATGAGAACATTCTGGAGGTCTGACAGTATTCAAAAGGGTCCCTTTGGACACAAAACATCTCTAAAAAAATCTCTTCAGAACAGCAGGATGTTGTCTGTCGTGTTTGCTTTTATATCATTCAATCCTTTGGAAATATTTACTGTGTTTGGGAGCGATTAAGAGAAAAGGGTTTTGTTGAAATCTGAGCAATTAAGGGCAGGTTTTGCCACAGAGGGAGGCAGTGCCAAGCCCAGCCAGCCCAGCAGAGCCCTTACACCTCACACCTCCTCCCTGGGATGCTCTGCAGGTGAACTTGAAGCTGAAGAGCTGCTCTTGCCTTTGAGTTTTAAAAAGCAGCCTCTGGTTCACCCTCATAGCTCCAAAAGGGCTCAGCTCAGCTCCATTTCCCCCACCCTGACTGCAGTTCCTTCCCACAAACACAGCCTGCAAAGTTTGCACAGCATGAGGCAATATCAGCACAGCCAACGTGATGTCAACACTGTAATCTGGTCAGGGTTTAATTTCTCATATTGTCTGGTGTTCTGAGCTCAGAAATAGGCACTTAATGACTTTGTGGGTGTGCTGGGAGCACTGTGGGAGCACGAGGATGAAATATTTATTCCAAGCTGACTGTTTGATGCTTTCTCTGCCATGAATTGCCCAAGCACAGGGAGTGCTCTGGTCTCTCCCCAGTGGGCAGTGACCTCAGGAATCCTCTCTGTCTGCAGCTTTTGGCTGTCCAGGTTCAGCCAAGTCACAGGGGAGCTGCTTACTGGGAGAGCATCACTGCTGTGGCCTCTCTTTCTCCTGGCACCAGTGCTCTGAAAAGCTCCCAAGAAGTTCCAGGTCTCTGAGGATGTTTATGAGACTCAGATGCACACAGTCCTTAGGAAAAATTATTCCATGTTTACACAACACTTACTCCTTTTTTTTTTCTTTTTTTTCTTTTCTTTTTTTCTTTTTTTTTTCCTTTTTTTTTCATTTTTTTTCTTTTTTTCTTTCTTTCTTTTTTCCATTTTTTCTTTTTTCTTTCTTTCTTTTTCTTTTTTCTTTTTTCTTATTTTTTCCTTTTTTTCTTTTTTTTTCTTTTTTTCTTTCTTTCTTTTCCCTTTTTTTCCTTTTTTTCTTTTTTCTTTTTTCTTTTTTTTTCCTTTTTTTTCCTTTTTTTCTTTCTTTCTTTTCCCTTTCTTTCCTTTTTCTCTTTTTTCTTTTTTCTTTTTTTTTTTTTTTTTTTTTTTTTCTTTTCCCTTTTTTTCCTTTTTTTTTTTTTTTTTTCTTTCTTTCTTTCTTTTTTCTTTTTTTTTTTTTCTTTTTTTCCCAAATCCAAACATTTGTTCTCTTCCCATGGAATTTTTAATGGCTCAATGAAGGTGCTATAATCTGCTTTGCTGAGCAAGACTCCTCTGCAGCCCAGCAAGTGCAATTAACAGGGAGAACCCCCCAATATTGGCAGCACAGGCAGCTCTGCCCAGCCACCCTCCAAGGGCTGCCCTCCAGCTCCTCCACGGATTTGAATTTCAAATCTCTTGGAAGGTCCTTATTCCTGTTATTCATCCCCAAACCTCAAAACCCCCAGTCCACATCCATCCATCTCTGAAGTGATGAAGGGTCCAGGGCCAGGATTTCTCCTGCTCGCCCTCTGTCCTCAGCTCACCTCCCATCACCACCACTCACAGGCAGGGGCAGAATATTTTTGAAATTATTGGGTTTTGCTGCATTGCATTTCCTAGGCCTAGTTCATCAGATGAGCTGCTGTGTAGAGGCACAGCTCCCCTATAAAAAATTTAAGAAGTTTGTGCAGCTACAGTCCAATGCATTTTGCTGGCCTAAGCCAAATGCAAAAAAGATATTTAAAGGCACGAGACTCAAGCACTGAAATGGGGCCTAAATGTCACTTTGGGACTTTGAAAATTTGACTTAATTTCTAAGGCACTTGGGAATTGTTGAAGACATTCCCTTGGAGCTGTATGAGTCCTTTGTATTTAATTT
Source organism: Cisticola juncidis (assembly GCA_013400215.1). Classification (NCBI taxonomy): domain Eukaryota; kingdom Metazoa; phylum Chordata; class Aves; order Passeriformes; family Cisticolidae; genus Cisticola; species Cisticola juncidis. The sequence goes on along the minus strand of VXBR01000463.1, from coordinate 308,155 downwards.
TCTGATCGTGGCTGAAACATGTATTACCATGACCTGGAAAAAGAGAATTGCATTAAATAATGATGGGGGCACTGGGGCTATTTTTCTTGCTGTATGCCAGAAGGTGTTTGAATAATTTGACAGAGTATTTTCTTTTTGTTCTTCATCTTGATTTATTTCCATTCTTGAACTTTCCCCCTTTGGAGAATCCAGTTATAGGTTTTCCTCCTGAGCTGTGCACAGGGACCAGCCTTCTATGAGCAGCCTCTAAACAGATGTCAAGAGATTAAATCACTGTTTTTTTCCATTTGTGTGGAACAGATAAGACAAATAGGGGTAACTCTGAAACACTAGATTTTGGAAAAAGAAGGGGAGGGAATTCAGAACAAAGACCACCCAAAATATTTTCAAGCTCAAGACTGCAGTGAAAACAAACACAACAAAAATAATGTGCTTCTGATTAGCTGCATAAATTAGCTGGTATTGTTCTTCTTCCCAGGGCACATGATTTACTGGTTTATCCCACCCAACGTTAAATGTGAATGTGTAAAATTACATTTGACTGTGGAGCACACAGTGTGTCCACACAGTGGGTGAGCAAAGCCAGCCCCACATGTTCAGACATTGCAGGGACACAGCTGCAGAGTTCTGGCATGAGCTGCCAGCTGCTGGGCCATGGCAGGAGTGATCTGCACCCTTTTTTATGGATTTGGGAGCTATCAAATGTATCAGTCTGGGACAACAGAATAATGAACATATTGGAAACACGGGGACACTGCTGGGCCAGCTGTGGGGTGCCCAACTGCTCGGTTTTCCCATTTGCTGCATCACAAAGGAAGCTGTACTCTTGAATTCAGAAAGAGCAGGGCATGGTGGGCTGGGGAAAGAAAACTTCTGGGGTTGAGGCACCAAAACTCAGAATGAGACCCAGGAGTGTCCATGGGTCACTTTGGCAGCTGCTCCTGCCCTGTGCTCCTGGGGAAAGGAGATCAGTGCCAGCTCCCTCCCCACTCTGGGTGTGCTGGGAAGGGGAGAGAGAAAAGCTCTGAGAGCTGCTTGGCCAAGAGAAGCTTTTTGCTGCTTGTTCTGTGACTCCAGACCGGCCTTGGGATGCAGAGAGCTTTGCCTTCAGGGTTTAGGATGTAGCCCAGGTCACGAGTTCGTTGTCCCTCCCCATGTGCACCCAGATTGATTTTAGAGGTCCCTGCCTGCCCAAGCCATTCTGTGATTTTATGAGAGGCTTCAGCCAGTTCCCACTAGAGTGGAACAGGCTCAGGTGCATGAAGGAGACCTTCACACAGTGTTTGAAATTACTCAGAGAGGCAGAGGGCTTCTAGAAAAGTGATATTCAAAGTGATGTTCACTGCTCAGCATGAGACCAGCCTGTCACACCCTTTTGGTTGGAGCTCATGTTCCTTTCATATTTTAGCACAAAACACTGGAGGAGTCTTTATTCTCTATTGGAGAACAGTCTATTGGAGGAGGTTTTTATTCTCTTTGTTTAGCCCTACCAGTTTGTGGTGTGGTGTTGCTGTGTGTGTGTGCATGTTCACACTGCATGTGTCTGTGGGTGTGGACATTTGTCAGGGGTAGCCGAGCAAACTCTGCTTTTTGAAAAAAAAAATCCTTTATGCAGGATGTTTATTGATTGATGGCGGTTTTCAAAACGTTCCTCTCTCCCATGTATTGAATTTGTGCTGTATTTATTTATTTCTTGTTCCATCTGTGCCTCCTGTGATTCCCCCTGCCTCGTGCTGTCCTTATCGGTGTCAATTGTAGTCAATTACTTTGCATGAAAAGATTGAGGACCTAATTTATGGCATGATGACACACAGTAGATGCACTGTTCCCATTAGAACCTGATGAAACCTCTCTATTAATTTTCTCAGTGTGCCAAGTCGAGTCACAGAGGGCAGATCTTTGATGAATAAAGCATATTTTCTTATTCAGCTCCATTCCTAACTAGCTCAGCTTCTAGAAATAACATCGGTTGGCCAATGAAAACACTTCTTTGATAGTGGCAGGAATTTCAGATAAAAACCAGCTGGGTGAGTTTTTTTAGAGGAAAGGAAACAACTTTGAACTCTGCAGACAATGTAGTTTAAACCCAAACAGATGTGGTTTAATCTTGTTTTTGATCCTCTTGTAGATTTTCTTTTAAAATGCATGCATGTGCACAGCAATGATGACTTTCAGATGGCTGGACATAATTTGTTAGAGTATCACCTTGGAGCATAAATCTTCTCTGCCAAGGGCTCCACGGCTTTGAACATGGCCTGAAAGGTACCAGAGGGAATTGATGTTGTTCTTTTGGTGCTATCCTGCAACTGTGTAAAGGGAAGGTAAAGTCTGTAAAATGAGAAACTCAGATGTGTGTTTGTGGTTCCCAATAAATCTTTTAACCACGAATAACTGTGAGACAGAAGAGAGAGTCTGAGACTCACTCCAGATCAGCAGAGCCCTTTGATCTGAGCCCAGCCTATCTCACTCAGAGCTCTCAGTCACATCTGGCATTTTCATATGCTAATGTCCCTCTCCTCTCCCTGTGTATTAACACAAGTGGAAGTAAACACATAAACAGACTTCCCTTCAATGGATAATCAGCTTTTCATACCAACGTGGCAGTGGCAGTGTCTTTCAGCACGTGTTCCAATCACATCAGACTTCAAAGCTCTGTGCAATCAAGTCCTGCTTCTTCCCCACAGCCAAATCAGAGCATTGAGCACAGGAGGGCTGCTCCAGATGTGCCTCTGCACAGATGGGAGCTTTTCTGTCTCCCCATCCCTTATCCTTGCTAAAATCAGGGAGGTGAGATGAAAACCAGCATAAAGAGCAACCTCTTTTCTCCTTGGCAGAGGTAAAGAGCAGTCTGAAAAATAAAATGATGATACATCACTGCCTTAAACTGAGGTTTGGGAGCTGCAGCAAGTACCAAGGAGAGCTGGGAAGGAGAACAGCTCAGGCAGTTTTGAAAATGGGTGCATATTTTTAGTGAATCTCATATTTGACCCCCAGCTCTCAGACATATTTTGGCCTTTCACACACTTTGGAACTAAGGGGAATTATTAATTCAAAAAACATTTGGATGTCTGAGCCTTGTCACAGTTTTCCTCAAGCCTCTGTTTCTCAGATGAAGATATTATATGAGGCTCAGTAAGGGAAAAATTTGTTTTTGTAAACTTCAGAAAGGAAGGAAAAATGTTGAAGGTGTCTTGAAAAAAACAAACAAAAAAAACTCAGAAAAAACCCAAATTCACTATCTTAAACAAACAAATAACCAAACAAACAAACAATCAAACAAACAAATAAACACACGCATTTTCTGATTTGTGGTCATTCTTTTGGGGTGGTTGGTTTGGGATTTCAGAGCCTGCCAGCCCAGCCTGCCAGCTCTGACATGAGCCAGGCTTTTCCTGCCTGGCACAGCCACTCCAAGGCAGGGACCTGAACTAAACCTTTAAAGCTAAAGGTAAAACCATCATGATTTCTTACAAGGTTAAAACCAGAGCTTCTAGCAGAATAAATACAGCAGATGTCCTGGCTTTTTACCATGACCTAGCAGTTGTTATTTTAGCAGAGAGCAGGAAATTATTAGGAACCCATTCTCAGAGCCTGGTGGAAATAAGGGTAAAGCTGCTGTAGATCTGACTCTTAAAACCTCCTCTGGACTCATCTACACCTTGCCAGAGGAGACACCTACTGCTTCTCCTTTCCTTCCAAATCTTCAGGGCAGCACTCTATTTTATCAGTATTTTATTTTTCTTCTTTGTTTTTCCCTCCATCATCAATAAAGGGATTTTTTACACAAACAGATTTATTTTACATGAGCTTTTAAAGATCATCATTTTCCAAACCAGGGACACCTCCCACTGTCCCAGGCTGCTCCAGCCCCAGTGTCCAGCCTGGCCTTGGGCACTGCCAGGGATCCAGGGGCAGCCACAGCTGCTCTGGGCCCCCTGTGCCAGGGCTGCCCACCCTCCCACGGAGGAATTTCTTCCTGATATCCAATCTAACCCTGCCCTCTGGCAGCCTGAAGCCACTCCCTGTGTCCTGTCACTCCAGGCCCTTGGAAATGCTCTCTCTCCATCTTTCTTAGAGATCCTGGAAGGTCACACTGAGGTGACCCCAAAGCTTCTCCTCTCCAGGTGGGCAATGCCAGCTGTGCCAGCCTTTCCACCCAGCAGAGCTGCTCCATCCCTCTGATCCCCCTGGAGCCTCCTCTGGGCTCTTTCCAGCAGCTCCAGCTCCTCCCTGGATCCATCCTTGTTTCTGTCTGTCCCTGTTTGTCCTGCACAGCAGCTTCGGGTTGTGCTGCACTTTTCCCACAGCATCTCCCCATGGGATGATCCCACATCCCAAATATCAGCATCTCCTCCTTGCAGAGCCCCAGGGACCTTTTGGGGATGCTCTGCTGCCCTTGGAGCTCCCTTGCTCCCCAAAAAGCACAAAACTGGAATGTGAGCCTGGCATCCCCCAGCAGAGTGACAGACAGACAGGAGGAAAAGGAGGCAGCATGAATGGCAAGGGCACTCATTTGCACAGATGCCTACAGCAAACCTGTAATCAATTAATGATTTGCATGTTCAGAATGGAGAGGAGCTGAGCAGTAAATTATTAGCTGCAGTCTAATAGCTCCAGCTCCATGAGAGAGGATAATTTGCTGTGCTTACATTAGCAAATAACTGAGGCAGTCAGGATGCAGCAAAACCCAAAGCTATGGAGTGGAATCAAAAATGCAGCTTGAACAAAATTTCTCTATTGGCATGTGTTTTGAAGAAAAAGGTGGTTTTTTTGCCAATAAAGAAAGTTTTAACTGATTATTTATCTTTTTTTTTTTTTTTTAATTATCTTTTTAGGGAAAGGAAAAGAAGTCAGAAACCTTCAGCTTTCCTCTCACATCTCCACTCTCTCCAAAGCCAAAATAAGACAAATAATTAATATTTGAATTTTGATAACCCCCCTTGAAATTTTACTAATAAGTTCTTTAAATCTGAATTTATGTGCTTCATCCACATGGGAATGTACAGTAAAGTGCCACTACACTCACAGCTGCATCTGTGACACCTCCTGCCATGTCCACCTGAAAGTCTGCAATAAATCTGGTGTGAGGCTGTGCCCAGACCTCTCATTTTCTTAGAGGTGGTCAAGTTTTCAGTGATCTGCACCAAATATTGCCTGGTAACACAAATACAATCTATGTTTGTTTGTTTTTTTTTAAATTTAAAGCCATGTATAAATTGCAGGACATCTAACTTCATAGCAAGTATTAAAATCAATTAAAATAGTTAAGTAAGGAATGGGATTTCAAGTCATGGATTTTTTCCTTTTATTTCACATTTTCAGGACCATTTCCCTCATTCTGCTGGTTTGGGGGTAATTCAATTTTCTTAAAGCATACTGTAAAAGCATAAAAACTGGTATTAATGAAATAATGTGAAATATTTAACTATTAAACAGCTGATTTTATGTAGCATCATTGAGTACAAGAAGGGAGCCTCTTGGTCAGGATTATGACTAAAAAATTTGCTTATGGCTTGTAATTTATGCATCATTTCCACTTAAAATTGGTGCTTTAAAGCTTGGACCCTGGACTGCTGGCAGCTCTTACCTTGTCCCAAAGCTTTTTAATGGTTGCACAAAGTTATGTCAGGGATACCAAGAGATTCTGGAATGTTTGAGCAGCCAAATGGTGAATAAAATCCTTGGGCCAGGATACAATGAGCTTTTCTGAAAACATGGATTTATCCTGCTTCTTTTAATTCAGCTCTTCCCTGCCAGCTAATGAGAGCCAGCAGAACACGATTTCCCAGGTATAGAGGGAATCATGGATGATTTAATGGATTTCATGAATGAAATTCATGAGTGAATGGATGCATTTCATGGATAAAATTTCATGGATGAAATTTCTCTGGAGGACTTTCCAGTCCCTGCCATGCCCTCGGGAGCTTTGCTGCTGCAGGATGTGTCCATACACCCTGCTGTGGTCACCTTGGCTTTATGGAGGGCTGAGCAGACCTTGCTGGTTAAAAAATGTGTTTATACAGGAATATCTGCATCCTCCTGGTCAGATGGTGATTACAGAGCCCACTCCTGCCTGCTTTCAGTCTTTTGGAAAGACAGGAACTTTACCCCACTCATTATCCAGCACTTACAGAATTCCAGCCTGATCCATTCCATGATTTTCTCTCCCACCCCGTGATGCTTTCAGGACAATGTTGGCACAGATAAATGTGCTCAGTCTGGGGACTACAATCCATGTCCTCCTGCTGATTTCACAGGAAGCTGCTTCCCCTTTGTGCACGGCTGGAGAGGGGACAGGAGTCCTGTAATTTCATGGAATTACCCTTGATTTGATCACTGCTGCTGAAGGAGCCAGCCCTGCTGCTGTCGTGGTTCACATTCCTGCCTTGGATCACATTCCTGGCCCGGGCAGCATCCCTGCTGCTGCTGGGAGCATCTGGGACCGTGTGGGCAGGGGGCTGGCACAGGGACACCGTGCTGGCACCAGGGATGGCACAGGGACAGCCCAGGGACACCGTGTGGGCAGGGGGCTGACACAGGGACACCGTGCTGGCACCAGGGATGGCACAGGGACAGCCCTGGGACTGCCCTGGGACCCATGTGGGCAGGGGGCTGGCACAGGGACAGCCCTGTGATACCCTGCTGGAACCGGGGCTGGCACAGGGACAGCCCAGTGACACCGTGCTGGCACCAGGGCTGGCACAGGGACACCCTGGTGACACCGTGCTGGCACCAGGGCCAGCACAGGGACAGCCCAGGGACACCGTGTGGGCAGGGGGCTGGCACAGGGACAGCCCAGTGACACCGTGCTGGCACCAGGGCTGGCACAGGGACACCCCAGTGTGACAGCTCCCCCTGCTCTGCCCCCAGAGTGAGGAAAGCAAGGAGAGCACCCTGCAGGGACCTGGCTGGGCTGGTGTCATTGTCCCCTGGGCTGCTCCAGGGCTCCTGTGACGGCTGCAGTTGTGTCTGGGGAGTGTGAGCAGTGAGCCAGAGATTGCAGCTGCAGGGATGGGTTAAACTCAGGGTTTTTGGGATAAAGGTCCTGGGACACCTGCCTGGTCATGGCAGGGTTTAGTGTCTCTGCAGGGCAGTTTGTGCTGGTTTAAATGTCTGTCTCTCCTTCATTCCCTGCTTAGTGAGGATTTTTTGACAGGAAATTGTAAAAGCTTCTGGATGCACAGTTTGGTTTTAGCTCAGAATTGATTCAGATAAGAATAGAATTTTAATAAGATCCTAAGTGACCTAGGAGACCAAAGGGTGCTGGGATAGTTCCTGTGGATTTTGGTGCCATGCTCATCAGTGTGAAACAATCACCTTGCTTTGTGTGTGTATGTGTGAGAAATATCTCCCTGCTCTCTAAAATGTAGTATTTATATATTTTATAACTCGAGGGTATTTCAGATCTCACCTGGAGTTTTGCCTAGTTTAGGTCAGGAAATTGGCATCAGTGTAAATCCAGTTTGTACTGATCACAGAATGTCCAAAGGAGGAGATTCCTGGACAACAGGAACAGTTCCTGATGCTTGGTTTGTCCTTGAAAACAAAAGTTTATTTTTAAGGACTACACTGAGCACTACTTCTCATGTAAGAACTAATCCTGTTCATGCTGGTATTGTCTGAAAATCACATCAGTTTAGTAATTAATGCTGTACCACTCTCACTGGGCTTGTGCTTAGATTTGGGTCTGTCTGGAGAGAGGGACCTGCCCTGGGAGTGGGAAGGGTGGGCACAGGGGGGCACAGGGGGTGATGGGCTGGTGCTGGGGCTCCCAAAACTGCAGGGGATGGGGAGGAACTCCACAGATGGAGAGGATGAGGAGGAGCTCTACAGATGAAGAGGATGAGGAGGAACTCCACAGATGAAGAGGATGAGGAACTCCATAGATGAAGGGGATGATGAGGAACTCCATGGATGAAGAGGATGAGGAAGAACTCCATGGATGATGAGGAGCTCCACAGATGAAGATGATGAAGGGAATGATGGGGAGCTCCACAGATGAAGGAGATGATGAGGAACTCCAGAGCTGAAGGAGATGATGAGGAACTCCAGAGCTGAAGGGAATGAGGAGAAACTCCACAGCTGAAGGGAATAATGAGGAACTCCACAGATGAAGGGGATGATGAGGAACTCCATGGATGAAGAGGATGATGATGAACTCCACAGCTGAAGAGGATGATGAGGAGCTCCACAGCTGAAGAGGATGAGGAGGAACTCCACAGATGAAGAAGATGATGAGGAGCTGACTAGGCAGCACCTGAGTGTCCTCTGGGCTGAGCTGCTCAGAGGTTTCTGTGTCCTGGTGGAGAATGCTCTGGAAGTTTAATATTTTTTCTGCCTCTAAGGATGGAATTCCTTTTTCCCTGGATGCTGGAGTCCTTCTTGCCCTCCTGGCTGGGTGAGTACAAGGCTGGGTAGATGTGGGTGTGGCATGAGCTGTGTTTTTGTTTTAGGAGAAAAAAATCCCTCAAAGGGCTACAAGAGCTAATTCTTCTGGAAATCCAGCTTTGATTCTGTACAGAATAAATGTTTGTGGATCTGGGAGCGAGAGGGAAGCTCCATGATCAGTGTTTAAATGCCCTTCTCCACAATTAGTATGGAACTGCTCTTCCAGCACAGAGGAACTGAATAATTCCAGGGTTTGATATCTGAAGGTGTCTCATCTCCAGGAGTAATGCTAACAGGAACTGTTTCCTCTTCAGGGGCTTTTAAAGGGGGAAATTCCTGAGTTTAGTGCTGAGAATCTCTTATTGGTACAGGACTAAGATCTGCTGTTGTTGGTCTTAAGCCAAGGCATTTTTTGGGGGGGAAATAACTTTTCTGTGCAATACAAGCCACCATTTTTCTCTGGGGAAAGCAGGAATAATTTTCTTTCTGTGCTGAGGTGAGCTGGCATATTTGAGCACTAAATAAAATTAGAAAGCATTTAAAAATCTAATTTCTGTAAAAACATAATGGTCAGCTTTATAGTGTACTTCATCTTATGCAGGTGGATGGGGATGGAAGTGGAAAGGACTGGTCCAGAGGAAGGGTAGATTTATTTAAGATAATTTTAGGGTTTTATGTGCTTTTGCATGACCACAGAAGCTGCTCTGTCACTTAAAGACTGAGTGTGGGGCTGGGATGCTGCTGCTGCAGAAACAAAGGGTGTCCTGCACAGAAAAACCCTGAGCTGGGATTTCTGGGGGCAACATCTACATGAAAGACAAAAGACAAGAAACTTTTCCATGTGGAATGGCACAAGACCCGTGCCTGTTACTGTGTCCAGCTCAGGAGGAGGCTGCTTTGCCTGTTTTAACCCTTAGGCTGAGCTTTGCAGCTGAGCTGAGCTCAGGTGTCCCCCAGCCAGCAGAGGGGGGCTCTTGCAGAGGGCAGTGCCTGGTGTGGGGTGTCCCTGTGGGGTGTCCCTGTGGGGTGTCCCTGTGGGGTGTCCCTGTGGGGTCTGGAGAGCTTTGGGAGGGGATTCCTGGCTCGTGTTTCCATCGTGCTGTGAGGAGCTGTTAGGAGTGCCCTGCTCCATGAGAACAGGGCAGGGACAGCTCTCACTCCTGCTGGGGTTTTGCTGCTCTTCAGGGCTTTCCAGCTCTGCTGCTCTTCAGGGATTTCAGCTCTGCTGCTCTCATCTCCTCCCGTGGCTCTGTCCCAGCATTTTTGTCACCCAGCTCTGCAGTGGGACCCTGCTCTGCCAGGGTAGCAGGAGGGATGAGCTCAGCTGAGTTTGCTCTCTGACTGAGCTCCCTCAAAAGCACCACCTGAAATGTGGTTAGAAGCTGTAGAAAGCTTTTAAAGGAGGAGAGGAGAGTTCACCTTCCTCCATGAGAGCTGGACTGGCTCCCTGGGACCTCCTGTGCTTTTTCTCCTGTGGTTTTTCTTCCAGAGTTCTCCTGCTCTTTCCTAGGTCTGCCCTTTTCCTTGCCCTTCAAGCTGTTGAGTGTCCCCCCTTTCTGTGCTGCTCTTTTCTTGCTTTGCTCCCTTTTCCTTGCCCTTCAGGCTGCTGAGTGTAGCCAATTTCTGTGCTGCTCTTTTCTTGTTTTTCTCCCTTTTCATGAGGATCCTGCCAGAGTGGAGGAGTCCACAGCAGCACTGTGCAGCTGCCTGGAGGTTTGGGTTCCTGTGTCCTGGTTAAATCCACTTTGCCTTGTAACTAATCCACCCTGAGCTGTGATTATACCTTAGACCAGGGGCTGCAGACATCTCCCTACAATATATTTTGGCAGGGTTGAGTTGATTAATGAAGCTTGAAGCATGGGAAGGCAAACTCTGGGAAACTCCTATGCTGCACTTAAAATATCTCCTGTAAATGAATATTTCTGAAACATGTTGTCTGCTTTAAGCTTAGACCCAGGGGAGAAAAAGTGCTGATATGTACGAGTGCTCTGATTTCCTTCCCAAGCTCCACAAGAGCCTGTGCCAGCAAAGGGCAGCAAGGAGCTCTGAGCAAAGAAAATAAAAGTTTAATGTTTCTAGCTGTTGACTGAAAGAATTGGGCCATTATGGGGGTGACTGAAGGCTGGAACTGCAGCATCTGAAAAACCCCTAAACCTTGTCTGATGCTGTCCCTTTAAAAAGTGCTGTACTGAGGTACTTGAGGCAATGACTTTTTAATGGATTTAAGGGAAACAAGACCACCCTGATTAACTGGAGTTTTATTTTCAGAAGAGTTGTGATTACTGAAATGCTGTCATGCCATGAATCGCTGGATTCTGTGGCTGAGGTACCTCAGGCTTGCTGCAAACCCACCAATTTCAGTGGTTGGGCCCCAAAGTTTCTTTCCCATTTTCTGGCAGTTTGGCAGCTGAACCAAATCTAACTACACTGATGCATTTTTCCCACTGGAATTAATGTCCTGATAGGTTGAATGTAAAGATAGTGAGAGTTTTGTGTTAGATAGTGACAGTAGGGCTGGGAAAGGGGATGCTGTGTAAAATATTTGTGAGGAAACTTGTGGAGCATCTCTGCCTCAACAGAGGTGCAGTAAAATGTAAAAAATTCCCTAAAAAAAAAAAAAAAAAAAAAAAAAAAAGATTTTGCCACTGGACATGGATATTCCAGGGGTTTTATTGTGCCTTGAAAAAGCTACTGGTGAACTTCACTGCCCATAGAAATCCTTCATGGCTGAGCTGAAGCCTTTCAAGTTGTCCTTTCTGTTTTGTCCTGTTTTTATGTACATACACAGGCTAAAGGCAGAGCATGGGGTCAGCTGGGTGTGTGTCAGTGTGAATAAAGGTAAAAGCAGCTGTGGAGGAGCCACTGATGCCAGGACAGGGACAGGGGACAAGCCCACTGCACTTTGGGCTGAATATTTTAAGTGTCTGGTACCTGCAGAAGGCCATGATATAAGCTCTGTTTTTTCCAATGTGGATATATTATTTTAAAAGGTGTTTCAAGCAGAATAAACTCAATTTAAGTCCCCTGAAATACTGATTTTCAGTTTGTTCCACCTGGAAGGGGGGCAAAAGTGACTAAACCTGCACTATGGGGCAGCCTGGCAGAGGGGGTAAAATACCCTGTTAAAAGTTAAAAGATTATTCACTGCAAAAACTTGTCAGTGAAAGGCTATGGAGCTAAAATTGCTGCAAGATAAAAAACTTGAATTCCCAGGATGGGCAGTGCTTTGTTCTTTTCAGATGTTTGCTGCTGTTGTGATCGATATGAGTTGTACTTTTCATGAGTCTTCATATTCTGCAGTTCTGAGCTCAGTGCTGGTTGTGTATTTCATTGTCAGTCTCCTTAACTCATTTTGTGTTCTCCAGCATTAATCTTTCCTTGTCAATGTTTGCTAAATCTAATCCAGCACAGCCTCAGGAAAATAAAGCAATTGTTTAAATTGATGACTTTGAACAAAATAAATCATAAATCAGTCTATGGTCTTTGAAACCTCAAACCTCTGTTTGAAGAAAGTGGGGTGGGATTTTTTGTTGTTTTGGGGAGATTTTTTGGTATTGTTTTTGTGTGGATTTTTTTTTTTCATTTTATTTTGTTTTTTTCCTCCTGGAATGTGATTATGGAGCATGGATTGGATGTGGAGGAAGGCCGTGCCACCTGCAGGTGCTGGGGAGAGGGTGCAATTCTCAGCAGTGCCCAGGGCTGGCTGGGATTATTCTCATTCACCTGCCCCTGTAGGTGATCAAAATAAACATGTTTGCTCTCCTTCAAGCAGAAAATATGGAAAAGAATAAAAACTGTTGTTCCACACCCCCCTATTGACTAAATGTGGGTGAAAAGGGCTTGGATGAGGCAGGATTGGCAGGGCTTGGTTTTCCTTTCTGTTGCATTCCAAGGAAAACTTTGCAGCCCAAGGGTCCCCATGGGGCAGGACCCCGATGCTTTGGTTTATTTTATTGGCTGCTTCATTAATAGAGGTTCCTCTCTAATGAGAGCCTGATGGGACAGGGATCCCCAGGATGGGGCTGTGCTCTGTGAGGATGAACTGCAGCACAGGCAGGTTTCTGAGTGCTCACTGTCACATTTTGGCTGGTTGGGACACTTCTGGTGTGACCTCCAGCCCAGCTGGGAGCCAAGATCCTGTTCAGGTCTGAGCTGCCCCCAAATAACCCCAAAAACAGCGAGAGAGAGCCCGGCAGGGAGGATTTAAGGAGAACAAAACCGAGCAATGGGACACAGCATGTGCTGCTAATGACCTGTTATTCTGATTTCTGGGCTGGTTTTTGAGCCTGAGCTGCTCAGTCACACCCAGCAGCGATCCAGGAGTGCAGTTCTGGCCTGTGGGCAGTGAAATTTTGGGATTGACGTTGTGTCCCTGCTGCTTTTCCATTTAGGATGGTGATGGAGCTGGGTGGGGCATCACAAACCCCAATAATTGATCTGCAGTAGCTCCCCAGACTCGATTTCTGCTTGTAACTGGCAAATGGAAGAAGACTCAGAACAATTATCTGATATTAATTATGTCAAAGAGTTTTGTACTTTTGGATTTTCCTCATCTTTAAAGTCTCATTTCTTGATGTGACCAGAGAGCAAGGAAAGGAGTAGGGAGAGGGTAACTCCTTCAGCAGCACCTTCTGAGGAGTGTTCTACACATGGGACTGGAGGATTTCTCATTTCTCACCTTCCCAAGGCATCTTTGGTTCTGTAAACATAATTTTTTCGTGCCAAATTTAACTGTACAGAGAAGGATCGGTCTTTAGCCAAGGGTGTTTCTCCCTACCACTCTACACACAAAATCAGATTAATTGGTGTAACCGTATTTCTTTGATTCAATCTGCATTTAATGATTTATTAGCACATGGATATGGGTGTGGAAATTTTGAAGGGATGTGTTGGATGAATTTATCTGATCACTCAGAATCCGTTCATAGAGCATGCAACAACTTAAGGAGGGTGTGTAAAATTTAGAATTGATGATGGGTTTTGGATAGATAATATTTTGGACAGATGGAATTTATTATCATGGGTGAAAGAGCTTTTAAGAAGCCTTCTCATCAGCTTCAGCTCTGGAGCTCTCCCCACCTTCAGACACCCCACAGGTTCATTGTGTCCCAGCACCTGGTCTGGACTTTCCTGGAGCACTTTAATGTTGGATTTTGTGGAGGAGGAATCCCAGGGCTCAGAGCTGAGCATGGAGTGCCCTGCTGGGCCTCCAGAGCAGTCCTGCCTACCAAGGCCTGGCAGGAAATATAAATATTCATTTATTATTAATGCACAGTGAGCTGGAAATTGTGAGCAGGGGCTGAAAATTCGACCCCTGAAACAAAATAGTGCCATTCCTACCTCAGTGGGAGAGGAGCTTCCCACAACCATGACTTTTATTGGGAATTTATGCTGGGAGGTGAAGAGGGGAGATGTGGATTCAGAGGACACCTCCAGCCAAGAACTTTGGGTTTTAATTTGGCAGAAGTGTCTATAAAGTTGTGTCTGCTCTTGCAGGTGAGACTGGACAATAATCCCAGCCTGATTCTGGTGCTTTCCTTAGGGGTGGGAAGGTTTGGGGGGAGAAATTTTAACACGGCTGTGCCCTGATAAGACACCTCCTCTTGTTGTTGAGTTTTTTTGTTGAGTTTTTGAGCTCTGTGCACTGGCAGGAAGAGCTCCATTAATTCCAGAAAATCCCTGCATCAGGCAGCTCTGTGCTGGAGATAATTTGTGTTATACACAGATATCTTCTGGGTTTGTGTGGACTGCTTTTGGACACTGGTAGTTTTATTTTTGTGTTTGTTTGTTTGCTTTCCTTTCCCTCTCTGTTGTCTGGTCTTTGGGATGGCACAGGAAAATGAGAATTAACAATCTCTGCCCTAAGGCTCTCACCTGCAATCTGTGAGGCTGAGCAGTGCCTTGCCTTGTTCCAGAGGGTGAAAATCCACTGGATGTCAGCTCTTTGTGAAGCTGTAGCAAGCATGCAAAAGAAATGGACTTAAGTAGAACTCATATTGTGGCCTGAAGTTACAAGATTGAGTTTTCCCCTCCTCTATTTGTCCTTCAGGTTTGTTTTTTTTTTATATAAACCTTGTTTTCTTAGGAATCCAGGCAGGGAAGCTGGAAGTAGAATAGAAATAGAATATTCAAATAGAAATGCATCCTTCTCCTGCTCCTGTGTGATCAATGTCTGTGGGAGTGTGGAGATCAGCTGCCTGCTGAGGGTACCATGAAAAATGGCCCTCACCCCCTTTTAAAGCAGGGTAATAATATGCAATATTTATTGTAGATGTTGAATGCTCAAAAATCACTTTTTAGCTGAGATTTATACCCGGCCAGGCCCCTGGAGGGCACCAACAGCCAACGTTAGGATTTTTCACTCCCTTTTAGCTCTTACCCACTCTCATACGGCACCGTGAATACATCCCCACGTACAGATTAAAGTGAACCTGCCTTGCCTCGCATAATTTGAAAATTCAAAAGACCAATTTCTTAGTGTAATTGAAAACCGTTACATTTCAGGCTTATTCATCGAGTCAGTATTTCCAGTTAGAATTCAAATTAATCTTCCTACCTTTAAACAAGATAACAAGGGTGTAGTTATATTTACTCAGCCTTTTAACAATCAGGTTCGGTGTAGCTGCCTGTGATTAATACACACACACAATTGCAGGGGGTGAGCGAGGGCACAGCTCGAGGCAGGAGGAGAATTCATCTCTGAAGGCTGAAAATCTGAACTGACAGCCCAACACTCAGCAGAAAGCCTGAGCCCCTCTGGAAGGGAGAAGTAAAGAGGAAGGGGGGAAGGTGAGATGACCAGCCCAGCAGAAGAGCCATGTCAGCTTCTCTAGGTTTCCCCATGGACATTTTATTTTTTTTTTTAATTTTTTTTTTTTTAATTTAGCCCAGAGTCCTCTTGTTTTAAAGTTTCCTTCATGTAATTTGGCTGAATTACTTCCAACACCTGTCAGAGAGATGTGACATCCAAAAGAGCTCGTGGAGAACATCTGGGGTCAGTCAGCTGCAAATACAAGGCTGAGGTTGGTGCAGGGAAGTTTTTATCTGGAGCTCTCCCTGCTCTGCCCCACAGGCATCTGATGTGGGGGTAAACGGGGAGATAAATTCCTTAATTCCTTGAGATAACAGCAGATGGGTTTTAAGAGCTCAGCTCACTGAAGAGAAGCCTAAGGGAGAATTTGACCAATCTCATCCTGAGACTTTGTGGATCTGTTTGGTCTTTGAAGGGGTTTGGACCAGACTTGGTGTTTCCAGCAGCATCATTACCCTGCTGTGGTGATGTCAGGTGGGATTTGGCATCTTCACCAAGGGAAATCTGAGTTTTGGACGTGAGAAGATGGAGATTGAGTTTGGGCATGCTGAGTCACTGTACTACTTTTAACTTCTAGAGACAAAGTAGAGTCTCCAGTCCATAACCCTTCCCCTGAATTGCCCAGCATAAACTGGAAAGAGAAGAAGTTGTGCTCAATCCATTATTTTTGAAAGGATGTTGAGCTTGCTGTGTGAAATCCTCCCTTGAGCTACTGGGGGTTTTTATTCTGGATGGCACCTTGCATATGTTCTTCAGTCACAGACTGGAATAATTCCAGGGAAGCTGTTCTGTTGCCTAATTAATAATACATCTTTTCAAAGAAGAAGTAATAAAAAAAAAATCAATGCATATTTAACTGATCTGCTAGAGTAACTTCAAAAGCCCTGGTTTGGGCCATGAGCTGCATAAGCAGGGCTGTGCTACTCTGAAAACCCTGACTAGAACAAAACTTGGGATGTGTGAGTTTGCATTATCCTTCTAAAGAATTGGATGGTTTAATGTGCTGAGTTTCATGACTTTTTCTTTCCTCTCTTAGAGACAAAGGATGGAAAATACAGTTTAGTGAGCTAAGTGGAGGTAAAATTGTTACTTTTCCAAGAGGGATTTGTAGCTAAGGTGAAATCTGCCCGAGGTGAAGTTGTAAATCCCCTGCCCAGCATTCCCTTATCCCCAGCCAGCTGTGAGTCAACAAGCTGCTCTGGGGAGAGCTGACCATTCCCTTCTGGTGAGGAATGCAGGGGGAAAATAGGGCAAAACTGGGGTTTGGGAGGGGATTTTTAGCTGCTGCTGTCACTGTCCCTGTACAGGGCTGACCAGTGTTTGTCTTTGTGCAGTTCCTCATAACAATGTAGGAGCTGAGCTTTTTGTAAGAACTTTTGCCACTGTCACTTCTGCTGATTCTTGTAACAGCTACTGGCACTGGGTTTTGTAATTACTTTACTTGGGGAAAAGAAAAAGCTGTTTTCACAAATATTTCAAATAATTGTGAAGAAACAGGTTGTTTTTTTATTCTTTAATGGTGGCTACTCCTCACCAACACAGACTGTTGGCATGGGGAGAGGAAATGAGGAGGGTGTAGAGTCCCAGTGGGAATTTCCCCAACAGACCAAGTTTGCTGGTGTAAAACCCTTGAGGTTAATTTTCCTCTGGAAATACCTTTCCATATTCAGAGGTTTCCTTGGTTTCTAGAGGAGTCTTTGGCAGGGGTGATGGGCACACAAGCAGAACCTCTCCATCTGTGCTGTGCCTTCTGCAGTTCCCATTCCATGTGCATCCCCAACCTCCTTTTCCAGAGCTTTACTCCCGAATTCCCAGGGCACAGGGGGTCTCCCACTCTCTCTGTCTTTCATATGATTGAAGGATTAACAACTAAGACCAACAAAAGTGCAATAATTGTCTTTAGTGATGCTTCAGGAGCTGCCTGCCCACGGGTGAGCAGCACCAGGTACCGCTCCTGGCGCAGCAGCATTAGGGATTCAGGGCTGGAGCCACCACAGGATCAAACTGCACATCCTGCAGCACAAACCAGGATTGCTCTGATGAGAGCTGAGGCTTTAATTTCATTTGCATGGCTCCAGATGAATGGCCTGTGTGATCAAAAGGGATGGGGCTGTAAATGGGCTCAGAGAGGGAAGGGAGCTACCGAGGGAAGGGAGCTCAGTCCATGGGCTCAGAGGCAGGAGCTCATCCTGACCCGAGCAGGGGGTGATGCTGGCAGCTCTCACCTCCTGCCCATCACTCGGGAGCTCTGTGAGCCTGCAGACAGCTCAGCTCTGCCAGATGCTGCCCGAGGACAGAGCAGTGCGAGGTAACCGCGTCCTGCAGGATGCAGGGATCTCCTGCCGTGCTGTCCGTGCCTCCGGAGCCCGGGCGCTGTTTCCTTTTACAGTGCTGAAAGTCAATTTGAGCCCCAATTAACAGCCAAAACTCGATCATCTCGGTGGTGTGCAAAGTGGAATATATTAACAGGCACACAGGCCACTGGTTTAGGAAACTTTAAACCCCATTTCTTTCCAGTGTCTGAAAGATTTGCTGAGGAAGTTCAGGCTGGGGATGTTCAGGACTCAGGTGGTCACTTCTACACAAGAATCATTAGAGAATAGATTCTTTAAAGTCATCACCAGCATTTTGTAAAATATTTTTCTTTGACAAATGACTCCTACAAGTGGAGATCATCTTTATTTAAAAGATATTACGTTGTCTTGTAGCTCTGAAATTGATCTCAGAAAGGCCAAAATTCCATTTTTCAGTCATCTGCTTCCTGGGAACCATCTGGCTGCATTAAAGGTGAGAATTAACTTACTTAGCTGGTAAGTTAATTGATCCTAATGGGTCCCTTCCAACTTGAGATATTCTATATTAAGCAAGAATGATTTGGCAGCCTCTGCCAGTGAATGACTTGGAGGAGATCTTGCATTTTAATTCTCAAAAATGGTGTTTAAACTCTTTATTTGTTTCCCCAATATCTCCCAGGCTGGATATCAAGCTATGTTAGTTAAACCTTTATCACTTCTGCAAAAATTAAGTCTTTCAGAGGGACAGCTTTAAAGATTTAAAGGTCTCTGCCTTTCAAGGGTGCTTTTAACAGATGTATCTTTGCTGAAATGTTCCTTAGCACAATTGCAGTGCAGTCAGTTTACCACCCTTTGGAACTGACTTCTGAACTGGATAATGGAAATTACCCCAACTTCTGTGTGTGTTCCCAGCTGCTTAAAGATGGTGATTGCAACAGCAGGGAAACAAACAGCTCTGTGCTCCCTGAAAATGAGATTTATTTTGTACCACTTCTGTGCTCCTGAGGAATCCTGGAAATTGCTCTCAGTTATCAAATCCAGCTCCTGATTTTGTGAGCAACTGTTACAAGAGAAACTCAGAGGAATAACCTGGGAGGATGCTGGAGAGGTCATGTAACTCATCCATCAGCCCCAAGGCAGGATCAGCTGTATATTAATCCTGACAGATATTTATTCAATGTGCTCTGAAAGATCTCCAATGGCAGAGAGATGCTCAGCTAATCTATTCTGTCTCCTCATCCCTGCTGTTAGAAAGGTTTTCTTGACATTTACCCTGGATGTTTCTTCTTGTAATTAGTCAGGAAAAAGGAATGACTTGTCTTATCTGTCCTGGGCATGGAAAAAGATGAAATTCTGTTCTGTGCACGTGAGGACTTTGAGGTCCCCCATGAGATGTCTGTTCTTCAGGGCACACAGACCATAATGTTTTTAATCTTGCATCATGTCACATTTGCAGATCTCTGATTAGTCTTGCTGCACTCCTGGTGCTCTCTGCAGTCAGGCTGTATCTCTGCTGATCTGGAATATCTTCCTCAAGTGTCTGCAATAGTCTCCATCACCCACTTTGGATTCAGTAGCAGTGTTTGAATATGATTGCTATCAACATTAAAGTAAAAGTGCTATTATTTAAATATTATTTCCTCCAACGGGATCAGTCTTCCATAGTGACAGTAGCCCTGGTAAAATTAAACATAATACTAAATATTAGTTTGGAAAGAGATGTGCATTTCGAGGTGAAATTGGAGTTTTTCAAGCAGGATTCAGAATGCCAAAGCTCAGTGTTTTTGCCTGGTGATTTGGGTCTAAACAGCTTCTGTCTTGACCTTTCCAAACTGGTGTTTCCCTCTCTTCTCTGCCTGTTTGCTCACCTCTGAATACCCAGGGTTTCTCACTTTTGTGTGTTTCTATTCCTTATATCACATTCTAGATCTTTCTTGTTGTTATTCCTTCTCATTTGCACACATTCCCTGATGTGACAACTTATTTAATAGCACACGACACTTGTTGCTGATTCTGTCACATGAAACTTCTCCAGAGCCTTTTTTCCTCCTGCAATTAAATCCTGCATCTTAGTTGCTGCCTTTTGTTTCCTTTGAACTCATCAGGGGAGGAATATAATCAGATATTTGAAATTACAGTCTTGGCTAAGAGGCAACATGAAGGCGAGGAGTGCCTCATGTCTTTGTTTGGCATTCCAAAGCTGGGAAGGAGACAGGCCTAATAATCAGCACTCATTTCTGAGCAACCATTTAGGATTCTGGGGGCTTGGATACTGCCCTAAGCAGCTTTGAGGAAATGAGATTCAGTTGATTGAGGTGGGGGAATAAAGCTGCAGGAGCAGAAGTGGAAAGATTTAATAGTCACTCCCAGTTACGGGTGCACCTATTCCTCATCCCCCTGCAAGTCAGGGCTGTGCAGAGGCAGAGATGGCAGGGACACCATGCAGGTAAAAATTTGGGCTCAAAGGAGTGAATTTGATCACTTTAAACCAATCCAAAAGGCTCCACAGCACCTCTGGCTCTCCCCAGTGAGCCTCCCCACATCCCCATGGGGGAGCAGCAATGAACTCCAGACCCTCAGCACAGAAAGGGAAAAATTGTGATGTGCCAAGGGGAAATCAAGAAATAGGAAACTCTCCCTGGTGTCTTTAACTACTGAATTAGCAGCAAATTTGCCAGCTAAAAAAAGTCCAGCTGGTGTTGAGATACGAGTTGCTTTCCCAACTTCAAAGGCTCCAGCAGGCTGTCCAGGGAGGATAATTCCTCCTGTGAACAGCTCATTTAACTCCTGAGTGCATGAGCTAAGTGAGCTCCTGATAGAGGTTTCCTCTTTTTATGTCTTGGAAGGAAATGTTGAGCAGTTTGGGCTTAAGGTGAGAGAACACTTCTTTTGAGAGGTTTTTATGGAAATTGCTTCTGTGACAGAGCCAGGGAGAAGAAACCTTTCTGCACCACAATTGCAGGAGAAAAGGAACAATCTCAGTTACAGCTGAGGGAAATTTGCTTTGCTTTTGAAGCCGTGGTGATTTCCTTAGAGACTTTGCTCTCCAGGATGTGTGCCAGGAGCTTCTAGGAGAGGTTTTAGCTCTGAGCATTGCTTGGGTCTTCCTTGTGGGTGCCCTTCTGTCCTGGGGTTTAAATGGATTATGGAAGGGTTGGGCAGTTTGGATGCTCCAGAGCAGGCAAGGAGGGGATGGTTTAAAGGAAGACTTTGGGCTCAGTCTGGTGTTTATTCCCCTTTTTGAAGTTGTTACAAATATTTTGGCTGATTTTTGTACCAGTGAAACTTTCAAAATTTCTTTATCCTTATGCAAGCTGGCTTTTGAAGCATTGGCTTCCCCTGACATTCTGCACACTGTGCTGAATTCAGAAGGGCTTTTTTCATGCTGAACTGAAGCTACAATAATTTCTGAGCTCTGTGCCTTGTTTCAATTATTTACCTCTGCAAAAGAGATTTTTATAAATCCTCCCTTCCCTTTCATATTATTAACTTTCTTGTCAAACTTTTATTTAAACCGCAGAGACAAAGACGGATCTTTTCTTTATAGCTCTGCAAAGCTAGATTTACTTCTCTGACCTGTTCCAGCGTGATTGAAAGCTAATCTGTCTCCTTTTTATTGGCTTTTGGTAAAGCATGTATTTCTTTGTTTCCCTTTTTCATTCTGTATTGTCTTGTGAAAATATGTAACTTCGCTTCGGGCTGTAAAAAATTATCCTCCTACGGGAAAGGCAAAAAAAAAAAAAAAAGACAACCCTTAATCCAATCCAAGAGAAGCTTTATGTCTTTAATTAGCTTGTTGGATTGCATTCATGGATGATTCAAGTCAAATGAACTCTGAGCAATAATAAAGGTCCTGTGGCCGCCTCTGACCTCACAGAGAGGAGCTCTAAAGCCAGAAAGGTTTTTTGGCTCAGCATCAGTGACAGCTACTTGAGTTTCTGCTTTTTTGGGGAGTTAATTTTGCCATAAAAGCCTGTGGAGTGCTCTCACTGCAGTTAACTTGCTTGGCCAAGGGCATGGTGTGGCTTGTGGGCTGCTGGGAAGGCTGATATTTAAATTCTGCTGCTCTCCCCTTCATAATTAGTCCACTTCATAATCAATCCTTTCAGTGCTCTAATCCTACAGTATCTGTTTCTAACCCCTCTGCAGGAGGTATTTACCTTTTTTTTTTTTTTTTTTTTAAATTTTTTTTTACTTGAGGATATAAAATGACTTCTGTGTTATGCTAGAGTTTTAAAGCTTATTTTCTTATTTTTCACTTTACAGAGGCTGTCCATGTTTTGCCTCACCCAGTTGGATTAAATTGTGATCACACACAGCGTTGTATCTGTCAGAGAAGGCTCTGCCCCATAAATTCGGAATTCTCTTTGTTTTTAAAGAGCTGAATGAGCACAAGGGTAATACCCAGGGATATTGATCCTGGGAATTATTTTGGTAGGAGGTGCTGACTCACAGCAGCAGCCCCAAATTGATCAGTTTTCCTCCTGTCCAGTGTGAAGCATCTCTGTGGTGTCTCCAACACCTTCCTGACCCTCTGCAGCAGGGCCAGCACTTCAAAGTCATCCTGCCAGACTTTAAATCTTGCTATTTGCAAGGTGCCTGCAGAACTGAGAACACCAATAAAACCTGCACGTTTGCTACCTGCAGTAGTTTAAATTCATCAAAGCATTTTTTACCTCCTCTTCTGCTCAGTGGCTTCCACTGTCAGTGTGTAAATAAGTACTGGATAAGTGTAAATAATACCATGTATGTGCAAATAAGTGCTGTATTGAAGTGTAAATAAGTGCTGTGGCTGCTTTTCACTTGTTTTTGGGGATGGAATAATGTTTTACTGGCATTCAGGTTCAGGTGCCTGAGAGCAGAGTAAATATCCCATGGAATAAACTGGGATAGTGTATGGATAAATAAATATATTAGTGTAGCTACTGTTCACTGCTGCTCTGTTGTGAATGTGTAAAAGCACATTAAACCCAAGAAAATAGTAAACAAAGTAGAATAAATGCTGCTAAAATTAACAGCTGTTCAACCTGCCAGTTACTGATGGAAAAATCTTCAAAAGATTTGTGTTGTGAACATGACTGACAGTTCTGTGGTTCATGGTTTTGGGCTGAAATAACATGGAAACAGGTTTGCATTAATGTTCCTGTTAATTCTTCAGGAGTTTTTTTGTTCTGGTGTCCCTGAGATATTTAATGCATCCTGACATTGATTAAATATGTGCCCCTTTTATATGGACTTTAAAATATAGTTGTAAAATGCAAGTTAATATTGTTTATTTAGCATTTTCACCTTATTTATGAATAAATTATTTATGTTGCCACATACATCATGGTGCTGTTTACCTGTAGATCTGTATTTCAGTTCCCAATTCAAACATCCTAAAAGTCTCTAGAACTAACCAAAAACCCCCTTGTTTAAATCAGGCATATTGATATACAAGAAATCTAAGTACTTCAGGAACCTTCCTGTTGAGGGTTGAGGGGGTTCACAGCATAACAAAAAACCAGCCTTGATCACTGCTTGTTGGTATCCAGCACCCAGAAATGTAAAATATACATATATTACATTTTA
The DNA here is from genome assembly GCA_013400215.1 of Cisticola juncidis. Lineage (NCBI taxonomy): Eukaryota > Metazoa > Chordata > Aves > Passeriformes > Cisticolidae > Cisticola > Cisticola juncidis. The sequence continues at coordinate 285,091 of VXBR01000463.1, read as the reverse complement.
TCTATCTATCTATCTATCTCCTTAGCAATATGAGCTTTCTGTAGAGCTCTTTGTGGAGTTTAGGAGTGTGGTTGGTTTATCTGTGGGAACTGAGATAAAGGAGTTTGGAAATTCCTGCCTGTGCATCCTGAAACAGAAAGAGCTCAGGATTGCTCAGGATTATTTCCTTGTTTGGGAAATATTATTTCCTTTTTTCTTCCAGTAAGTTTTTAAATTCCATTTTCCAGCTTTGCTCTTGGTTATATCTAAAGACAAACATTTTTGGGCAAGACACAGCTTTCTATTCACCCAGTGTTCTTCAGGGTGCACAGTTTGAGGTTAGCTTTAAATACAAATTTAACAAGTGTTTTGCTGTGAAACGTGACCAAAATTGAGTCACCTTTGTGCAGAAACGTTTTCTAAGTTGCACAAAAACCTCACAACTGCGCTGCACTGCATCTGCACATATGTTTTGGTAATTAAAAAGTCTTCCTTCTGTGATGGTCTCCCATCTGCTGCTACCTCTGATAAATTGAATGCTGTTTTTGAAACACTGGGATGCTTTGTTCTGGCATGTGCTGGGCAAGGAGATCTTGGGTGTCACAGGCTGCCCCTCTTGTGGGTGCCTCCTGATGAAATAGATAAACAAGAGATTTTGGTCAAATTAAACAAGGAAAAGGAACTGTGGTTTATTTATATTTTTAAAAAATCAAACCCATATGAGCAACCCAACCCTTTTTTGCTGGCCTGTGGAATAATGCCTCTCCTGTGTGGATTTGTTTTGAAGCATTTTTTCAGCAGCCTCACAGGCAAATGATAAAGTTTATACCAAGTGAAGAGACCTGGCTTTTCCATTTGCCTTTAAATCACTGCTGAACCTTCACCTACAAGTGCAAAACCCAAGTGATGAGGAAAATCTGCTCTTTTCTGCTGTCTGGGTGTGTGGTGCAGCTCCTGTGCTGGGCTGAGAGCAGGGAAGGATGAACTGGCAAATCCCTGGAGTGGAGGGTGATCCCAGTGTCTCCCAGTACAGGCAAAAATGATAACCAACCTCCCCAAAACCAGTTGCTATTTTGAATATATAGCTTTAAAATGGCTTTGTTCTGTTTTTCCTCCTCCTGCTCCTTAAAATTGTTGGCTGTGATTCCCTTAGTTAATCCCAACCTGTGGAAACCCCATTGCCTCCTTCATTTTGTCTTAGAGAATCTGGAATAATTCCACAGCATATATGTGCAAGTTCCATCTCATTCTGGCTTTGGATCATTAAGCAGCTCCTGCTTTGAGTTTTGGTTTGGCTGAAGTCACAAAATAAAAAATCTGAAGCGTTTTTCTGGTGCCAGGGGAGCTGCTCCAGCGTTTCTCTCCCTGGGATTGGAGTGTTCTGGGGAGATTGGTGTTTCCAGGCTGGGCAATGCCTCAGCCAAGAGCAGCAGCTCTCCTGAAATGTCTCTGATGATCTACGAGGCCAGAAAAAACCCCACTGATATTTTTTATTTCTGAAAGCTGAGCCTTTCATTCCTACACAAGTGGTGGTGGGTGGAAAATGATGGTGCTCAGGACACAGCTGGATCAAGGAGATGATTTTGCTGTCTCTGTTTCCTTGTTTCTCCACTGTCATGCACTTTGCAGTCGTTTAATACCTTGTAGGCTGATTGTGAAGTGATTGCAAAACAGAACAAGCAGGTGGTTTCGATGGTCTGAGCTCATTTTGAACTCTCTTCTTGCAGCAGCAAATGAACACAAAGCAGAGCTGGATCAGGGACCCAACCAGGTTTTATTAAAGGAGTTTATTTTTAATGTGCATCAGATGAAAAGTGATATTTTTGTGTTATTGTATCACTGAAAATACCTGTAAGGAACGGCTCAGTGATTTATTCAGGAAGGTTCAAGGTATTTGAAACGTCTTTGTTATTGAGCTGTGGCATCTTTTCTCCTCAAAATGCTCCACAAAAATACATCCAGAGGGGCTGTGCTGGCACTGACCCACAGATCAGGGAAAAAATGAATGAAATGTAATGACAGTGACAAAAAACATGAGAAAATTTCCTCTCAAATATTCCACTTGATGTTCCTGGAAGAGGTGAAGTAGGACCTTGAGGATAAGTGTGGCTCATCAGCACAAACACATGGTTCTTCTTTTGCTGCCTGGAGATGATTGTTGGAAAAATGTAGTTGGGCAAGGCCTGAAAAGTTACTAAAATGTCCAGTGGTCTTAGTTTGCTTTTGTTTTGGAAGTAATTATGGTTATTTGACAGGACTAAGCAGAGAATAAAAAGATTCCCTTTAATCTTTCAACTGTTATTAACTGGAAATCATCAAGTTAAGGAAATTCCCATGAACAAGTGTTGTCCTGCCTTTGCCAATATCCCCAGACATGCTCCAGTCCATAACCATTTAATTGGAGATGGATGCAGCAGCAGTGCAGGGCTGGATACCCCTGGGGGCAGAAATTTCCTTTACCTTCAGCAGCTCTAAAATCAGCAAACAGAAAATGTTAATTTGGGAACTACAGTAAGGTGAAAATATTGAATACATGTGGCAAATAGTTTCCAACAGAACTGAACACCAGGAAAACTCAAAAATGCCTTCCTTTCCTGAAAATTGTGATTAGCTTAGGGCAAGCACAGAGCTTAAGGGGAATTCATCTGAATGAAGTTGTAATCCTTGGCAGCCATCAATAAAATCAGGAATTTCATGTGCTTTAAAGGAGTGACTGTAAAAAGAAATCTTTTTAATGAGCTTATCCTGCCATGGGGTGCAGTGGGCAGAGGAGGCACAGGCTGTACCTCGGGCAGCCTGGGGATGCACATCCTTGCCTGGAAGGAGATTTAGGATGGGAAATTTGTGCTGGAGCATCTCCCTGGTGCAGTCCAACCTGTGCTGCCACTGCCACCTGTTTGTCACAGCTTCCAGAGCCCAGGCCAGGATGAGAAAAGAAGCAAAAGATGAGATTTTCACCCAGCTGTGGCTGTGCCAGGGGTGGTGACAATGCCCTGGTGTTTTTGGGGTGTCTGGGTTTTGTCCAGCCAGGGGAGCTCAGCCCCAGTGATCCCTGCTGGGGTCTGCAATAAACACATCTGGGACCGAAAGTTCTCTATTCCCTACCTGCAGAGCATTTCTGTCTCTTCAGTTCCTAAATAAACACAAAAGGTGGGGACAATTATCCACTCCTAGCACGTGAGAATGCCCCAAGTGGCTTCTGCATGCTCAGAAGTGCAGCTGGAGATGGCTAAAAAACATCTTACAGATAAAACTTCAACTAAAACAAAAAACTAGAAGTCCTAGTAGGAAAAAAAGGTGATTCTGGGTGACTCCATGGCTCATCCACTGTGGCTGCTTCAGCCTGGCATGGGCTGGTGTGGCTGCCCAGACATGAGGACACTGGGAGAGCTGGGAAGGGACAATTATTTTAATTGAAAGGCCTCAGAAAGACCTCTTTACTCAGGGGGTACCATTAGTGTTACCTTTCACCACCCAAACACATCTGGTTTCACAGACTCCACCATTCCCTCTTCTCCCAACCACTAATACAAGAAAAGTGAAACCTGTTTTAGAAAGGCAGCCAGGAGAACTGGATGCTCATGCTAAAATGTTACAATTTGGTTTTCAACCGCTGCAGCACCTGCAAGAGGCTTTTAAAGGAGAGAAAAAGGAGAAAACCCCTCTGATAATTTTACTGCAAAATGGATACTTCATCTCTATAGAGAATAAAAGTGTCATTGATCTCTATGATAAATTGTATCTTGGTGTCTGAAAATACAGACCTTGGTTTTTTTTTTCATTATAAGGATGACCTTACCTCTATTGTAAATCAAAAGTGACCAGGGATTTGTGGCTCTTACAAGATCTACAGGGGGGAAGAAAAAAACGACTCTGAAGCTGCAGAGCATTTTGGAGCTGCAGGAAGGTGAGGGCAGAGCTCCCAGAGTTTCCCCAGGCTTGCAGCAGGATGGATTTCACTCCCTGCTGGATGGATGCTGGGAGCTGCCTGCCTTCCCAAGCCTGGGATGAAAGCAGAACACGGCAGGGTTTGGTCTCTGGCCAGGAGAGGGGAGGGAAGTGCTGATTCTCCCTTAATCAGAAGAATTTCCAGAAATTTTCCATACTGAGGTTCACGTGCCAGCTGTGCCCTGCTAAGGGACTCTCTGGGTTTTGTCATAAATGCTGCAGTCGTGATGAAAGCTCGATAATTTAAAGCATTTCTCATGCTGCTGCTTTTAGAGTTTGAATTAAAAACTGAACAGGAGCACCTAATTTGTTTTTCTATAGATGGTCAGGGAAAAAAAAAGTGGTGTTTTAAATATTAAATGGTTTGAAATTGTAGCAGAACTGATACAGGAGAGGGCCATGGAGATGACCTTAAAAACTGGAACCCTAATTGGAAAATCAACCTGTTGTTTAAGTGAAATTACCTATTTTCCTTATCACTTTCCAGTTTATTTCAGATCTCAACCAAAAATGTTTTGCTTGTCTTAGAGGTGGGTAAGGATGAGAGCTGGGATTAAAGAACAGGGATGGGTTACAGGTCAATCAGACCTCCTGACTGGGGCAGGAGTGGCATGGACACTTTAGACCTGGCTTGGGGAGAGCTGTCCAAGGTGCTGTGAGAAGCAAAAATCTTGGGAAGAGTTTGGACCATTGGAAAAATTCCTCTGGTCTCAGAAAACACCAGCCTGAGAGTAAAATCTTCAACCAGAATGTCACCCATATTAAACTGATATTTCCCACGTGGTAGGGCTGGATAAGCATCAGGATTGGGGCTCTGTTAGAGCTTGACCTTGGCATTAGAACATTGCTGGGAAATGCAGAGCATGCTTATTGTCAGAGAAATGTCTGTTCTGCCAGTCTCACGATTATGGAGGTGAAAAAGGCTGGAATTCTTCCTTTGATTCCCTTCTCAGCTTGTGGAGCATCTTTGACACAAGCAGATAATCCATTTTGCTGCTTTAATGTTGCCTGGTACATAATCCTGCAGACCTCACTCCTCCAGCCCTGGGCTGATTGAGGCAGGATCTTAAAACTGGAGATCATGCTCAGGTAATTAAAGCCCAAATCATTATGCACAGGCACGAGGGGGCAAATTGAGGTTGCACAGCCAGGCTCAGCTCTGCCATTTCCAGCTTGGAAGGGGCTGACTTTGCCTCTCCATCAGTGGCAGAGAATGTGATTGCTGCTTCTCCCTCCATCACCTCAGGCACAGGAAAAGTTGGATTTCTTTAACACACGCTGAAGTGGAAGTGTTTTGTAGGGAAGTTGTGTGGTAAGTTTGCAATGCAATATTCATTGGAATTTTCTGTTTATTTTGGGAGTTCAGTTCCAGACAGCTGGAGCTGTCCCACGGTGGGACACATGCAGTTGGTTTACAAATCTTGCCTTTCAAACAGCACCAGCTACTTTGGTTCAATTGTTTAAAAGATGCTTCTTGTGCCAGTTCTGTTTCCCTGGAAGTTATTTTTGTGTTTCAGTGTTCTTCACAGCTACCAAAAATACTTCTGTGTAGTTTGAGTCAGAGAAGAGTGGAGATGCAGTGAACCTTGATTTATGTAACTCTCAATCAGGAACTGACAAAATGCTTCAGTTAAAGGAAAAAATACATCCCAAGCTACCCTGGAAAGCACAGAGAGCTCTGCAAGCAATTTAAGAGGTGATACTGTGCCCACTAAGATTGTTACAATATTGATTCAGAGCTGCACTGTCCCCACAGAGGAAATGGGCTTTGTCCACTCCAGTGGTGGCAGCAGAGGGGACAAAGGGCACAGGGGACAAAGGGACAAAGGGCACAGGGGATTTGGACACTGCTCTGTCCCACCCTGGGACAAGGACAGGTCACCCACCCTGGATTTGGTCATCCCACAGACCTGGGATGCAAGATGTCCAAAGAGAAAAAAAAAACTCCACTTGGTATTCAGTAGGTGGTTTTATTTCTTTTTCAATTTGTTTCTGAGCTGGAAGGCTGGGCTGTACCAAAAACCTTGGGGAAGAGCTAAAGGCAGGAATGGCTCCTTGTTTATGGAGCCTGAGAGCAGCTGGGGTGGGAGAAGTGCTGTTAAAGCAGCTCCAATCAATAACTCTATTCTCAAAGAAGGCTAAATCACTGTTCTTTGAGAGTGGTATCATGTATCATAATAAAAAGAATAACAAGAAATCCCTTTCTAGGCAGTTAATGGTGTATTCTGGGAAACTGGACGTGTTCATCCCTGGATTCCACTGGAGGGCTGGATTTTTCCTGCAGGAGCTGCTCTGTTACTGAGCTGGGTGATGCTAACGAGACACTCAGGTCACAAACTCTTGTGCTGAATGAGAGGACAATCAGCCCATTCTCCTCTGTTCTTCTCATATTTCAAGGACCCTTGGCTCCCCAGGAATGATCCAGGTTCTTTCACCCAGCAGCTGAGTCTGAGCAGAGTGACTGCCAGGATGCAGCTCTGAGGGGATTGAGTGAATTTTTTTCTTATTTAGTGTTTTTGAGGTGCAGAAATTGGTGGAAAATGCAAAGCCCTTTGAAGTTTCTCTCTGAACCCGTTCTGACAGCACCCAGACGTGGAGGGGTGTTCACCTGCCATCCTTGTCCCTGGCTGTGGAAATGAGTCGTGTTTAGAGCTTGAGCACTGAAGAAATGTCAGGAGGCCAACACAGATAAAACACTTTCAGAAAATTATTCCAACATTTCAGTGCTAGTTTGCATTTATGATGACATCATGTCAAAATCTACTTTGAAAATGTAATAACTCATGGCTAAACAAATGAATATTTTACAAGACTTGCATTTAACACTTTTGTTTTTTTAGGAGAGGATTTGTTGGTTTTGAATACCAATGTTTCCTTTAGCTTGTTCCTGAAATGATGGTGGCTTTAAACCATTTCTTCCAAAAATGCAGCAAACAAACTCAGAGTTTATCTTCTTACTGGGAAAAATACTCCAGTGGGTGTTGAAAAATTTATCTGTAGAAGCCAATCAGTTAGGCATTGTAAATTTGGTTGATGATTATGGCAGCTTCATCATAATATAATTTTATTCCTTTTTTTTATCTGAGGGATTACATGCCTGAGTAGCTGTCTCTGCAATACCTGTCACACAGAGCAGCCCCTGCCCCCGTGGCAGTTTGTTGCTGAGAGCTTTTCAGGAATATCAGCATGGATTTTTAGAAGCCAATTGAATAGCCAACCCCCAGAGTACAGTGAAATAACTTTATTAGGCAGCCTAAGTAGTGTCATTGAGTTTGTTTGGTGTCTCTTATTAAATCAGCTCAGTTAGCTGCTTCTTTCGAATCGCTGTAATGATTGAGTCCTCATTCTAGAGCAGAACCAACCTTGGATTAGCAGGAATGGGTCTCATTCTCATTCAAATGAAGTCTCAGAGGTCCAGAGCAGAGGTCTGTGGGATGGACTGAGGGGTGATCAGGTTCCTCTGTGTGAGGTCTGGTTTGCTGTCCTGGAGGGACACAGGGAATTCCTGTTCCAGCTCTGCCTCTCCTGGCACAGTGGCATCCACACCCAGGCTGAGGGGCCAGCAGGGATTCCTGGAGTTATCCAGGGGATCATCACCAGGAGAGCCCTGCAGAAGAGGGATATTCCCTTTTAGACTCCAAAAACTCAATGTTCACCAGCTGAGCAGCCTGGGGTCTCTCTGGTGGATGTCTCTTCACCTCCAAGGACCCTTCTGAGGGCTCCTGGGTGTGACTTGTAATCCAAATTTTGGACATCTCAGCAGAGAGCTTTGGCTGCTGGTCCTGCCTGTGCTTTGCCATGGTGTGAGTTTGGTTTGAGGTCAGGGATGGGAAATGTGGGAAGGGATCAGGCTGGAGGATCCAGCTCACATCAGTCGAGGTTCAGGAGCTCCCTCCAGCCCTCTCCTGCCTCAGTTCCACACTTGGGATGTTTGTGCAGGGTTTCTGATGGGTTTTGAATATTCAGAACACCCCGTTAATGAGGCAGTGATGTTATGAAGCTTGGAGTAGTTATTTCTTCTATTTTTCAGAGTAACTTTAAATTCCGTGTTTTTTAGGAAAGTATTATAGAGCGAATTGAATTTCCTTTATTGAATGAAATAATTTTTTCCCTTGAAAACTAAATGTAACAAGAATTTAATAATTCATGAATTGAGCTTCAACATCTTTTAAATAATAGATGGACTGTCATGCCAAGTTCAGCTGAAAACTTACAGAGCATACGTTTTTATGTTTTTATTTGACATTTCGAAGAATTACAGAACTGCAAACATTTATTTTGTATTTTTGCTCATTGCAATATTTTATTACTTTCAGGTTGATTTAAGAAATAAAAACAACACTTTAAAAAAAGTAACTAGCTTCAGGTTCTGATGGGAAAAGAGAATAGAAGGGAAAGAAGCTCTAGGTACACATTCATAAATGATTCACTGAACTTTTGGCTGACAGATAGAGAGCTTTCATAATAACTTTGTTTATTATTTTTCTTATCAGTGGAATCAAATGTTAAATAGCTCCACTGGAAAGTGCTGTAAGGTTGACTAACAATTACACCTCTGTCACCTCTGCTGTCTTTGTCCTTTTCAAAATAATCAGAGTGGATTTATTTTATTGGTTATTTCTCCCTCCCCTCTGTGAAACAGAAATGATTTCAGATGTGGTGAGCTGCAGGAGCAGTCTGGCTTTTTGTGGTATTTTTGGAGATGAGGAGGATGGGGGAGCCTTTTGCTTAAAGCAGTAGGAACCCAAAAGTTGCCCTTGGTGCTGGCTCTGACTTTCAGCTCTGCTGTTACACCCTGGGTGTGAGGTGTCCCAGGAGGGCTGGCCCTGTCCCTCTGCCCTGTGTCCCAGCTCTGTGCTGGCCCTGTTTTTGGGGATTCAGTCAGGGCAGGCAGCTCTGGTGGGCTCTTTGGGGGTGCAGCACTGTGTCCCCAGGACAGGGACAATGTCCTGAGGGTGGGGGGCTCTGCTCCTGGCCAGCTCTGATCCCGTGGGTCAGCAGGAGCAGGGCATGGAGCCCTCAGACAACACAAGGTCCTACAGACTTTCAGCAGTTAAGATTTGAAGTTTTTAATGTTTAAGTCTTCCCTGCTCTTCCCCATCCCAATCAGGCAGAACCCCGACTCAGCCTATTAAACAGCAGATAATGATGATGATGATGATGATGATGATAATAATAATAATAGTAATAAACAAAACAATCTACAGCTGAGGGTGATGCTGGAAATGTCCCAGGAGCTGCAATCCTAAAGAGAAACCCAGCCCAGATCACAGCCCTTGTTCAGCCTTGGAGCACCCAACACCACAAACCCACTGCTGCTTCTGGGATTCGTGACTCTGCTTTGGGAGATCAATTCCAGACAGCAGCAATCAGAAACTGCCTCACCTGTCTTGGCGAGACCTTTCTGAAATCCATGGAAAACTCCTGCAGATTTCATTAATAACTACCCTTTCTCTGTTGGTTTGGAAAGGGGAAAGAATATTGTCTTATTTTATTCCCATGAAAGTGCATCTTTCTTTCCAACCCCTCCTTCTTCTGTGCAATGGAACTTGAGGCTGGTGTTGGTGAAAATGAAAAATTATTATTTTCAAAGGTATTTTTAGTGTTTTCCATTGTGAGCAGGGCCCAGTTAGAGGTTTGAATATTTTGAGATGAATGTGCTGCTCTGCTCCATTGCACCAAACGAGGAAATGAGGCAATGAGACTTTGTTCAAACAGATGTAGCTGCCCTTCTGTAGAATTGTTCATAAGAGGCTTTAGATATTTCTAATATCATTTTGGGTTGATTATTTCAGCATTACTGTTTTAATTGTCCTGCTCTGTGTGCAGCACTGAAGAGGCAGAGGAGGAAGAAGTATTTAAGGACCTGCTGCAGATGATTTAAGTGGTAGCACTGTGCCTGTGCCTTTGTCTCACACTATTTACAAACTACAAACTTCTCTTATTAGTCAAGGGGGAACAATCAATTTTACAGGAATCATTATCTTTCCACCAGATATTGCAAGTGTTGAAAGAGAACATTGGCACTTACAGGGTATTAACAGGCAAAAATAATTCACAACTTCGCTGTGATAAATGTTCCCTCTTGTGAAATTACAGGGAATCTGTATTCAGCTCCAGCTTGTTCCACCCCAAGGAAATGCTTTGGTAATTTGGGTGGTTACTTACAATAACTCATCAAGCTGATAATAGTGTTTATTGCCCCATATGTTATCACTTAAGACTTGAACTGTAACTTTTACAGTTCCATTGAAGGGGAACTAGGTGAATATGGAAATCTGAACAGCTTGGGGTTCCTTTCTTTTCTTTCAGAATCCTCAGCCTATTTCTTGGAGTCTCCAAAAATGTAAAAGGATTAGGAAAAATCCTATTAGCTGCTTTTTGCACCAAGCTGGGATGATCTCATGTGGGTCTTTTTATAGAGAAAGGACAGAAAAAGTGATTTTTAATTTTTTTAATTTTAATTTGGAGCTAATAAATAAGGCTTTCCTCTCCATTGTTGATAGGATGGAGCCCTGAGAGGACAGCCAGAGAAATTTAGTTTCCAGCTCCATCCCAGGCTGGGCTGTTATGGAAAACCTCCCAGTTAGAGGGAAGAAGGCACAATTTGCCCTGGCTGGGTATTTTTAGAAGAGTTTCACCCAAATGTTCAGGTTTTCATCAATAGTCTTGTAGCAGGATTATGCCCTGGAGTATAATCTCCAGCAAAGATTCCTTGAACAAAAAGCTATAAAGATTCCTTATTAAAAGGTGATCTCTGTCCCAAAAATTTTCTAGCATGTGTAGTTTGAGATGCAAATGGTGTTTTCTGGCATGAAACCATTTTATTCTCCTTTTTAATATCATTTAAAGTTGTGCCTCTGTGTTCACTTCTGATAGGGTGTTTTTTTTGTAAAAAATCTGTTAAAATTAAAGTTTTTCCTCACTCAATCTTTCACCGAGCACCTTTTCACCCAGGACATTTCCTTTTCTCTTTGGGAACATCACAAGCAACTCAATCCTAAGGGGTAGAAAGTGCTAATATTGAGTGGGGGAAGAAAATACTTGAGTGTGGCAGTACAATGGCAGGAAGATTTTGATTAAAAATGCAAGAATATTCAATCACTCTACCTGGCAGACCACACTTACATGAAAAGCCTATCTTCATTCTGATCATTTGGGTGCTCGTTCCCAGCAGGGTGATTGATTGGCAAGATTCCTATTTCTACACCTTTCATCTATCTTCAGTACTTTCATAAATGTTGAATTAAGCAGTTTTTATGAAACTTATCATAAAATGGAGTGTTCATTGAAAGTGATTGTGACAAAGTGGATTCCCTCACTCTTGAACTTCAACATAGTATTGCACAATACATTCATTTCTGGCTGCTTAAAAGCACTGGGTGGGTTTTTTTTCCTTTTTTCCTTATGCATCTTTCACCCTGAGGAAATTAGAGAGAGGGGAAGACTGAAGGGCTTTTGAGAAGAGCAAAAATGTCTTGGAATGAAAATTTTGCTCTTTCTGCAGGCGCTTGGAAAGTGAGACTGTTGACTTTGTGAAGTTGACTTCTTTCTTTTGTTCTTAGCAATGTTTTGTTTTGGTCTGTGACTGCCTTTTTGTGGAGGCAATACCTTGAAGCCTTTGTCTGTCTTGGATAATTTCATGTCCTTGGAAGTGGTACAACCCTTTGAATCATGCAGATTTTTTGTGATTAAAAGTAAATCATGTCATATTAACTCTTGCCTTGCAGGTATCCCGTACCAACACAAAACAGTTGCTGAATAAAGTTTTGTGGGTTGTTTTTTTGGGTTTTGGGTTTTTTTGGGGTTGTTTTTTGTTTTTTTTGTTTTTTTTTTTTTGGGGGTGTTTTTTTGTTTTGTTTTGTTTTGGGTTTTTTTTTTTGGTTTTTTTTTGTTTTTGTTTTTTTTTGGGGGTTTTTTTTTGGGTGGTTTGGGGTTTTTTTGGGTTTTTTTGGGTTTATTTTTGGTTTGTTTTTTTTTTTTGTTACTGGCATCAGATATTTTGGGCTTTGGGAAAGGGATATTCTCTCTGAGGGCATTTGTAACTTAACAGATCCACTGACTGCTTATTGCAGCTGACAAATTTCCTCTTGGGTGACCCTCTTGAGTCTTCCCAAGTTAGAACTGGATGTGGATAAATTTCCCACTTCCCCCTACGATGATGCAAATCCAGTCATGTTCAAATGCTCTGTGGTTTTGGGCATTTTTTTCCTCTGGAGGTGTTGGAGCCACATCACATCTGCTGGTGCTTCTGGTACTGTGATGTTCCATTAAGCACCTTCCAAATTGGGTTTATGGTTTTCCTGGGGAAAAAAAGAGAAAAAATACATATAACTGCTTGATTTATGGGAAGGCATGGCATTTGCAGATGTGTCAGTGTCACTGTTTCCCCCAGTAACTGAATTAAATGGCTGGGAAAGGACAACCAAGGTGGCTGTCACATGCCATTGCATGGAAGTGAGCACAACATCTGCTTTGCCTGCTGTTTCAGGAGTCACTGGTGCATGGCAGAATCAGGGGGAGAATCTCAAGCTCTTTTTTTCTTGTTGGTGCAGACCATGCATGGGAAATGCTTTTAAGTTCTGCTGAGAGGAGCCTTTTGTGAGTTTACAGCAGCAGGTTGATATTTTTACCCTGTTCAGCACTAAAGTTGCAAGAAGCTCAGAAAAAGGGCATTTCTCTCTTGCTGTGCTCTCTCTTTTATCTTTCCATCCCCTTCCCAAGCCCCTAATGCTCCTCACATCTTGCTCCTGGGAGTGCCTCCCTTCATGGCCCAGTGAGGATTTTTTATCCATACAGCAAATTAATTATAGCTCTAATCACTGGCAGCAGTTGAGGTTTTGCTGTTGCAGTTTGGTGTTTTTCCCCCAGAACCATTAGAGGAGGATGTGCTATAAACTGCTGGTTAAAAGCTCTGTGATTCATGGCCTTTCTGGGGCAGGAGGGAAAACGAGCTGCTGGTAGCAGAACCTCCAGTTAGAAACATTTATGGGGCTTCCCTCGGGGACTATGATGGGAGAGTAAAACTTTTATACTCTCAGATGCTTGTAAGCAATTCTCCATCTGGGATTTTAGACTGGAATAGCTCCATTATTCATCTGTACCCCAGAACTCCTCGGGTAATAATCTGCATCATCTTCTGGCTGTGAGTGGCCACAGTCACACAGGCTGCTGGGGGAAACACAAATTAAAAGCTGCTTGCTGGCCTTGGAAGCCACAAACTGTATTTCTTACACTACCAGGTTCTTCCTGCATCATCTCGGGCAGCCTCTTGCTGATAAAATCATTTTGGATGCAATTAACTCTCTGTACACATCAAAAATATTTAAGTGACTTGTTATGGAGATGATTTCTGGATGTGACTCTGGGATGTGACCCCAGGAATGTGGCTGAGGTGGAGGGAAGGTGTCAAACCTCATTGTCCCTGCCCTGCAAGTGCAGTTCTGGAAGTAAATGATGGTGAGGAAGCAGGAGCACAATTCCCATCTCCTTTTTTCCATGGCTGTGCATGAGCTGGTGTGTGAATGCACCTGGTTCTCTGGTTGCTTTTCCCTGAGATTCTCCTCGGGGTTGCTGTTCCCCAAGGTAATCAGGTTTTTTGTCTTCTCTAGCCCTGAGTGTTTCACACCGAAGGCAGAGACGACAAACTGAGTCTGCCAGTGCAGTTTCCAGGGTTGTTTATTCTTCATTATCTCAGTTCTGTCTCAGCTCTGCCAGGCCTCCCTGGCAGGGGCATTATCTCAGTTCTGTCTCAGCTCTGCCAGGCCTCCCTGGCAGGGGCATTATCTCAGTTCTGTCCCAGCTCTGCAGGGCATCCCCAGCAGAGCAGGACTGGGCGGCTCAGAGAGCCCCACACCTCATGTACAGCACCCCTGACCCAACCACCGCCAAAATGCACTTTTTATTGACAGAATTTTACCAATGCCCACTACCTATGCTAACATGGCATTTCTACTCTAAACCAATCTCTAAAATCCAACTCAGCAAAAGATGGGGGACGAGAGCAAGAACAAGGAGCACAGGGGCCACTCCCCAATTCCTCCAGCTTGTCTCTTCACCCCCAGATACTGAAAATCCTCGATTCTACGTTTACATTCTACGACAAACTAAATACTACTTATTTTGAATTCTCTCAGCTTGTGATTCTTCATACACTGTGGGCATTCACTGCCATGGCAGGGATCAGAGGCAGTGTCCTCCTGGGCTCTGTGTGAGGCTCTGACCCCCCTGTACAGGTCCCACACCCCCTGTCCGGTCTCCAAACCCTCCAGGGTGTCCAGAGGGATGTCCTTGACTCCAATACCTCGTGTGTGTTTTCCACCCTGCCCTGCTTTCAGGTGGGGTTTAGCACTAGGGGAGGAGGCTCATGGAGAGTTTTAGGACCAAGACATGCTGCACAAGACTTGAGAGGAATAATTTCCCCTTCAGGTATGTTTTTATATGTTGTGTTCCACACTTTGGACAGCAATTCAGTGGAGGAATCAGCACTTTGAGCATTTTTGGCTCCAGGAGCACCAGAAATCCTCCTGTTAGTGACTTCATCTATTCAACAGCACCCCTGGGCACAGGGGATGAGGTGTCACTGCCTGTTTAGCTGCTGGCCTCGACCTATTGCAGGCTGGCTCTTTGCTCATCACCCAAATTGCATTAATAGGTCAATGAGCATAAACTGGAAAAAGCACCCGAGCTCTGTGTGTGCTGGTTTTGGCAGCTCTGGTTACCCAGCAGGGCAGAGGGCAGGGTGAGGGTCCCCAAACTGAGGACAGGGTGAGGGTCCCCAAAATGAGGACAGGGTGAGGGTCCCCAAATTGTCATTCAGGCCAAGGGGAGCCCAAAGATCCTCAGCCAGCCCTGGTGGGGAGAGCTGGTGAATGCAACAAACCAACCACTGAGGCCCCAGGGGTTTGAGCAGGAGTTTTAGGAGAATTAAGTTGTGCTCAGCTTATCAGGGCCACAACTTCTCATTTTCTGAGGGTGCTGCCAGTGACTGCACATAATGTCTGTCACAGCAGGAGCCTCTGAATTATTCATGAGTGCCTCGATTTTGCAGTCCTGGAATATGAGTGTTTTCCCACCTAAACCCAGGCTGTTGCTGTCTCTCCTGGAGCCTTTCCTGGTTATTAAAAGTTATTGCTGATCCCCAGTCCCAGGGTGTTATCCAGGGGTTGCTGCAGCCTCTCCAGCTCCCCAAACAGCACATTTTATTGGAGAATCCCAAATTCTGTCCAATTTCTGTCCCATCCCATGGCTGAAATGAGAGGATCTTTAAGGTCCCTTCCAACCCAAACCATTCTGGGATTCTGTTTGCTGCTCTTGGGTTGCACTGGGCTGGACAGAGTCCTTTCCAGCACTCAAAAAATAAAAGGAAATTTAGGGTGTTGAACAATTGATTTACTCCACAAATACTGACTCAATTGAAATTTTTACTTACCTCGTGGTTGAGGAGGCATCTCTGAACCTGTTAGCGTAGGAACTGAAATTAATTTGTGAGTTTATCTTTTAATGAGTTTAGTGCAGCAACATCAAATAATTTTTCTCACAATTTAGCTCAGCATTGATTCCTCATTTAGTTAAAAATTCAAAATCTTACAGGCTACACAAGAAATTAGGTTCTTAATGACTGTTTTATTCAATTATTACAGAGATACTCGTCCTATCACAGTTAATGTTCCATTGTGAAATTGGTTTGAGAGGGATTGCAAAATGTTACTTTTCTCCCTAATATCCTCATGAGTAATATCCTCACGTGACAATTTAATGAAGTTTCAACCATGGTGGATCTCCTTTTTGTGATTCTGTTTCAGAATTTTAACCAGGATAGCATTAAAATGCAGTTTAAATTGCATTTTAAAAGCCTTTCTTCTCAACAAAGATTGTTTCTTCCCAAGTTTTTAGCACTTTTTCCAAAAATTCATTAAAAAAACCCAACAAACCTTCAGTGCTGCTTGTCTTAGGATAAAAACCTCTAAATTCTTTATTTCTCAGTAGCACTAACAGAAATTTAATGGTTCTTGTAGTCCTTTTTGTTGATAGATAAAATTCTTTAACAGCAATTGATTTATAGAAAACTGCTAGATAAATCTGACAGGAGATACAAACCAGGAAAGAATTTTCCAAGGGGTGGAGGCTTTTTGGGATAATTTTTTACACAAGTTCATCATGACTGACAGCTGGTGGTCTGTCTAAAGAGATAACATCTCTGGACTTTGAATTTTCTGCAGTTAATACAGAAAATCCAGGTAGTACTTGAAAAATGGAAAAAAATGTTACTTTTGGCAAAGGGTCAGCTCTGAGTCTCTGATGGGTGAAGCATCTTTGCACTGGTTTTGTGCTGTCTTTTTGAGTTTTTGAGTTTTGTTTTTGAGTTCTTGTCTCAAAGGTTGTGTCTGCTGCTAAAGAGGACATCACTTTATTTCCATTTAATTAGGGCAGCAGCAAACCTTTTACAGTCCTGTGTAAAGGCTCTGCAGGACATCCCTTCCATCCTCAGGGTCCTGGCTCCAGTTCCAGCTCTGCCATCCCATGAAATGCTTGGAGGACAGAGAATTACCAAGATAATGTGGTAATTAGCACCAATTAAGATAAAAAAACAAGGATAAAATAGAAATAAATGTCCTGATTCATTTAAAGTAAAATTTTAAGAACTATTTTACGTTCTAGACTGGTCAAATATCTTATGGAACATTTTTTTTATATATATGTGCCTTAATCTGTCCAAATCTGTTGTTTCAGAATAATTTTTTCTGATCTCTTATCGGTTATAAAATGGAACTTGAAAATTGGTTGGGTTTTGTTTATTATCCAGCACATTTTTCTGTCTTCTACAATTTAGGAGGAATTATTCTAAAGAAACTGGAGTGGCTGATGCATCACTTGAGTGCTACCCCAGGGTTTTTAAAAGCTCCCACAATTGCAGGTAGCAGTGTTAGCTCATTGTGCTGTCACCCCATGCAATGAGCCAGGCTTTTTCAACAGAGAGCTCACTGCTGGCTCACTGATTTCAGATATTTTTAATTTATATTTTGGGGAGTGTTACCTTGGCCACCAAGGTGGCTTTGACTAGGCCTACCTGTGTGGGAGTGGAGATAACAAAACCTTTTTAGAGCAGCTTACATGGCAATTAATATTAAAGGTTGCATGCAATTATCCCATCCTTATTTCAGAAGAAATTCATACTCATTGCTGAAAAGCTTTTAGGAATAGAAAGGTAAAAAATGGAGGGTTTTTTTTCTGTACCATTTGTAGAATTTGATTCATGGACAGCTTTCCTTTTTCCTACCTGTTTTAATTTTGGTTGGGAGTTGAATGATTCTGTGCATCTCTTGCTGTGTTATTTCTTTGCTGTGCATCCTGTGTATCCCTTTGAAGGGAAAGATAATGCTGGAGTTGGCTGCTGCCTGGAAATGCCCAGCAGAAATGCACATACATATTTGATTATGTATTTCTTCCCATCTCCACAGGGCAAAATAAAGGTAATAAATGTCAGGTCTGCAGAAAAGCAGTGTTGTTTGAAGAAGAGGTGTTGAATTGCTTCTCTGGATGAGATGGGCACAGGGAAAAGGTGGAAAAGTGGTGGGAATGGCTGTGGAAGTGAAAAACACCTCCAGAGCAAACACTGAGCATCTGCCAGATGTGACCATCAGGAGAGAGCTGGGATTCTTTCAGTGACAATGATTCTTGGTAGTTTGTGCTGATATCCCAAATCTTGAAACAGAAACACCACCTGCATTTTGTGAATGTTGGGATTGGTCCGTGTGTCCATCCCTTCTGAGCTCTTTGCAGTTTATTCTGAGTGACCTGGCAGAGCCCTGGTGCAGCTCTTTGTTTGGATTCGTGTGGTTTCTCTGCTTCTCTCAGTAAATCAGCTTAGTGGGAGTTTTCTCTTTTATACCCAGAGCTCTCAGGCTGGCAGAAGAGTTTAAATATGAGGCCTGAAATTAATCTGAGTGCTCTGCTCTGTATCCTGTGAAGAGTAATAAGATGTGTATGGATTTGCCAGCACCAAACATGGTACACAAGAATACAATAATCAATATGTGCTGTAGGAATACCAATTCTTTAATTTACTGCTTATTACATTGAATTGGATTACAGTCTGCTTTGTCTTTTGCTTTGCTTTAGTGCAATAACCTTTAAACCCTGGCTTATTTGTTCAAAATAAACCCAAATCTCCCTTTTCCTTTTTTTCCTCCCTCAGTAACCTGCTTTATTTAACAGACACTTCCCATTTCTAGTCTCTTTGCTGGCATTTATCTGCTTGCAAATGGATTTATCATGGAGTAATCCCAATTTTGAACAAAATGTGTTTTGCTATCTCAAAACCCCAGGCTCTGCTCTGTTTGCTGTGCTCCCAATCAGCTCGAGTGAGTCAATGAGAGGATTTTTCACAGCATCATCCAAGGAGGTTGTGGGGAAGGAAATCCTCATGGCTGCTCTGGAGCTGCAGCAGGAGGTGCACAGAGGATTGGGAGAGGCAGGGAGGATGGATAGCTCTGGCAGTAAATTCCTTTATTCCTCCTGCCCCTTTTCCAAGGAGCTGTTCCATGCCATACATGTCTGGAATGCTGCAGTGAAAGATTTCTGAAAATAACCCCACACTGAGCAGGGCCAGCAGCTGCAGATCACAACAGGTTTGAGGGAAAGACAAATGTGAAATAAACAGCTGAATTTGGGTCTGTTCACTGGGAATGAAGGTGGGCAAAACCCAGTTTCTGTCTGGCTCTGCCCTGTGGACACTGATGCCTGAGCACACTCATTTCCCAACACACTCCCTTTCCATGGGATGGGAAGCCCCTGTCATGTGAAGGGATGCAAGGAAGGCATGGCCAGGATGTGTTTGGGCTCCTGCAGAGCAGGGATCAATCATCTGGAGCTCCTGTGCCTCCTACCAGAATCTGCTGCTAAACAGATGCTGGGTGGGCATTGCAGCTTCCAGGCAGAGCAGACCCTGCAGGTGGGTCAGGGTGGGCTTGGAGCAGAACCTGGAGAAAATCACCTGAGGAGGAGAGCAATGAATATTTTATCACTCTTCATCACTGTTATGGCAGCATGAAAAGGCAAAGAAAGGAGTGGGGAGCAGTAGGCTGGGACATGAAATGCTCCTTTAGTGGTGCTGTTGGTTTGCTTGGCAGGGTTGTTTGCAGTGGGGTCTGGGGACTGATCAGAGCCTCAGGACATGGTGCTGTCCCTCAAGGAGCTCTGGTTTTGGGAAGGTGCCCTGTGACAGCTCTTTCAGAGAGCCCCTGTGCACATTTGGGGCCCCAGGGAACCCTCGGGGCCACTTCAGTCCTGCTGCTCCTTGCCCAGGCTGGGCTGTGCCCCTGAACCATCCCAGAGCTTTCCAAAAGCCTCAGTGAAAAATCCTGAACAAATCCCAGCCTAGTAAGATCACACCATGAGCTGTGAGCTGTGGTGGCTTGGATGACATTGTGCTCCTGAAGTCACGGAGGGATGGGAATGAGAGGATGATTCTGGCATCTCCTCACTGGAGCCCCTCCTGCAACCCAGCCAGACCCAACCAGCAGCACTTGAACAGTTCTGAAAAATCTCCCTGCTCTGCAGTGCAGGAGAAATCAGATGAGGGGATGGCAGGCTGGAAGTTCTGCCAATAAAGTGGCAGGTGGGGCAATAAAGAAGAGGAGATGAGGTCAGAGTGCTGGTCCAGGGCCTGCAGAATTACCTGGTGAGGAGAGCAATGAATATTTTATCACTCTTCATCACTGTTATGGCAGCATGAAAAGGCAAAGAAAGGAGTGGGGAGCAGTAGGCTGGGACAGAAAATATTCCTTTAGTGGAGCTGTGGGTTTGCTGTGCTGAATCTGCCGTGTGTCTCACCCAGAGAAGGGGAGCTGGCTAACGATGAGCTCTGCAGATGGATCCTGCTGGCACTCCAGCCCCTCCATAGCCCTGCACAGGTGTTGGATTTTTGTTTTTGTAAGTGAGCCAGCCGCAGGCAGATCCAGGGAAAATGGACCACAGCTCCTGTGGAGAGCCAGAGCCTCTGTGGCTGCCTGGATCCAACTCCACCATATGTTCAGAGCCACGTCCTGCAGTCACTCCCCAGCCCCACATCTGAGAGGGAAGGATGGAGCTGCACCTCCCCTGCTCCTCAGCCCTGCATCCCTTCTCGGCCTCTTTGGCTTTGCTGAGTTGTGCCAGCCCCTCTGACAAGCCTCCCTGATTGTTTGTCTTGTCACAGGCTCCTGTGGCTTTTGTTGTCACTTGTATCCCTTCCAGAAAACACTCTGCACAGCAGATGTTGGCTAATGCAGGAAGCGTTGGAGAAATCCTTGTGAAAAGTAGATTTCAATTTTTTTTTATATATACGTGTACACCAGGTGCAGTTTTTCAACGTGAGGATTAAGTAAAGTAGTTGCTAGATTTGGGAAAGTCTCCAGGTCTATTTAAAATTAAATTTAACTGTGAATTTTCTCTGAGAAAATGAGGGAATCAGCACAGTCTGCCCACAAGCCTAATACAGAAAATGCAAGGAATGTCCTGATGGACAGTTGAGGAAAGATGTAGGTGCACCACTGGATTAAGAATATATAAACCCAGAAATCTTTGCTGAAACTATTCATAAGACTTTAAGGGAGATATTGGTAAAAACTCTTGTACCTTTTGAGGTGTGAAGAGAATGGGAAAACCAAGTCAAAAATATAATATGAAATGAGTAAGAGGTAAAATGTAATAGGTAATTCCATACCTATGGATGCTTGCAGATAAACTTGGTTAAAATAATCACAGTTAATACAGTGACACTGAGTTTTCCCAAACATTTTCCAGATCATTCTGAGCTGCATGTTCTCTTTACAGGAACATTTTTTTATCACAGCATCTTATTTATTACTGGAGAGAAGACAGGAAGTTGTCCTTGTTACTCATCTTGCTCTTCTCAGGTTGTCTTTTATTTTTAAAAAAACCTCTCCTCTCCACCCCTTTTTTTTCTTTCTTTTTAAATTTCAGTTCTTTGCCCTTTAGAAGGCAAGGCTCTTTCTCAGCCAGTTTGTCACAACTGGAAATGAAACCATGGCAATAGGCTTTATCTGCAGTGTTACAGAGGCTGTTTCAGAGTTGATGGGAGTCACTCCTTGCTTTTCTTGTTATCTTCCACCCCTGACTGATTTTGAGCACAGCTCCTGCCTCTCCCCAGGCTGCTGACTCACTATTAAGGCTCATGCTAAACCCCACACATGCAGCTTGAGTCACAAGGGAATATATTGTCAGAAAAAAGTGCTTTGATTCTTCCCTTTGCTGGTGTAAACAGGGTGAACAAATAATTCTGGGTACTTTGAAGTCACACAGGGCTCCAGGGAGAGCAGAGAGGGGATGCAGTAGCAAGTCAAGGCAGAGTTTTTAAGAATGACCAAAATAACATGCTCTAAGAAACTCAGAATTCAACAGTTCTTCAGCTCAGACTTTTATCTTGCTACTGTCATTTTATCTTGGATCATCACAGTTTATTGTGAAAATATTGTAGTGTGGCAGTCAGGGGATGCGTGGTCTGTATTAATCATATTTATGATCATGTTGTGAACTAATACCTGAAATTTTTATGGCACAAAGTGGCATTTATGAATAATTCATTGATGATATGGCAAACTGAACTGTTGCAATTGCTTTGCATGGGTTGTTTGGAAGAGCTATTGACAGTAAGGAAAACAGGCTCTTGAAATCCTCCTGGAAACTCTGCAGGTATTGAATGGGACGTGCAGGCTGTGCCTGGGCTGGGAGAGCTGCCCGTGGATCTAGACAGCAATAGGTGGAATAAAGGGCTTTCCCAGGCCTTGGTGCTACTCAGGATTGGGGCAAAAATGAGTCTATTTTCTCTATAAATGCAAATTCACATTATTTTAGCGAGCTTGCTGGCAGGAGCTTGCCTTGCCCATCCGGGTGCAAACCTGCTGCAAGCCAGGCACGGGCAGGGGCAGGACAAGGTGCCAGGGGATGGAAGCTCTGCTGGAAATCCCTGTTTTCCTGTTTTTTTTTGCATGGGAGCAGAGCCAGCCCTGTGAACACACCCTGGGGGCAGAGCAGGGTCTGTCCCCCTGCATTTCCCCATCCCCAGGGTGGCTCCCAGCACAGGCACCTGCAGCTCCCGATTTCCCCGATATTTCCCCGATGCTGAACACGCTCCAAACCCTGCCCAGCGTTTTCCTTCTGCTTGCCAGTTGTTTCCTTTATGATGTGGCTGCTCACGAGGGAGCTGTTTCCTAGGGGTTTCAAATGCCTCCTTTGTAAAACCTGCAGCTTCTCCTGCACACAGCACATCGGGCGTTTTATTCCTCTCCGGTTCATTTTTCCTAAACTAAGCACTTTGCTTCAAAGGGGTGTCCTTGTAAATCTTTGTCCTTTTAAATGCAAAGGTCAATGATACTTTCTATATGCAAATGCAGTTGTTAAATGTATTGCACATTACCACTCCTGGCAGATGGGGGAAAACTGCAAATTTATCATGGTGATGGCTTCAGGAACAAAGTAAGTAATTATAGATACAGTATGACAACTAACAACAGTATCTTTTATTCTCCTGTGTTCTCAGTAGCCTCTCAAATGAAAGAAGAGAATTGGAAGGTTACCTTAGCTGTGTGTCTGAATCTAGGACTGTATTATGAGAAAGTGCAGTGTATTGCCTTTATTATTACCTATTAGGATGAAATTTAACTTCTGGCCCCTCAATAAAAACCTTCCCACGGATGCATTAATAAACAGAGGTTTATTTGGTGTTCAATTTTGCTTCTGTTACTTGTGCAGCATAAGGAATTCTAGGTAGTTGGAAGGAGAATATTCCGCTGAGAGGTTTTTTCCCCAGTTATGTTTTATATCTGGATAATCCAGGCTAATATTCAAAAATATGAGGTATTTTATAGAGAAGTTGGTTGGATTTTTGTGTTGATGGCAGTGGCCATGAGTTCTGTGTGGTCTCAGCTCAGGTATCACAAGAGCAGCACCCAAAATCCAAACATCCAGGTGGCTGTGAAGGCAATGGAGGTTTGGGATCCTCTTGGTGGGATTTTGGAAGAGCTGCTCCCCATTTCTGAGGGGACAGAGAGGGGCAGCAAAGCCAAAGTGTCCCTTGGGACTGTGTGGGTCCTGCCTGGATCCCCAGCACCCCTGAGCTGGGCTGGGTGCCCTGATGTGTGACTGGGAAATGGGATTTCAAAAGAGGGAGTGTGAAAATAATCCAAGCTGGGAGCCTAAAACCAAAGCCTGAGCAAAACCAGGTCGGAGTTCAAACTGAAATTAAAGTTTATTGGAGTCTAAGTTGAAGTCAGAGTAAAAAGCAGCTGAAGTCAGGGTTGAAATCAGGGTTGAAGCCCAATATTATTCTCACAGTGCAGTGTTATGTACTTGTTGCAGCTCAAATAAGCCAGAATTTCCCCACAAACCACAATAGCCTATTGTTAGCACAGTTTGGCAGCCTTTACAAAACACATCATTTCAAAGACCTTGGGATCTGCATATGCTGTAATTCACAGCTCCTCTCCTGTCAGAGTCCAGGACATCCCTCTGGTCACCCTGGACGGTTTGGGGACAGGACAGGGGGTCTGGGGTCTGTACAGGGGGGTCAGAGCCTCACACAGAGCCCAGGAGGACACTGCCTCTGATCCCTGCCATGGCAGTGAATACTCACATGCAGGAAGAATCACAAACCCTAAGAATTTAAAAATAAATAGTAGCTGGTTTGTTATAGAATATAAATATAGAAATTAGGATTCTTAGTATATGTGGGTGAAGAGAGAAGATGGAGGAATTGGGGAGTGGCCCCTGTGCTCCTTGTTCTTGCTCTCGTCCCCCATCTTTTCCTGAGTTGGACTTTAGAGATTGGTTTAGAGTAGAACTGACATGTTAGTGTAGGTAGTAGGCATTGGTAAAATTTTGTAAATAAAAAATCCATCTTGGGCAGTGGTTGGGTGGGAGATCCCGCACTGAAGGTTTGGGGATCTCTGACCCGCCCAGTCCCCGCGTGTCCTGCTCGGCTGGGGACGCCCTGCAGAGCAGAAAAAGAACTAAGATAATGTACCCTGCCAGGGAGACCTGGCAGAGCAAAGAATGAACTGAGATAATGAAAAATAAACAACCCTGGAAACACGGACTGGCAGACTCAGCTTGTCGTCTCTGCCTTCGGTGTGAAACACTCAGGGGCAAGAGAAGACACAAAACCTGATTGGGGAACAGCAACCCCGAGGAGAATCTCAGGGAAAAGCAACCCTGAGACTCTCCTGCCTCTGTCCCACCAAGGCAGGGGTATCTCTGAGTTTCACTCTGCTTTCTGTGCTCTCTCATCTGCTTTCCTGTGGTGCTCACCTCGAGCCAGCAGCAGATGCCTGGGGGCAGATCATGTTCCCGTGTCTCCCATCTGCACCCTCTCAGCTGAGATTTAGGCTTTGTCTGTCCTGATAAACTCAACCATATTTCCTTACCAGCTTGCTGTCAGTTGCTATATATTGATCCTCAGTGAATGCAGTGATCTGCACTCCAAATGACTAATTAAATATGCCATAAATCTGCAAGAGAATGAGTGCTTCAAGTACCACAACTCCTTTTTTGTGTAATTAAAAAATCTCGTTAAAAAATCATGTTCTAACCACAAGTGATTAAAACCTAGTTTGAAGGTTTTTTTACCAGTGACAGAACTGTATAAACCATTGCACAGTGATGTTTACAGAGCTGCAGACAGAAATTCAGAGGTCAAAATCCAGGGGAAAATACTCATAAAGAGTAAAAAGAGAAAGATGTGATCAGGCTAACACCTTGTGTACCTCAGATGTCATTTCTCTGATGTTTTGGGGAAAACAAATTAACTCCCTTTGCACTGATGCTTTTGGGGAAGACACCAGTTTGGGATTTCGTGGATGTAGATGAACAAGCCCATCCAAATGGGATTTTTTGGCCATAAACACCTGTGAGTGCTGTGTTACCTTCTGCTGAGGAGTGCAGCACACACAGGGAAATATCAGTGTGCTGTGGCCTGTCCTGGCACAGTGAATTCAGGAGTTCTGCTTCCTCCCCTGGAAGGAGGCTCTGATAACAGAAAATTAACCCTGCACCAGCTAAATTATCACTGGCAAGCAAACTGCCTTGTGCCTGCCCACACAGAGGGAAGGGTTTGCAGGGGAATAAACTGAATTTGATGGCTCAAGCTGCCAAACTCCACTGCAGTGGGCCAGAGACTCCTTTAGTACTGATCTAGCACTAATTTATTGCTGAGGTGAGGTACATGGGTCTGTGTGTTGTTTCTTCAGTGAGAATTTTCTTTAAAAAAACCAAAATTCTTCTCTCATCCCATGGAGTTAGCTCGAGTTCTCCTTTTCCTCCTCCAGACCTCTGGCAGCAGAATAATGTTTTGTCTTGACTGGAACAAAATTCAATTCTTGTTCTTAAACAGATGCTCTTACAGGGCTGAGTGAGTCCCTGTCCCTTCCATTTGCATCTCCATCTATAAAATGATACTGATTATTCTGAAACTCTTTGAGCATTGCTGTAAATCAGCAGAAACATTTAGGTAAACAAAATTTGTGTTTATAAGGCATAATTTAATAACTTTTATGCAATTTTGTTCAAGAGAATAGTTAAAAAATTGAAATTTACTGGTTCTATGATAGTGCAGGCCTGGAAGGACTTGCATATAGAAAAATTATTAAAGTTTTGTTACAGCAATGTGACAATAACTGCAGCAGAATTTTAGTCAAAACCAGTTGGCTTCAGTTTGCAGTGGGTGTTGTGGGCTCTGCATTCAGAAATGCATTTAAATAGCACAGGTAAATGAATTTTAACAAATATAATAAATTTACAGGAAATCATATAAATTATGCAAAATATGTATATGCAAGTATGTGGCAAACACAGATTTACGGGATAAATAATTAAAATAGTTATGAATACATATTTATCTTCCTTTTTTTTTTTTTTTAAATATTTGAGAAAATTCCAGAAATTCTAATGAAGTTTTCACTGTTCCATTCCCTTCATTACACTGTGGTGATTTTATCCAGTTTAAAGGGCAGTAGAGTTGAGACCAAAATATTTCTGCTGCTTTATCAATTGTTCAGATCTGTGATCTTTTTGCTCTCCTGTTTTGACTTGGGACACTTCTGTCTTGTCAGTGACATTTCAGGCCCCATTTCAGCTGGTGCAAAAACGTGGAATTCCCAGTGGTTGAAGCCTTTTTGTTACAAAATGCCACAGCTTCAGTGGGAGTTTGCTGAGTATCGATCACAGGATCAGGCTATCCAAAGCCAAACAGCACTCCAGAAATATTTACTGCATGATGGAGACTCCTGGGGTGCAGGAGGTGGATTTCAGCACTTGGCTAAATAAAAGTGTCATGTCATGGAAAATGCCCTATAAATACAGAATTATAAGGCCCACAAAGTTAAGGCTGGGAAAAATCTCCAAGATGAGGTTGAGTCCAGCCATGACTGCAGTACCACTGAACCACGTCCCCAAGTGCCACATCCACACTTTTTTTTGACATTTTCAGGAATGGTGACTCCACAGCTGCCCTGGGCAGCTGTTCCAATGTTTGACCACCCTTTGAGTGAAGGAATTTTCCCCAATATCCAACCTAAACCTGCCTGGCACAACCTGGGGCCACTTTCTCTTGTCCTGTCGGTATTTAACTGAGAGAAGAGCCCAACCCCCTGAATTCCAAGTCTTTTTTTCTTAAAGTTTTTTTTTTCTTAAGTTTTTAAGGCTGTTTTGGAGGTTTAGAGGTTGCAGAGCTGTGAACAGTCTCTCTCTTCCTTTCTGGAATTCCTGTGGCAAGCAAACTAATGGTGGCAGGAAGTGTCACGTTTGCAAGAGTAAAATTCAGACTCTGCACAGCTACAGCAGCTTTGATTTGAATCACAAAGACTCTCAAATGAAAACAGAGCTTTGAAGTTTCAGGGAAATGTTAAAATCTGCTCTCCTGTTTCTCCACCAGCGTGGCTTTGTCTGGATGTCCAGACTTTAAAGCTGTTATTGACACACAAAAATCTCCTTTCAAGTGGGTGATCTGCTGCTAAGCAGATTGGAATAGAGCTTTTAAAAAATGACCACACATGAAAGGCTCTTTCCCCTCTCCAAACCCATCCTGAACAAAGTGAACGCTGTTCCATCTCATAAAGACAGATGATTGACGTTATATAGTGCATGAAATTTTCCTTTTCAGAATCATGACATTTTTTAATAAAAAGTGGAGATAATGCTGGGAGCTAATAATTACACTATATCCACCCCCAACAAAAAAAGATCCATCAGGGGCAAGAAATGAAACAATGTGTCTTTACAGAGAATGCAATTAAGCAAAGCCAGATTAGAGGAAGCACTGAGGGTAAGCGACATGCCTTATTATCTCCAATGTGTAAATTTAATTTTCTTTTTTTCCTCATAATTCTTCTTTCCCCAGCAGTTTTTTTTCCCCTCACTCCACGGAGATCAACTCGCAACAGCTTCATTTTCCTATTGATCTATTTAATATTTTTCCATTGTGCATAATAAAGCACCAAACAGAATTTGCTATCAATGAGCGAGCAGCCTTTCTGTCTGGGAAAAGAAAGAGATAATATTGTTGCAAACATGTTCTCCCTGGGGTAGATGATGACATTAACATTTTTGTTAGGGAAGGAGTGGCTCAAAATTAAGTCTTGAAATTGCCAGTATTTATCAAAGCCACTCACAGAAGTGGAGGGGAAAGGTGAAATGGCTGAGTAAATATCATCTTTTCTGCATCTCTAAAGGCAATGCTAAAAAGGCATTGAAATAAGGATAGAAAGACTCCATCAGGAATATTTATCAGAGGTGCTTCATCTTGATGACAAATCTAAGACAAGGCATGCATGGCAATATCTGTTGATGTGAAGAGTTTGTTAAGAGCAGGTTTGGTTTCCTAAAAGTGAGATTTTTGTCCCCAGGACAAAGAATAACTAATTTTGCAAAGGCAAGGATGTGTTGTAGATTAGTTCTGCACAACTGGACAAGGAAAGGAGTGGCACCATCTGCTGAACCAAACACTTTGAGGTTAGAACCCTGTGAGTGTCTTTTCCTGGTAAAAAGGAATTTGTGTTCAAACTGGGTTGGTGTAGGTGGGGATGTGTGAGGGATTATGGTTTATGCAGGTTGTAGGGAGGCTGGAAGATTCTGTCCCATTGCATTCAGAGATCTGCACGTGTGTTATCATTTCTGAGCTCCTACAAACACAAATCAGACCTTTACTATGAGCATTTGTAGTTTCAGTGGATCAAAACTCGCTGTTGCTGAAATAATGAAATATTTTGAGTGATGAGAGACTGTGGCAACCTGAGTGTGGGCAGTTTATAAACAGCAAAAGGGAAATTGCTGGTTGTGAATTCATCCCTGATTGGTGTTTGATGTTATTGTCCTTGAAGAAGGTCCTGCCCTGAAGAGACAGTGATGAAAGGTGATGACTTCTTGCCATTAATGCCCTAAAAATATCTGAGTTTACTGCCATGGAGTCAATAACAGCAGCAAAACAACACCAATTTCATTCCTGATGTGTGCTCCAATGGCACAAGGTGCATTTCCCTGCTCCCCAGTTTGTGTAGGAATTGTTTGGGTGGAGGGAGTGGTGCTAATTACGGATGCTGCACACTGAGTTAGTCATGAATCTTGGCTTGGAGAAAAGACAAGACTTTATAAATGAGATTCGTTTAGGCAGCATGTCATCAAATGACCTGATAAGTAGGGCCTCATCTGGGTAATGATTAGGTTTTATGTACTATTACAAGGATTGATTTCCTAGAAAGGCAATGAGCAAAAAACTGTATCTACAGCAGATTTTATCTGGCTGAGCAAATTACCTGACAAGACCCAAAGCAGACTTTTAATTTCTGAAAGGGCGAGATTTTGACTCCTTCTCCAAAATAATCCATGTTCTGTGTTGTGGATCACTACACTTATTTTGAATGAGCTGTTTTGAGAGGAAAATACACATCAATTTCCACAGAAGAGTCTGACTGATTCAGTGCCCAGCTGAGGGGATTTCTAACTCTGGGACAGCCCCAGTAGTCACAAGTCTGGAAAT
This sequence comes from Cisticola juncidis, assembly GCA_013400215.1. Lineage (NCBI taxonomy): Eukaryota > Metazoa > Chordata > Aves > Passeriformes > Cisticolidae > Cisticola > Cisticola juncidis. Next base: position 256,137 of record VXBR01000463.1, on the reverse strand, counting down.
GGTTTTGGAGTGGCTTTATTGAAGAGTTTTAGAATGTAATTTTATGCTTGTGGAGGTCAAAGGCAAAAATTTCATTCTTTATGGTGTGGGCCTTCCTTCACAACCTCAGGAAGGTTTCCACAAAGGTAAGAATTGAGTATTATGATAAATCAGATATTTTGGATGTAAAAATTAATTTTGGTGTAGGAGAGCCACAGAGTAGTTTCCAAGCAGCTTTCACTTTCTTCAACTTCATAACAGAGTAAGCATAAATTCCCTGAGTGGGTTTTTTTTTTTTTTGGTGGGTTTTAATTTTTGTTCCAGAGCCAGAGAAAAACAGGCACTGTTTCCTTTAAATTGATTTTGACAAAGTTTATCAAATTTTTTCTTTCATGTTGGCCCCTTTGACACCCAAAAACCCCTAAAATATTGGTGTAAAAAAGAGCTAAATGAGAATTAACTACTCTCTGCACTTGGGATGGGTAAAAGTAAAAGAAAACACCCACAAATTTTCATTCAGCTCAAATTAGAGCAAAATGGAACATCCTTCACATCCCACTCTTTATTGGGTGTTAATGGAAGGCTGGGCCTTGGTTTTGTCTTAAGTAATCCTGAGTAAAAAAATTCAATACAATATAAATGTGAATCCCATGCAAAAAAACCCAAATAAACCCCTACAAATATTCAAGTGGCTGCTGCATGGCTGCTCTTTGATCTAAAAATATTTGGAATTATTAAAGTAGTATTTTTAATACTTCCAAATATTAAATATTTGGAAGTATTAAAAATATTTGGAAGTATAAAAATGTATTTTATTGAGCCAGCTCCTGGAAGCCCACAGTTTCTTTTTCCATTGTTTTATATTGGAAGGTGTGGATCTGTGAGCTCTGGGGTTTGTAGATTTATGGTTGGGCTTGGCAGAATTACACATGGAATTATTTCAGAGGTGGAGATGTTGTGATGAATCATATTCCTGCAAACTTCTGGGCAGTCTCTTCAAAACAAAAGCCAGGTTTGATGCTGGAGGAACATCTTTCAATGCATCCATGCAAATAGGGGTTTAGAAACTAAATCTGAATTATTCATGTAGGATAGGGGAGTTTCATTTCCACTGCTGCTGACCTCTCCATCTTGGTCTCCCTCTTGCATTTCCCTGGTTTTCTCCCTGAATTTACCCAAATAACAGGAGTATTTGTGAGCAGGGTGCTTTCCTCCCCGTGTCCCACACCGGGTAATTGGAGTTTAACCCTCTGTAACTGGAGTTTAACCCTCTGTAACTGGAGTTTAACCCTCTGTAGCTGGAGTTTAACCCTCTGTAACTGGAGTTCAACCCTCTGTAACTGGAGTTCAACCCTCTGTAACTGGAGTTTAACCCTCTGTAACTGGAGTTTAACCCTCTGTAACTGGAGTTTAACCCTCTGTAGCTGGAGTTTGTCACCCCCAGCCCAGCTGTGACAGATTTATGGTTGGAGTTCAACCCTCTGTANTGGAGTTTAACCCTCTGTAACTGGAGTTTAACCCTCTGTAACTGGAGTTTAACCCTCTGTAGCTGGAGTTTGTCACCCCCAGCCCAGCTGTGACAGATTTATGGTTCTGGGCATCCCCACTGAAGGCAGAGGGATTTCCCAGCCCTCGCAGGGATTCCTGAGCAGTTGGATGAGATTTTTCTGGCTGCAGGATGTGCTGACACAGAGGGGAGCTCCCTGGTGTGAGTGCTTTCCCTCAGCTTCGGTGTTGACTTCAATCCTCCCAGCAGGGAGGAAACGCTGAGGGATGAAACAGGATTGTGCTCCCTGGGGTGGAGGTTTAAACTCAGTGCCTGGGGCTGGAGGAAAATGGGGAACAAAGCTCTAGGCTTGAAAATCATTGCAGTATTTTATTTTATTTTATTTTATTTTATT
>VXBR01000463.1:228970-239830 GCA_013400215.1 Cisticola juncidis | reverse complement strand
CTAAAACCGCGCCCAGCCTGCCCCAAAACCGAGCCCAGCCTGACCCTAAACCGAGACCAGCTTGACCCTAAAACCGACCCCCAGCCTGACCCTAAAACCAACCCCCAGCCTGACCCTAAAACCGAGACCAGCCTGACCCTAAAACTGAGACCAGCCTGACCCTAAAATTGAGACCAGCTTGACCCTAAAACAGAGACCAGCCTGACCCTAAAACCGAGACCAGCCCTGCTGCTGTAACTCCAGCTGTGGCTCTGCACATCCTGGCCTTACACCAGCTCCAAACTGTCTCCCTAGCCAGGCACAGGGGGATCTGCTGGTTTAGCTAAGGGGACAGCAAACATTTGTGCAGCTGAAATTAACCCTTTGTGCTGGCTGAAACCCCCACTGGCATGTCAGGCGTCTGCATTCCCATAAAAGCCATTTCATCTCCAGGATTGTGCCTGCTCTCACAGGCTTGCCTGGCACTGCAGCTGTTCCCATTGACGTCAGCTGTCCCCAGATGAGTCCCCAAGTGCCTTTTTCCAGGTATTCCAGAGTTACAGGCTGCCATTCAGGCTGTGATTATTCCCCCCAGCTGCACGCTGGTTTTTCCTGCCTTGTAATCGGATTACTGTGATATTAGCAAATAAAAGCAGGAGCTGAACAACAATGAAGCCTGAACACAAAACAAGCAGAGAGGGAAGGGAACATCAGCAGGCAGGAGATTTAAAAATATAAAAATGCTAAAGTGATTTGTTTCTTCCTTCCAGCTGGAGCCCTGTGTAAACCCACGTTCACACATCACAATTCTCATGGCACAGCTTCTGTGTGAACAGAAACTCAGGAACCAGGGAAAGTTGGGCTTGGTGGGCTGTGATTCCAGTTTCATACACAAAGAGGGAAGATTTCTATTTTTTCCCTTAATGCATTGTCATTTTTGTACCCACATTCTTGATTTATCCAGAAGGTAATAGCATTTACAAGTTTCATTTGTGGCTTTAAACTGAAAAAGAGTAGGTTTGGCTTGGATATTAGGGAAAAAATCCTCCTTGGGAGGGTGGGCAGCCCTGGCACAGGGTGCCCAGAGCAGCTGTGGCTGCCCCTGGATCCCTGGCAGTGCCCAGGGCCAGGTTGGAGCAGCCTGGGACAGTGGGAGGTGTCCCTGCCATGGCAGGGGTGGCACTGGGTGGGATTTAAGTTTCTTTCCAAATCATTCCGTGATTTGTGAGGATTCATGATTAACCTGCCCTGGACACCCACTTATCTGAGAGAAAAGACTCAACAGGCCTTGAGCTCCCATCTCTGCAGCTGTTCGTGCTCACACAAGCATCCTTGAAACTGGATAAAAGAACCCTCCAAAGGGAATGAAGGTATTTTGTGAAAAGAATGAGATTGTGAAATGGGAGATAAAAATTGGCAGCAGTTTTTGGCTGTTCTTTCCCTCTCTGGGATCAGAGCTGACCACCAGACACAGGGGGAGCTGCCAACATTTTCATGACATGAAATTTTCATGACAAAATGATCATCTAGCCCCAAAATCTGGCAGTCTAAGGGGATTGGACCTAAAACCTCTAGCCCTGAGTGTGGCCGAAACTTTACTGCTCATAAATTGACATTTTCAGATCAAACCATTTTTAATGGGATTTTTATTGCATCCCAAAGAACCTGTTCTTTCACCATGGGAATGGATGATGGTGCTAGAAAATTGCTCCCATTTTTGGGGGGTGAGGAGACAGCAATTCAGCAATTCCCAAATTAACCTGGGCTTATTGAGAGCCTTGAAAACAATGAGCATGTCCCCAAAAGGAGGAGATCTCTGTGTGTCCCAGATGCAGAATGTTCACCTGCTCAGGCCATGTCAGCATTCAGGGGTGTTGGTTTTAGCAATCAAAATATTTTTATTTTGGAATAACTTTATTCCAAACTCCTTTCCCATCCCTGCTGAACAAAACTTCACCAGAAGGGATTCTCTGAGATCCAACAAGAGAAAAGGCAGGAGGAATCCCAAACCCTTTCCCTGGCTCTGCCATATGGATCAGAGTGGATGCAGGAGCTGAGGTTGTTTTAACTCCATGAAGGAGGTAACACAAAAAAAAAAATCTGAAAATGAGGGAGAAAACACAACAAAAATCTGAAAATGAGGGGGGAAAACACAACAAAAATCTGAAAATGAGGGGGGAAAACACAACAAAAGTCTGAAAATGAGGGAGGAAAACACAACAAAAATCTGAAAATGAGGGGGGAAAACACAACAAAAATCTGAAAATGAGGGGAGGAAAACACAAAAAAATCTGAAAATGAGGGAGGAAACACAACAAAAATCTGTTTGGGTCAGTGTAAAAAAACCCTGTCCACGTGGCCAGCAGTGTTTCAGTCTGAAATGGATTGCAGACCATAAAAACCACGACCAGGTGAACTCTGCCTGTAGCACTGAGTGCTGCTTGTGTGTGCAGCAGTAAATTCTGATCTCCTTACTCTGTAAAAAAAAGGATTTCAGCTGCACCCGTGTCCAGGGAGGGATGATGTGCTCATCACCAGATCCTGTAATGGGGAGCAGCAGTTCACACTGCCCAGGCTGGAGCTCTCAGATGCTGCCGGAGCAGCACCGCCCTTTTCCAGGTGTGAACTGCAGAAATGGGAGTCAGGCTTGGTGGCAAGCAGGAATAAAAGGCAAATAAACCCGAGATGGGAGCTGTTCACCCATTTATTCTGGGTAATTCCCAGAGCTGGAGAAAGATCTACAGCTGGGAGAAGGGAGAACCTTCTTGTGTTTAGTTTGCTCTCGCTGTGGAGTTGCCAAGGGAATTTAACTCTTACCTGGGCTAGGAACTGAAAATCGGGAATTTGGCTGTTATGCAGTCTCATTAAAAACGAACAAACAAACAAACAAACAAACAAAAAAACAAACCAAAAAAACCAACCCAAAAAAACCCAAACCAAACCAAACCAAAACAAAACAAAAAACAAAAAAAAAAACCCCAACCCCCCCAAAAAAAACTCCCAAACAAACAAAAAACCTCAAAAAAACCAACCAACAAAACAAAACAAAACAAACCAACAAACAACAAAAAACCCACAAAAAACCCCACAAAAAACCCAACAAACAAACAAACCAAAACAAAAAAACACACACACACAAAAAAAAAAACCCAAAAAACCCCCCACAAAACCCCAAAAAACCCAAAAATACAAAACCACAATAAAGTTTGATTTGGTCTAAATTAAGGAGGCTTTTTTGGGAGGAAATTTGGCCAAATAACAGGGTGTTCCACAAGGAGCTGAGCTCAGCAGTCCCCTGGGAGAACAAATCTGGACCGTGCTGCTTCAGTTTTCTGTTAAAAATTGAAGCAGTGATTGGTGTCACAGTGAACTACTCACCAAAATTAAAGGTCTTGCAAAATAAATCTTGGTAGGTAGGCAGAATATTTAGAGGAAATGAGGGTTTGGTGAGAGCCCCTGGTAAATTAACAAATATTTATAATTTGTTTTCCCCACTGCTGCTGATGTTGCATCCTTTGGTTATAAATATGCAGGTAATAATAATTTCCTGTAATTAGCAGCCTGGAGGGAACTTGCAGGACTCAGAATAATGGGAGCTCCTGGGCTGGGATGGAAGGGGTTGCTCTTTCAGAGGGAATGATATCCCAGCAGGATCAGGCTCTCCCAAATATTTGGGAGAGGTGGGAATCACCCCAGTGTGGGTGTGCTTAGCAATAAGATTCTCCATCTCCCATAAATCTGGTTATTTTGGGACGTGAATACACTCAGAGAACCTTTCCAGCTAACTCAAAAATACCGAGTAAATTCTAGGCAAGGAGCAAGTTGTGGGTGTTGTGTAGCTCTGACATTTCCCTGGTCTCTGGCATTTTGTCCATTTCTATATATCATCACCATGACTACACTGGGAATGGCTGTGAGAACTCCGGGATAAATCTGACAGCACCTCCTTAGGAGTACTTAAAATCGTGTAATTAAGTAAGAAAATGCAGCTGATTGAGGAGGTTAGAGCTGAAGATTACAGCACATTTCATGATTAACAATCAGAACATTCTTTCCCAAACCTCTCCTAATTTAGCAGGATAAGGTTTTAGCTGAGGCTCTGTTCTTAATGCTGCAGGGAGGGAGGGAGAAGGGCAATTTCCCACCATTTTCATTCCTTTTCTGGTGTTTACTCCAGTGTCAATCTTGGTTCTAATTTTGCTGCCTGGGTTAACTGACTTAACAGAAGTGGTGAAAAAAGGCAAAAAGGTCAACGCTGCTGATCACAGAGCTGTAATTTCCTTCAGTCTCCTGGCAGTTGATAATTAGGATGGAGGAAAAGGATAAAACCAAAGCATTTTAGTGACAAAAGCTTTGCACCCATCAGTTAATGTGGCAAAATGAATCTTTTCTCTGAAATTATAGGTTGGTTTCAGAGATAAACTTGTGTTTATTTAGTGGTAAAGACATTTCTGTGGAACTCTGCAGGTAACCTGTTGGAGGGAAAGAAAAGTGGCTCATGTGTGGGATACAGGGGTATTATTTAGAGTTTTAAATAGAAAATGTTGTTTTGGTATGAAAAAATCATAGGATGGGTGGGGTTGGAAGGGAACCAGGTTGGATCAAAGATGTGAATCACTGAGGGGACAGCAGGAAAGGGATCCTGAGAGACAATTCCTGGGTGGAATTCTCCAGGGAGTTTGATGTGGAATCTGTAAAAATGTGAATTGCCACCTATTTGCATGGCAGCCTTCAAAAAAAACCCCAAAAAACCCCTTTGCTACTTGGCTTATTTTGCCTTCCATGGTAACTGAGTCAACCTCTCCACGCTTTTCTGGGAAAGTTATTTAACTTTTCCTCCATCACTTGGTCGAGTGCCCATGTTGGGGATTACAGAAAAAAATCAAATATTCTTGTTGTTTTATTCCTTTCTGTACACCCCCACTAAAAATGAAGGGTTTTTTAAGCTAAATATATTATTTAGAAGTGTGTTAAAGGTTGGAGACAAACTGGAAGTGCTGCACAGAAGGTTTAAAAAGGAAAGAACTTCTTATTTTCTATGATTATTTCACAAAATAAATACCAACTGCATGCAAGGGCAGGAGCCCTGAGAATAAGGAGTCAACACATGCAGCCATGGAATTGGAATTTTTGCACCCAGATCCTTTGAGGGAGTAGAAATTTTTTATCTTAATATTTGTGGTGAATACTGATTTCAATTGCATCTCCTTTGGAATACGTTATGCAGAGTTTTTTGCAATATTTTAAAGATTTTTTTGCTTTCACATAGAAAGTAATAATTGGAGCAATCATGGGGAGAACCAGCAAGTTTTTCCCCCTCACAACACAGTAGAGATTTAAATTTCTAAGTATTTTAAAATAGCTAATGCACTGTGTTTGCATCTTTATTCTCCTATTGCAAAATTCAGCGTGATTTGGGGAGGGAATTAAAATTAAAAAACCCATTCCTGATCCTAGAGAAGTTTGAGTGTAAATACAGCTGGAAAAGTCCTGTGTCTGCATGTCCCAGGTGTGGAAAAGATGATGATGAATCTCACTTTTTTTCTTGAAAACCCTTGGGGAGGAAGTGCCAGCACAGATATCATTATTAGCATATGTTAAACCAGAGCAGAAAAGACTCTTTACACAAGAGCTGCTGCTGCAGTGATCAAATATCTCCATCTCCACTGCTGCAGGTCAGAATGTGCAAATTAACAGGAATATTCAAGCATTCACTCACTGCCAGGGAATGGCAAGAGGTTTGCAGCAAACAGGGGCTGTGTGGTGTTTTTATCCTGCCTGAGTGACAGTGCAGTCCACAGGAATTATTGACTCAAAGGAGAAGAACATGAAGCAGGCATTTAAAATTCAAGCCTGTAATTAACTTACCTCGAAATGATCTTGCAGGATTTATATTGCCAAGGGTTGTGGGGCTGAAAAACTGAGATTTTTTTTTTTTTTTTTTCCCTGCAGAGCAGGCATGGCACAGTTAATCTGAAGGGGGAAACACTTCAGTGTTTGGAATTCATGATGCTTGTAATAAAATAAAGGAAAAGGAGCTGTGAAAGGGCACGTGACAGACATTATCTAACTCTGTATGTGCTGAGAGGGATCAGCATTTATTGTCGAGTTAAAGCGACAAACTGAGAATTTTGCAGAAAGTTCCTCGCTGTGAACAAGGCTGCACATTTGAGATAAAAATAGGCAGAGCTGTGGATGGAACTCCAAATTATGTAATCCTTTAATGCAAGGATTCCAGCCTTTTTCAGGCAGAGAAGCTTGATACTTCTAACAAGTTTTGATATTGGGTTGGTGCTGTTCAGGCTGTTCTGTGACTCTGTCCCCTCTTATGAGACAATCTTTAATTTCAGCATATTTATCCTCCTCCAGCCTTTAATTTCAGCATATTTATCCTTCTCCAGCCACAGACCCAAATGTCAGAAAATCTGAATTTTCTACAAGAGGGAGGTGCTTCCATCCAAGGCCAGGTTGGGTGGGCAGCTTGGGGTTGGAATTGAACCATCATTAAATTCCATTCCAACATCAAGAATTTTATGTTTCTATGAAGAGATGCTTTGCTTATTCAAGGCATTAATGCAAATAAGAAAAAAAAAAATTAATTACACATTTTGTTCTTGCTGAGGGCATCTCCTTTCTCTGAGTGTTTGCATCCCTACCTGTTCCTGAGATGTGCTGGCTGGAAATTGGCCATTCAAGAATATGTGAAAAGCTATAACTTTGCATGCTTTTCCCCTACAATAACCCCATTTTCCTCCTGGAAAACAAATTATCTTCAAGCCCTGCTTTCATTTCAGACCACTGAAGATGCATGAACTTGTAATGTTTTTCCCAGTGTTGCCTTTTTAGCTGATATTATCCTGGAGTGTTGTAAAAATCTCTAGAATATATTTTCAGATTGGAAAATTGCAGCACTCTGCTTCAGATGTGTTGAAATGTTGTGTTCCAGCACCAGTAAATGGCTCTTTGCAGTTTTTAAACAAGATGTGAGTCCTGACATATTTCTGGTACTTCTGTTTTGATCAGTCAGAATTACCCAACAACAACAACAACAAAAAAAATCTGCCAGGGAGTTTTTTGGTTGTCCTGTTCTGCATTTTTTTTAAAGTGTAATTTTTCATCCATCTGGCTGCTGCTAGCCTTATCCTTGTGCATCCCCTGCAAGAGTGACTGATGGGAATATTTTTATTTTCAGCTCAGTGCCCTGCAGTTCCTGGGTCAATTGGTGAGAAATGCCATTGCTGACCCCGAGGTGTGGCTCTGCCTGGGGGTTACAGAGGGAGGGAATGTGATTTTGAGCTATTTTTAGGTTTCCAGATGTACTTTGCTGAATGAAAGTTAGAACAGCCCTGAATATGGTGATTCCAGTCCCCTGAGTGCTTCCTCCTTCCTCTCTTTCCTTCCAAATCTTTGGGAGGGGATGGATGGACACGGCAATTTCACAGAATTCCAGAATGGTTTGGGTTGGGAGGGACCTTAAATCCCACCCAGTGCCACCCCTGCCATGGCAGGGACACCTCCCACTGTCCCAGGGTGCTCCAAATCCCACCCAGCCTCGCCCTGGACACTTCCAGGGATGGGGCATCACCATCTCTATCCCTCTGTGGGATTTTCCTTATGGCAAAGTGAACCCTGAGAACAAATCAAGCTGTTGTCACAGCAAGGTGTGGAAATTTTGCTGGAAACCTGAGCCCCTCATCATCCTCCTCATTTAATCTGATATCTTCCAGATTTGCATTTTAGTTATATTCTGAATTGTTTCCTTAGGTGCTTCCTGAATCAGTGCTGCTACAGGTAGTGCTGGAATGGGGGTGAAATAATTCCTGTGGAACAGCTGAGAAACTTTGGGTTTGCTGGGCCTCTTTCACTCACTATTTTATGCAGAACAGCTCACGGGATTCTTTGGTTTGGTTTATTTTTTTTAATTTTTCCCAGCAAGTTTCCAAAGTATATTTATGTAAGGAGTAAATGGGATGGCACATTCCAGAAAAAAATGTGTGCACTTGGACACTTGCTCAAAAAAGCTTCTAAAAATGTCCAAAAATCCAAATTTACTGAAAGTCAGGGTCAGACCTGAGAACTAGAACCCGACAGTGCTTCCGTGGTCTTTGCTACAACAGGAACGGGAAGATGAGGGATGAGTTAATCAGCAAGTTGCTAATTTACCTTTAATCAATAACATCCTTAATAAGTCCATGTTATCAAAGTCTAAACCACAAATTGCTCTGCTGCCTCCCCTTACTGCGCGCAGCAATCAGAGCTCACACTGTTAATAAAATAGATCTAAATTTCATTATCATCTCCTGAAACGAGCTTGTGTTCACCTCTGGCTTGATCCTTTCAGTTGTCCCCAACTGTCACAGCAATGGGGATCTTCTCCATGGGAAGATATTTCCATTGGGATTTTATTTTGGGCTGCAAGGGGAATTTAATTGATGTTTCCTGATCCTCAGATTTGCCTCACCCACGTGGCTCACACGTGAATTTCCAATTCAATTTCACCCTCAAACGGGAACAGCCACAAATCCAAATGCCTTGCTGGAGCTGCACAAAGTGAATTATGTGGATAACAATATTTTATCAGGCTTGGAAAGTGGCTGTGTTTTGTCCAAAGCAGTAAAACTGTATAAATGAATCTCTAAGTCACTGTAATATTCATTGCTTGGATCTCATCCTTTACAAGCAGGGGGACAGAGGAGGGAATTGCCTCTTACCTTGGTGGAATTCTTTTATTTAAGCCTGCAAATAATATTTAAGGAAAAAATAAAATCCTTCATAGGTTTAAGTTATTTCAAATATTTTCTGTCAAAGCTGGTGAGGGCCCGTTCTCTCTGGCCTTCTGCTCCTCAAACTTTTTATTTTTTGTAGGATTCATTCAAACCTTGGGATTATCTTGGGCACAGTGGGCTTTGGGCCATCATTTGGGGTCTCTCAGTTGTGCCACACTTGGCTGTCCGTGGCTGCCACCCCTCTTTTTCTGTCTTTATTGTCCTTTAATTCCTGCTGCTCCATACTGCTGGACCCGTTTGCTCCCATGCAATTCCTCCCTACTCTGAGCAGCTTTGAAGGATAAACCTAAGAAACAAGCTAAGTACAAAAATAAAGATAAAATAATAAAAGAACCCCACCTCCACAACATTTTAGAGCATTCTTGTCTTTTCTTTAATTGCATTTCAGTTAACAAATCAGTTCCCTCAGTTATGTCTGTTTGCTCCATGAGCAACCTTGTGGAATAAATAAGAATAAGGTTTCCTTTAAGTGTTTCAAAACCTTGTATCATCAATAATATTTTTTTTTCTGCTTTTTCTCAGCAGTCCTAAATTCAATAAGGCTTTAGTGGGAGCCAGCCTGACCAGCACGTGATGATTTATCAGAGACATCTGAGTTCTCTGTGCATCCCTTTTCCAAATGATTTCCTGAAGTACTTTTGGCTTGAGACTTACAAAATGCAGCCTCCTATATTTTCTAGGAATTGCTACCAAAGTTTTCGTGATGATGGAAGGATTTCACCTCTGGATTCCCAGGTTTCTCAGGCCCACAGCACACTGAGTGCTGTGATGTGACAGCAACAGAGATTTTTGAACTTTTGATGCAAATTCTGCTCTTTTAATGGGCAAAAAGTGATGTTACCAAAAAATGGTAAACACCAGGTATTTTCCTGCATTGTGAATTTCTATTGGCTGAGTGGATTGCAGCTGTGGAAATGCAGATTGCTCAGCCCAGGTTTGAGTGAAAGTTAGTGAAAGTTAGAACAGCCCTGAATATGGTGATTCCAGTCCTCTGCATGCTTCACCCTTCCTGTCTTCCTTCAAAATAAACAGCCTTAGGGCAGAGTTGAATGTTCAAATATGAATGTCATTCCAAATCTGGAATTTGTGGTGGGAATGCTGCTGCCACCTGCAGCAGGTCAGACAACAAATTGGGTGTTTCTCTGCAGAATCTTGTGATTCTGACCAATTTTTTAAAAATTACAACTTCTAATTTCCACATTTTTTGCATTTCAAAGCTCTTTGCATTTCCTCCCTTAAGAAGACATTAGTTTCATGACTTGTAATTTGTTTTCTTATCGTAGCAGGTCTGTTGAACATCTGTTTGGCATTTCATTTCTAATATTTCCATAAACTGCAAGCGTGAGTAAATTGCAGGCTGTGACATTGAGGGCTTGCATTTATTGCAGGCAGGATGTGGGGAAGTGGAGGGCTCATCAGTGAGGGAATTTGTGTCTGTGATTTTGTATCCCAGAGCACTGAAACACAAACTTTAGGACAGCCAGATGTTGGTTCAGGTGGAGCATTTCCAGCATGACTCAGGGATGTCTCTGACTGCTTTTTGTGTCCTGGGCTGGAGCATTGGCAGAGAGGGGGAGAGGGAAGAGCTGCTGTTGTGGCAGGGGGTGGGTAATGCTGTGTTTGCAGGAGCTTGGTGTTGGTGTCTGAGCCAAGGATAACTCTGATTGCTCTGATTTCAGGCTGGGGTCAGTGTGGATGGGTGCAGAGAGCACCTGAGCTCCCAGAAGGGGTTAATTCCCCTTAAAATTCCACTTTCAGACACAATCCCAATTATTTTACCTGGGCTCACTTTTGTCTCTTAGCACCAATACCCAGTACCAAAGAGCATTATTCTGTCCTTTCAACAAAGAATTGGGACATAAATTCAGGAGAAGAAAAGGGAATGTGGTAACAAGGTAGAGAAAGCACTGGCTTTGTCCATGAGGAGGATGGAGGGATGGAGGGATGGATGGATTGGATGGATGGATGGATGGAGGGATGGATGGATGGATGGAGGGATGGATGGAGGGATGGATGGATGGATGGATGGATGGATGGATTGATGGAGGGATGGATGAATGGATGAATGGAGGGATTGATGGAGGGATGGATGTAT
>VXBR01000463.1:210799-228536 GCA_013400215.1 Cisticola juncidis | reverse complement strand
GGATGGAGGGATGGATGGATGGATGGAGAGATGGATGGATGGATGGAGGGATGAATGGATGATGGATGGATGGAGGGAGGGATGGATGGATGGATATTGGATGGAGGGATGGATGGATGAATGCATGAATGGAGGGATTGATGGATGGATGGATGGATGATGGATGGATGGATGGACAGATGGATGGACGGATGGATGGAGGGATGGATGTATGGAGCTATGGATGGACGGATGGATGGATGGAGCTATGGATGGACGGATGGATGGATGGAGGGATGGATAGAAGGATAGAAGGATAGAAGGATGGATGGATGGAGGGATGGATGGACGGATGGATGGATGGATTATGGATGGATGGAGGGATGGATGGATGGATATAGGGATGGATAGAAGGATAGAAGGATGGATGATGGATGGATGGTGGGATGGAGGGATGGATTGGATGGATGGATGGATGGATTATGGATGGAGGGATGTCCCGTTCTGCTCACAGCATCACTCGCTGTTGTGGCAGGACATCAGCATCCTCCCACACTGAGGGCTTTAAGCTCAAACGAGCTGCAAAGTGCTGCCAATCTGTCTGAATTCATCTTTGAGGCAATACAGGGATCATCCAGAGCTCCTTGAAACCATTGAAAATGCTGCCTCTGGCTTCAGCAGATTTGGATGAGACCCTGGAACCTGGAGCAGCTCAGCTCTTTTGTGTGGTTATCTTAACAAGTGAAGCTGAAAGGAGAGAATCTGCCCGTGTTAGAGATGGAAGGTGCAATTTAAACAGAGAAAGAATCTTCTTTCTCTTTGCCTTTTAGGCTCTGATTTCTGATGGTCACTATAGCAACAGGAACCAAAGAGATGAAGGACTGGGAAACGTGCACTTCACTATGACAAGTTCAATTTACAGCCAGCTCAGCAATGTAACCAACCTGTGTCATATTTAATGAGAAGCTGTGCACAGGTACCAGAGCAGAAGAGGGCTGGGGAAACCTGGGTTTGACTAAATGCTAATGAGCCTTCCTCATTAAAGGCCTCAGGATGAATGAAATGTTGTGATGGAGCCTGGACTTCTGTCAGAAGGGCTGGAATCGGTCAGGGAGGACAGGAATTTACATTTTAGGGGTTTTAACTCAGTTTTTGGTGCTCTGGGTGTGGCAGCAGTGGGGCTGGGGGCTCTGGGCTGCAGCAGTGCCTTGGCACAGAGCTGGGCTCGGTGGATCCCAGAGGGATCAGGATTTTCAAAAAACAATTCAGTTGTACAAACAACTGTGAAAATGTGGCCCAAAGGCATCTCTTGCTCTGGAGACAAAGGCATTTAAATCTGTCACCCTGGAGTGCTGGGGTGAACTCCCAGTGCTGGGAACAGGACAGGACTGCCCAAACAGCAGGGTAAAGAAACTGGAAAATCTGCCTTAAATACATTTTGTCTCTATCAAACCTGGATTTTTGGGGCTGTCTGATGTCATGAGCTGTCATGGGCTTTGGTGGAGAATGGTTCTGCTCACAGAAAATCAACTGTGTGGTTGCAAGGGGGGCACAGCATCCGTGTCCATGAATGTGGGGTTCTGGTTTTTGTGTTTTACCTGACAAAATGTTCTTCTTTTGTGTTTTTTTGATGTTTTTTCCTTTTTTTTTTTTTTTTTTTTTTTTTTTTTTTGCTTAGTTTTTTTGGGTTTTTTATTGTTTTTTTTTTCCTTCATTTTTCTTTCCCCCTCCTGCCAACAGCCTGATTTTCTCCTTGCTGATTAGGCCATTCTGTGCATTTTTGACTGCTCTCTCCAGCACATCTCTCCTGCCTGTCCAACCCCTTTTCCGTGTGCTCCCTGCTGTGATATGAGCACTACAGATCAAGAGGACAATCAGCTGGAGAACAATATGACAGCAGGTGGGGATTATTCTCTCCCTTCTGATGTGACTCAAATATGTGTCAGTCACCAAACAAAACCCTCTTTCAGTTTAGAGGCAAAAATAGATTGGTACATGGATAAATCAGCAACAATAGATTTTTTTTTTTCTCTCCACAAATCTGCATTTTTTTCCTCCTAATGCTGCTTTTATGCATCTGACTTTTAGCAGCTGTGATTTCTGTTCCTGGTGAATGTACATGGACTTTATTCAACTAGATCAAGCACTTTTGTGTCAGTAATTACTGTGATGGAGCAGTTCAGCACTGGGCAAGGCTGTGCATGCTGTTAATATTATGCCTTACTAGTAGGACTGTACTTGTGCAGAGCCTTTATGGGGTAAGGAGTATAATCAGAAGTTAAAGTGGATTCTGTGTAAATAAGATTAGACAAAAAAAAAAAAAAAAAAAGGTTTAAAAGGTTTACAGGAAAGCAAGCTTGCCTTCAAACCATCAGTCCAGCAGATGTGGGTGAACTGGATCAGCCTAAGCTCGTGTACAGCCTCTCTCGGTCTCAGCACTTCCAAAATTTAGCAGCACTGAGCTCTCTCGGGAGCTGAGGGAATTCACTCTGGGAGCCAGAAGATGCAGTGTGCATTTGGGGGTGGATGTTGGAGGAGGGAGGAGGCAGCAGCATCCCAACATCCCAATATCCCAGCATCCCAACATCCCAATATCCCGATATACCAGTATCCCAATATCCCAGTATCCCAACATTTCAGCATCCCAATATCCCAATATCCCAGTATCCCAATATTCCAATATCCCAGTATCCCAACATTTCAGCATTCCAATATCCCAATATCCCAATATCCCAATATCCCAATATCCCAGTATCCCAGTATTCCAATATCCCAGTATCCCTGCATCCCAGTATCCCAATATCCCAACATCCCAATGTCCCAGTATTTCAGCATTCCAATATCCCAATATCCCAATACCCCAGTATCCCAATATCCCAATACCCCAGTATCCCAGTATCCCAGTATCCCAGTATCCCAGTATCCCAGTATCCCAGTATCCCAGCAGTTTCTGGTGCTGCTGTGTCCATGAATATTGCTCTCCTTTACCTGCCCTTTGTAACTTGGCTTCTTTCCGTTTCCATGCCTTGTTTGTCCATGGAAATGCTCCTGTTTCACCCAAATTCTGCTCTTTCCCTTCTGCCCGTGGCTCTTCCCCTGTCTTTGGGTGAGTGGCCCTTTCCCAGGAGCACTGCTGGTGTCACCTCCCTGTCCCACCCACTGCCAAGGTCCTTCTCACTCTGCCTGACTTTCCCACCTTGACTCTGCTTGCTCACATTTTCCACTCCATCACACTGAGATTCCTCAGTCTCCCTTTTATTTCCCTTCAAAATTAATTTCCTTCCTATTTTATTCTTAGAATTTTCACATCTCCTGACTCCTTTTTGTTCCTGTTCATCAGTGCTGCTGTTTTACTTTCACAGAAGCTTCAGACCTTGTTCAGAAATGCTCCCCTTGCCCTTTGAATTAATAGTTTGATTTCCTTCCTGCTCTCCAGCCCATGCCCTGGTGAATATTTGTTGATTTTACCTTACCTAATGAGTGTTTGATGTACTTAAATAATCACTGGAGCACTGGTTGGGACTCCCTGTGTCCCCTTTCCTGGATGAATGCTCTGAAGAGGGGCCAGATGTCAATGATTAAAAAAAAGTAAAAAAAAAAAAAAAGAAATCACTCTACACAGCACAACAAATCTTTAGTTGTCCTCTCCAAAGTGGAACAGCTTCAGCACAGCCTGCAGGCTGGCAGCCAGGGCTGTCTTTTGGGAAACAGGAGATATTTTGAGTCCAGCAGCAGAGAGAACAGAACCCAAATTGCTGAGCCATTAGCTGAAGGCAGCTCTGCTGTAACACACCACTGATCTCCCTCCCTCTTTCTGTCTCTCAGGAAAAGGTCTTGGCTCTGTGGTGTGAGGAGCTGGCTCAGTCCTGCATGTCCTGAACGGAGCAGTGATTTCCCTGCTCCCTGCATCCAGCTTTTCATCCCCTCTCCCTGCTCAGGGCTGGCTGCTGATGCCTTGGGAAGGCTGAACTGGAGCAGAGACTGGGCAGAGCTGGAGAATAAAGCAGGGATTTACTGAAATCCTTTAGGGTACACCTTGGACAGGACAAGAGCCTGGCCAGGGCTGCACCCAAGGAGGACCCAAAATGGTCCCAAAATGCACAAACGCTCCCCAGGTCTCACACTTTGATGAGTTTTGCTCCATTTGCACTTTGGGGTTGAATTGTCCCATCCCAGCTCCAGGCTGGGAGGTCCCATCCTTCTTGTTCCTCCCTGCAGCCCCCCCTGTTTGTGCTTTGGGGCTGAAAGTTGTCCTGGGTGTGCAGCAGGAGAAGGATTTGTTTTGTGTCCCTGCTGTGTGCAGAGCTGAGTGAGCCTGAGTGTGAGCTCAGAGCTGCACCCTGGGCAGCACAGGGGCCGCAATACAGGGAAGAGGAAAACTGAAAGCATCACTGCAGGTCACAGTTTGGGTCCCAGCTTGCCCTACCCAGCCCTGGTGTCCCCCAGGGGCCATCCTGGGTCCATCCCTGGCAGGACGCTGTGCTGAGCTCAGGTTCTGCTTTCAGGGCAGGTTCGGTGCTGTGTGGAGCCCCATGACTTTGGGTTTGGATGTTCCTGCCAGGGCAGGGATGCTCCTCAGGCTCCTCAGGTTCAGGGGCTGCTGGCTCTCAGCTCCTGCCTCCCAACCCTAAGGAGCACCGGGCTGGGCATCCCCAGCCTTGTCCACTGCCTGCAGCCCCATCCCCTGCTCAGGAGGGGCAGAGCTGCCTCCCCAGCCTGGGGACAGCTCTGTGCTCTTTGTCACTGTCCCTTTTCCTGGCAGCCCCATCCCCTGCTCAGGAGGGGCAGAGCTGCCTCCCCAGCCTGGGGACAGCTCTGTGCTCTTTTTCCCTGTCCCTTTCCTTGGCAGGACCAAACCCTGTGACTCAGGAGGGGCAGAGCTGCCTCCCCAGCCTGGGGACAGCTCTGTGCTCTTTTTCCCTGTCCCTTTCCTTGGCAGGACCAAACCCTGTGACTCAGGAGGGACAGCGCTGCCTCCGCAGCCTGGGGACACCTCTGTGCCCTTTGTCCCTTTTCCTGGCAGGACCCTGTGGCTCCTTTAATCCTGCCATGGACTGAGGCTGGTTCCAGCAGTGGGCTGGGCAGAGGCTCCTGGCTGGGGAGAGCCACGTTCCTCTATCGATGTCTGCTCTGCTTTTATCTCTGCTTGACATTTTCTCCTTCCCACCTTGCGAGCCTCAGCCTGAAATAATTGAAAAGCAATATAAAGTGTCTTATTTATCTTTGTTCAAGACAGCAGCTTGTTCTACCTTTAAATTCTCCGAGGACTCGGGGGCAGATTTTTTTTTTTTGAAGCACTGCTTTATTCTTGGGCGAGCAGTACAAAGTTTTCTAATGTCTATAAAACTTGGGATTGCTTTCTGCAGACTCCAAACAGGTGATCATGCAGCCCTCCAATCTTTCACTTCTTTATGGGGTATCATCTTGGGCCTCTCCAATTTTAAGGATTTTTTTTTAAGTGCTGCTCCTCTGCTGTACTTTCATTTTGCCAGGATCTCACATCGTGTTTGCTTCAGGCTCAGGACTTGGCAGACCTTTCTTCCTGCCATAACTTTTTGGGATCTAAGTAACTTTGTCTTTAAAAATGCAATAGGTATTGAATTATTTTATTTTTATTAAGAGCGTTGAAAAAATAATCATCCCAGCAATAATCTAAATGGAACATTGCAGTTGAGTTACGTAAATATTTTAAATTCTTGTCTCATTTTAAGTAGAGAGAATCCAAAATGTCAAATCCTTATGGAATGAGGACAGCTTTTGGTTATTTGTTCCTGAAAAGCCACATTACTAATTAGCTGTGTGTTTTACTTTCCTTGAGCTTTTTTTTTTATATCAACAATAGGTTAACAAAAACCTGTGAACATTTTTTTTAGCAAGATAGTTTAAATCATATATATGTGTGTATATATATATACATATACATATACATATATATATATATATATATAAATAACTGTATCTTGGGATTTGTTGGGATTTGGTGTCTGTAATAACAGCTTTATAATATTTATAATAATATATTTATATTATTTCCCAGGGTAAGTTGCCTTCTTACTAAAAAGGAGACGAAGAATTTAGGGTGTCATGCCTCAAGGTTTGTGGGGATTTTTTTGTAAGGCCCTAAAAACATGTGCATGCCTCTGATGTCTTGTAGGCTGCTGCTTTTTGCTATTTTCCTTTAGAATTTTTATTTGGATATGGCTAAGCAGGATCCTTGCCCCATAAAGTGCAATTTAAGAAAGAGAAGTCGAGAAGGAACCGAGGAGCTGTGAAGTGGAAGAGCGAAAGGGCGAGGTCTGTTAATCCCAAATAAAAGCCCTTAGGAGTGCAGGAAGAAGACAACTGTGTAAAATCAATCACTCAATCAAGCACAGCCCCACGTGCCTCGGTGGCACCCGTCCAGAGCCACTTAAAGCAACCATAAAATTAACAGCTCAAATAATGAGCACGTCAGCTCCAACCAGGGAGGCTCAGCACAATGAGAACATCCAGCCCTGAGCTGGGAACTGGGGCTTGCACAGAGCCTTGCAGTGCTGGGATGGGAATTCTGTGGGTTGTGAGGCTTTGGGGATGGGGTGAGCTCTGACGGAAAGTCCAAGAAAAGGGCTGGGGGTCCTTGAACCTCAGGAGGTGCAGACCTTGCAGGTATTCCATGGCACAGGTGTGGCCCCAGCCCTGAGCTGGGAATTGGGGGTTGCACTGGGTTGAACAGTCCTGGGATGGGAATTTTGTGGGTTGTGAGACTGTGGAGATGGAGTGAGCTCTGAAGGAAAGTCCAAGAAAAGGGCTGGGGGTCCTTGAACCTCAGGAGGTGCAGACCTTGCAGGTATTCCATGGCACAGCCCTGAGCTGGGAATTTGGGGCTGCACTGGGCTGAACAGAGCCTTGCAGTGCTGGGATGGGAATTTTGTGGGTTGTGGGGCTCTGGAGATGGGGTGAGCTCTGAGGGAAGGGCTGGGGGTCCTTGAACCTCAGGAGGTGCAGACCTTGCAGATATTCCAGGTGTGGCCCCAGCCCTGTGTGGGAGCAAGGATGGGACAGCACTGGCTTTGGCAAGGGAAAAGCAATGGGAGTGTGGGATCTGCCCCTTCATCTGGCTTCTCTGTGCTGAGTGTCATGAAAACAGTTTAAAACCAGCTCAAAAAGGTCTCAAATTCAAGAAGAGAATGAAAAGTACTTTGGCTACTCTTGTTGGCACGAGTTCCTGCAAGGGGAGATGAAAAGCCACAGGGTTTGGCAGAAGAAGGATGCAGTGATCTAAAGCAAGGGCTTAAAAAAGAGGAGAGGGAAGAAGGGAGGGCTTTTGGCAGAAAATCAGTGGATTTGGTCGAAGTGTAGATAGCAGTGGATGTGAAATGAGGAGAGGTGGGGATCACCCTTGGTGAGATCTCGTTGGAGGAGGGGAGCCTGTCACACTGTCCACAGGGTTGTGCTGCCGATTTCCATAATGCAAATGTGAGCCATGTGATGCCTTGCACATCCTCTGTGTTCTCTGTCTCCTGTGATCTGGTGAGGAGCTCAGTATCATTTTTAAGCACATTTCTAAGTCTCTTAATAAGCAAAAACCTGAACGAGGCACTCTAAAGCCAGGAGGCAAAGACATTGAAAAGCTTTTAGTTAAAATCCTCATAATTTGGGGGTTTCATTAATTTTTTTTTTTTTTTAATCCTCCTCTCAAGTATTTAATTTCACCCTTCGGTCTTGCTGCAGCCATCATGTTTTAGCCATGCAGCATCCATTTGCCTGTAATTACAGTCGTGTCATTCAGCTTTCAAACACCCCCTCAGACACTCTTTTGGCAAGTGGAATTTTAAATAGAGAGAGTTAATCAGCAGCCAGATTGAGGCATTGCAGAGAGATAGCGAAGCTGCTTGATATTCCTCAGAACTCTGGTGCCTGTTTTATGTGTGTTTTAAACCACGCTGTGCTTGATGACCTTGTAATGATGAAGTCTGAAGGGAAGCAGAGACTGAATCATCACTTCTCAGACTGATGGTTTTGGCAGAGGTTGATGCTCTGCACACGGTCACGGGAAAAATATCTGTTTTCAAAAATATCTGTTTTCAAAAATATCTGTTTTCAAAGTCAGGACATGGATTTGGCACCTGGCCCAGCTACCCAAAAACATCTGCAGAGCTGCAGTGGTGGCTGCTGCTGAGCAGGGCACAGGAGGAGGTGGGGATGCAGAGCCAGATGTGCTCATCAGCAGCTGCTCTGCCCCCTGTGCCTGCATTTCCAGAGCTTTGCCTTTCCCCAGCACTCTGGGTGTCCCAGGAGTGACAGTGGCACAAAGCCAGTGTCACTGCCTGGTCAGAGAGGAGATTGATGCAGAAATTGAAATTGAAATGGGGGAGTTGTGCTGGCTGGGGAACCCAAAATGCTCAGAGATTCAGGCACCCCAGAGCTGATTCAGAACAGGCAGGTCTGAGCCCCTGGGTGTTCCAGCTGCCCTTTCTCAAAAACACATGGACATTCAGCACTGCTCAAGTGCCAGAGCCACGAGATGCTGGGGGAGCTCAATCCCAAAATCCAGCCCTTGTTCTGGCACCCTCAGTTTCCAGCTGCACAGGAGAAAGGGCTCCTTTATCCTTTATCCCGGGCAGCCCAGACCTTTCCTGGCACCTCCCGTGCTCCTGGCAGGGTCCAGCTCTGCTCCTGGGGCTGCCAGAGCTGCCTGGTGGCACCAGGCTGGTGCAGGCTGGGCCATGCAGAGGGGCTGCCAGCCCCAGGTGTCTGCCCCAAGGCTGTGCTGACCCTCCTGCTGCTGATGCCTGAGGATTTCAGTTTTTATATTTCCCATGTATTTGTAACCCTGCAGTTCTTGAGTGCAGAACTCCAAACCCCACACACAGTGGGAGCTGCTGCTGCCCCATTTTGGGCACACACAGCAATTCCTCTCCAGGCCTGGCAGCCAAGGACACCTCCCTGCCTCAGGCTGAGAGATGGGAACAAAAGGGAGCTGGGGCAGCAAACTTGGGGTGAATGACTTCATTCCCTGGAGCTGGAATTGGGAGATGAACCTCAAAATGCAAAGGGACCAAACTGATCAAAGTGTGCAAACCTGTGAGCTGGGGTCCATTTTTGGGTGCAGCCCCTGGGGGGCTTTGCCCAAAATGTCCCTGAATTCCCTTCAATAAATAGAACAGCTTTTTGTTCTCTTAATTTTGTCTCTTTTTTTAGGTAGCCCAAAAATGCATCACTGCCAACCCCTCCATCCCAACCCCTCCACTCCACACAGCTGTAACTTCCTAAAACCACATGCAGGAAATCTCTGACCCCTCTGTGTCTGCACCAGGACCCCACACCAGCAGATATTTGGGGAATTGCTGCTGTGCTGAGGCAGAGCTGGCAGCAGAGCTGGCAGCATCCCAGGGAAGAAGTGAGGGCAGGGAATTGGGAGCAGAGTCCCTCCCAGCTGCCAGCAGTGCCCAGAGGGAGAGCAGCTGCTGCAATGGGCAGCCAGAGCCTCCAGGGAAGGAGTCCAAGCCCCAGACACCACTGGGAAAGACAAAGATTCATCACCTTCAAGGCTTGTCCTTGGACATGCTGGCTACTCTCTGGTCTTGAGATGAAATAACCTGGTTTTTCTGTTTTTCAAAAGAGAGCTGAAATATTTTGGATACTTGATTATATAATTAGCTTTTAGCTGCTCTGAATACCGTGGCTTAATTATTCTGGATTCCACTGTTAAATAATTAGAGCTGTCTTGTTTACTAGCAAATTTTCTGTTTGTTGCTCCAGGGTGATTTGTTTTATGAAATTAAGTACCCAGGGCAAGTAGCATTCAAGTGTCCCAAATGCCAGCATAGAATTGGGTTGGTTTGTTTTGCCTCTGGGCAGGTTTGAGATGTTTCCAGAATGGACATAACTAACAAGCTGTCTCTTGGTTTAAGATCCCTCTCCTTCCCAAAACCAAATCTTCCTTCTGTTTTTCATTTTTCCGTGTTTTTTGTTTGGTTTTTTTTTTTTTGTTTTTTTTTTTTTTTTTTTTTTTTTTTTTTTTTTTTTTTTTTTTTTTTTTTTTTTGGTTTTTTGTTTTGTTTTGTTTTGTTTTGTTTTTGTTTTGTTGGTTTTGTTTTTGTTTTGGGGTTTGTTTTGGGGTTTGTTTTGGGGTTTGTTTTGTTTTGTTTTGGGTTTTTTTGTGGGTTTTTTTTTTTTGGTTTTTGGTTTTTGGTTTTTGGTTTGGTTTGGTTTGGTTCGGTTCGGTTTGGTTTGGGTTTGGGTTTGGGTTTGGTTTGTTTAGTTGGTTGGTTGGCTGGTTGGTTTTAATTTTTTTTTTTTTCATTTTTTTGTCTTGAATTCTGTGTTGCCTGAATTGTACTTGGAGCTACTTCCAAGCTGAGGATTGACATCAGAACTTTGGCTTTGTCCCTGCACCACTTGGATAATTTGGGATGATTCTCTCTTCCCCATTGGGATAAGCTGTCAGCTCTCCCAGCAGTTCATTGAATTGACCATTTCTTTGTGTTTTGGGATCCCCATTGCAGCCCCAGCTGCTCTGAAATCCTTGGATAAAACTTGTAGGGAAAAAGGAGGATAAAGGGAGGATTCATACTGTAAATTTTTTAAGAAGGTTGTGGTTGGGAGGGAAGTCTGTTGAGCTGATTGTTGACCAGGTCCTTTCCCAGAGGAGAATCACAGCCATTAAATTATGAGTGTGTTTTGGAGAGCCCAGGTTTTGTCACCCAGCCAGCTCTAACTATGGCTCTCTGTTGACAAAACCTGTACAAATACACTTTATCAAGAGTGTCTTTTATCTCAGATGAGGAGGAAAACAAAGCAAGAGAAGGAATTGTCTGTAGAAAAGCTTCTGTCCCTCATTTATAAATGTCTGTGCAGCAAACAGGGTGAGAAAAAAGCAGCCATCCTGTGCTGCTCAGGTCACGGGCTGGATTTTATACCAAAAACAATAAATGAATCAAAGGCAGAACACTGACATATTTTGAGGAACAAACCCATTGCAATGCCAGGTAAGACCTCCCTTCCCTCACAGTGGTCAGCAGAGTGGCCTCTGAAAAAAACAGGGAAATTTATAGGGGATTTATATTTTTCTCCTCCTACATGGAAATTTACGTGTCACCTATTTAGGTTTTTTTTTTTTTTTTTAAGCCTCTGCAATATCTATTTAGACGCCTGGGAAGGGGGAGGAGTGCGTGTCCTGTGAGGCTTGGCAGGCAGTTTGGAGTTTTATAGCAGTGTGCTTGCTCAGTTATTTTTATCCTGTTATTACTGGGATGCCTTGGATTATTTAATGTGTGGTATGGACTCCTCCTCCTCCCTGCAGGCTGGACTTGCTGGGAGGAGCATCCCCCATCTCTGTCCTCTGTGTCACAGAGCCACAGAGCCACCAGGCTGGGAGAGACACTCAAGTCATTGAGTCCAACCTATTGACTCCAACCCAGTTTTTAGGCATCTGTGATGACTCTTTTGTGCTCACTCAAAAGAATTTTGCCACTCTCTGGTTTCTGGATAACTCTGATGAAGTTTTTGGAGCTCCCCAGCCATGTCAGGGAGCACTGTGGCTCTGCTGAGCTCAGGGAGTGATGTCCTGTGTCCCTGCCTGTGACAAACCCAGGCTCACACCGCACTGGGACACACTCATGGGAACAAATCTTTCTTTATTTGCACAGGGATAAGGGTTGGTACAGCCAGCTCAGTGAAATGGAGCTGCTTGTTAATCCCTGGAACTCCATCACAGGGCTGGGCACAGCCTGGGCTGGGGGTGATTTGCCATGGCAGGTTCTGCTGCTTTGGTGGTTTTTCAGACAACTGATGCTGTTTAACTTTCCACAGCCACACAATGATTGAGGATCTCTGGGCAAAATGTATGGGAGTTGGGTATCTGAGCTCATTTAAAGACCTTGTTACATATTCTTACTCCTAAAATGTGGCAGCGAGCCAGTTTTCATAGATATTTAAATACTGCCAGAAGCACTCAGAATAAAACCCCTTCTAGGTGACTATCTGCATCCTTAAACTTTTACATTCTTCTGTATATCTAGCATTTAAAGGCTTAGTTTTCAAGTCCCATTTGTTTGAAATAATTTAATGAGTCCACATTGCTTTCAACAAGTGAAGATCTTATTTCAGACAGGTATTTTTTGCAAGAAGGTTAAGTAACCATCTCAGTATCTACAACTCTCTGAAAGGTGCCTGTGCTCAGGTGGGGTTGGTTTCTTTCTCCAGGCAGCAACTGAGAGAAGGAGAGGACACAGCCTTGAGCTGTGCCAAGGGAAAGTCAGGTTGGATATTAGGAAAAAGATTTTATGGAAAGGGTGATAAAGTATTGGAATGGTCTGCCCAGAGGGGTGGTGGAATCACCATCCCTGGATGTGGTTAAAAAAAACTGGATGAGGCACTGTTGCCATGGTTTATTTGAGATGTTAGGGCTGGGTTGGACTTGGTGATCTTGAAAGTTTCTTCCAACCCTGTGATTCTGTGATTCTGTGATTCTGTGGTTCTGTGGTTCTGTGATTCTGTGATTCTGTGATTCTGTGATTCTGTGATTCTGTGATTCTGTGATTCTGTGATTCTGTGATTCTGTGATTCTGTGATTCTGTGATTCTGTGATTCTGTGATTCTGTGATTCTGTGGTTCTGTGATTCTGTGATTCTGTGATTCTGTGGTTCTGTGATTCTGTGATTCTGTGATTCTGAATTCTGTGATTCTGTGATTCTGTGATTCTGTGACTCTGCGATTCTGTGACTCTGAATTCTGTGATTCCATGATTCTGTCATTCTGTCATTCTGTCATTCTAATCACCATGAAAAGATCCCAAGTTGGAATTTCTTTGAATAGAATTCAAGTTTGAATTCTCTTAGGACTCTCCAGTGCCCCTGGGTCCATCCCTGGAGGGCAGAGCTGGGAAGAGGGGCGTGCTCCTGTGGGATGCTCGTGGTGAGGAGCACCACAGGGCCCTGACACTGCCCAGGTGGGACCTGCTCCTGCAAAAGCTGTCTTTGAGTTTGGTGCCTCCCTTCCCTGGGAGGGAAAAGGCCCAAGTAGGAAAAGCCCAGGTTTGGGTAGTTTTACCTCTTTTTTGATCTGTGGGGTGGTGAAGGGCTCTCTCTGACTGCAGGCTATAAACTGCTCAGTTCCCCCTGTGAATTGCAATAAATTGCTACCAACACCAAGCAGAGAGAAATGTGACTTTTTTATTGTTGTTTATTTTTTAATCAACCCAGAGTAAGCCTGTGCATACATCTATTACCAGAGACCCTCTTCTTTTTCCCTTTAATGATATCTCTGCTGCCAGCCTGAAGATTGACTGTCTTGGGCTGGCACATTTCCAGCATCAGTTTTTCTTCTTGTCAGCTTTTCTCTTCTTTCTCTCCTTTTTTCCTTTTTCTCTCTTTGGTGGCAGTATTTCTCTGTTCAGCCTCATTCTATGCTAGACTCTTCCCCACCACAAACCCCGTGCTGGGATTTGGCTGCACGTGCTGAGGAGAGATAGCAAAGCGTGCTTGGAAGTGGCTTTAAATGCTCAAACACATGGGAGATGTCTGCTAGCAAAGGAAACGTTTAACTGCAAAGAAATCTACAGTTCAGTGGATTTATGGAAATGAATTTGACTGCGAGTCAGGTCTGGAAGGTATAAAATGTGCTGGAAGGTTTGTCGGAGGGGAAGTGCATGGAATGGCTGTGCAAGAGAAGGAAGAGCAGGGCATGAGGACATGGATTTGGGGTTTGTTTAGTTGTGCATTCATCCATCAGGGCCTGGGCTTGGTATTTTTTCCTGTCTCATGTGGATGGCAGTGTTTGCTCCTGGGCTACCAGCAATTCCCAGCTCTTTGTCACTCCTGCCTGGAGCAGGAGCTTGACTTGGGCTGCACATCCTGCATCCCTGACTTGTGCTGCACATCCTGCATCCCTTCCTGCTGCAGCCCTTCCTGCTGCAGCCCTTATTCCTGCATCTCTTCCTGCTGCAGCCCTTGCTGCTGCAGCCCTTCCTGCTGCATCCCTTCCTGCTGCAGCCCTTCCTGCTGCAGCCCTTCCTCCTGCAGCCCTTAGTCCTGCATCTCTTCCTGCTGCAGCCCTTCCTGCTGCAGCCCTTATTCCTGCATCTCTTCCTGCTGCAGCCCTTGCTGCTGCATCCCTTCCTGCTGCAGCCCTTCCTGCTGCAGCCCTTTTTCCTGCATCCCTTGCTCCTGCAGCCCTTGCTCCTGCCTGCTGTGCTGTTTATAGGGCAAGCCTGGGACATGGAAAAGATCCAGGCTGAGGATGTGTTGCCTGTGTAAGTCCAGGACGTGGGAAGCTTTTAGGGTTTTTTTGATGCACAGGGCTGGAGTGTCTGGCTTTCCTGCAGCCCAAATCTGCCATGTCCTGGCACAGGGCACGGGCTGTGCAGCATCTGTGTCCTGGAGAAGGAGAAACCTGCTGTGCTCACCCTGCAGAGCCCACTGATGGTCAGGACAGCAGCTAGAAACCACCACAAGGCACCCAGGGGAATGGAGAGTGGGAGCATCCTTCAGGTGTGAAGATGAAAGCTCTGAACATTCCCTGTACCCAGGTTTTTTCCCTTTTTCCTGCCAGAGCTCAGACTGCACTGAGCTGTCAGCACGTTCATTCATCCACACCAAAAAAAGAAAAGAGATGTGGCTTGGCCTTTTGCCTCAGACCTTCCTGACTTTGCTGTGTTGCACAGGGCAGCCTGCAGGGATGCAGCCCTGCCTGTGCTGCTCCTGCTCAGCAGGAGCAGCTGCCTTGCCAGACTCTGTGTTTTCCTGGGCTCAGGTTCCAGCCCAGCTCCAGCCCCGTGCTGGGGGCAGGCAGGAGCCACGCTGCTCCAATGACACCGAGAGGTTTTCTAGGAAAAGCACTGTGAAAAGTGCTGCCAGCTGAACTGCACGAAATTCAGTGTATATGGTCCTAAACAACGAGGGTTTGTAGATCTTTGCTTGGGCACATCATGGAGTTTATGGGGTGTAAAGCAGTTTCAGAACTGACAGTGCAGAGATCAGGAAATGTTGTGCATCTGGAAATGGAAGACAATGGGTGAGTTCTGTGCTGGGGGAGGTGGCTGAGCTGTCAGTCCCTTCCCCAGCTGAAAGCAGAATTGTGGCAGAGTGACAGTCACAAAATCATCATAGAATGGGTTGGGTTGGGAGGGACCTTAAAGTTCATCCCATTTCCATGGACAGGGACACCTCCCACTGTCCCAGGCTGCTCCAAACCCCAGTGTCCAACCTGGCCTTGGACAATCCAAGGATTCAGGGGCAGCCACAGCTGCTCTGGGCACCCTGTGCCAGGGCTGCCCACCCTCGTGGTTTTCTTTCCTTTTCTTTAATTTTCTTCCTAAAATCTGATCTAAATCTCTCTCTTTCTCCAAGTGGAGCAGTCTGGTCAGTGGCTGTGAATTTTCCAGTGGATGATGCATCCTTTAATTGGGTTCAAATACTTAATCACGTCTATGGAAATACCAGGTAAACAAAACAGACCTGCAGTAATCAGAGGTGGCAGCAGCAGCTCTTGCCTTTTCAGATTCATTCCTGGCATGGTAATTTAGGGGAGAAAATCAATTATAAGCTGATGGAGATGGTCTGAGTTTGGCCTTTGGGGGTGAGGTCTCTACTGCAGGTGTTCAGGACAGTGGGAATTTCTCTTTTCTTGGTTTAGTTGATAAAGCAACAATTCCTCCCAGTAGTGCATGGGTAACCTTTTTTTAAACAACATAAATGATAAAATATTTGAAGTCTGGCAATTTAGGGAAAAATTTAATCCAGGCAATGAGAACTGGCAGCAGTATATTGAGATATTGGACAGGTATTTTCTTGCAGGTAAGGCTGTAGATAAGAATGAAGATAAATTGGTTATTTCTTCGTGACTGTTGCAGTAAAATCTCTTTTCTTTGGAAGACTTTCTTACACTGGTAAGGAAATAACCCAGCAGAGTTTCAGACCCAGCCCCAGCCCCAGCAGATGGGGATGAGTCCTGGTGGGACCAGGAGGGAGGGTGGATATGGCAGAATGGAAATGCCTGATTTGGGAGTGCCTGCGGGGTAATGATGTGAACATTTCACCATTAATAGAGAATTCAGAGACAGTTGGTGGCGGAAAGAAACTTAAAATAGCCCAAACAGGTGAAATTAGCAACAGCAGGGGAAGCAGCAGAGATTTCCAAAGCAGGCACTTGGGAAGCAGGGACAATAAAACTCAGTAAACAAAATGCAAAGCTGTTTGGAAGGTGGATGTGCTCCTGAGAGGTGCTTCCACCCTGGAAAGGCTCATTCTGCATCTGTTTGTGCATTTCAGATGGCCCAGGGCAAGATTCAGAGAGGATTTGAGTGCTGCAGCTTTGTTTAGTGCAGCAGAATTTAGGAATCACCCTCACCTTGAGCCTGTAGCTGCCTGCTGGATGCAGGCTGAGAGTTCTCTTGGATTAATTACCTGTAATTGTCATTAAATGAATGAGCAGATCTCACGTTTTCCTTGGCTGTGCTGTAGAAAACCTCCAGGCTTCCACTCCCAGTGGAAGAGAGTTTGGAATATGGAAATTCTCCCTTTATTATTCAACATTTCTTCTTCAACACAGCCCCTGTTGGTGGGAGCAGCCCTGCAGGAGCTTTTCCTGAGGGACATTTCAGCTCAGAGTTTTATTTTCTCAGAATGCTCCATTACTGCAAGGATTTACCTTGGAGAAGAAGCTGAAGAACAGCTTTTTTCCTCTTTTGGTAGATCTTAAATGAAAATAAATTATTCTAGTAAAAGATCCTGTCAGAAATTAAGTTGGTGTTAAATGTGGATTAATTATTATCTTGTTTTTAATCTCTTTTTAGGTTATGTAGGGAAGAGACTACCAACCAAATGTGCAAAATCAAATGTTTTTCATGCATATATTGTTCATTATGTCCTTTAGCTGCTGTTCTCTTTTAGAGGATGAAAGATTTCACCTCTTCTCCACCCCAATATCTGCAGTTGTGTTTGATTTCCCAGGGCAGCTGCCCAAGAATATCCCAGACCCTCAGCCATGCAGAGCAGTCTGAATTCCTGAACTATCCCATCCACTCCACTGGGGCAGTTTACAGAGGAATTGTGGCAAGAGAAGTTGGTTTTTTCCCTGTCCATCCAATTACCTTTGTGGGAAAATACCCTTTTTTAAATGATTAATCCATTGAATCCAGGTTATGGATGAGTCCAGTGACGTTCTCAGCAACTCTGTGTTGTAAATCTTACATTACCTACAGCCAGAAATCTACAGATGCTTTACAGCTTAATTCCTTGTTATTATGATGTTAAGAATTAGCTAAGTTTCTTGAGAATCATGCCCTTAAATGGTGCTACAGGCCTGGTTTTGGCCCTGGTTCTGAGGTCTTTATTTCTGTAGCTGAGGAGTTTCCTGGGCTGTAATCCGTGCTTTGCCAAGCACAGAGCTGAGTGTTGCAGAACCCTGCCCCATATTTTTGTGGCAGGCTCTGGAGTGGTGACACTGCTCTATGAGCTGCATGGCAGCTGTCAGGGGGATATTAATGGGATAATCTATGGAGGGCTTTGATGGAAACGCTGTAATTGATGTGTTTGTGACCGAGGATCGCAGCGCTCGCTGCCCGAGGGTTCAGCGCTGCCTCTGAGCAGAAATTCTCCAACCAATTCTTCCATTCCCATTTATTTCACCCACTCTTGTGTTTGCCTCGTCCACCCACAGCTGCACCCCTCAGCTCAGGAATTTGGGCAATGTGACTAAACCAGCATCACCCTGGGAATGCTGCTGTAACCAGCCCAGCCTTCACAGCATCACCCTGATCCCAAATATTCTGGGAATG
>VXBR01000463.1:190949-205074 GCA_013400215.1 Cisticola juncidis | reverse complement strand
TTGGGATAAGACTTTGGGATAAGACTTTGGGATAAGACTTTGGGATAAGACTTTGGGATAAGACTTGGGATAAGACTTTGGGATAAGACTTTGGGATAAGACTTTGGGATAAGACTTTGGGATAAGACTTTGGGATAAGACTTGGGATAAGACTTTGGGATAACACTTTGGGATAACACTTTTGGATAAGACTTTTGGATAACAAGGTGCTGCTGCCTGGAGCCTTCTTTGGTGCCAGCTGTACCTCCTCCTCCATCANGGGAGCAGGGAGGGACAGGAGGTGGCAGGGACAGAAGGACAGACAGGGGGAGGTGTGGGGACAGCAAGGAGCCAGCTGGAACTGCAGAGGGAAGGGAGAGGAAGGAGAGAAAGAGCCAGAGCTGTGTGGAGCTGCCCATGGGAGGATACAGAGAAAAGGTATGAGAGAATTTTGGATAAGACTTTGGGATAAGACTTTGGGATAAGACTTTGGGATAAGACTTTGGGATAAGACTTTGGGATAAGACTTTGGGATAAGACTTGGGATAAGACTTTGGGATAACACTTTGGGATAACACTTTGGGATAACACTTTTGGATAAGACTTTTGGATAACAAGGTGCTGCTGCCTGGAGCCTTCTTTGGTGCCAGCTGTACCTCCTCCTCCATCAGGGGTAGATGCCCCATCCCTGGAAATGCTGAAGATGAGGATGGACAGGGAAACCTCCTCTGGTTGAAGCTGTCCCTGCCCATGGCACAGGGGTTGGATTAAATGAACTTTCAAGTTCCTCCCCTACCCAAAGCATTCCAGGATTCTCTGATTCATGAGCTGCCAGCAGTGAGACAACTAAAGGTGCAAAGCTCTGTTTGCCCACAGCCTTGAGGTCTCAGTATAATTTTTTTTTATCAGATTCGAGTTTGTTTGAGTCCTGAGGGAGCAGGGATGGATCCTGCTGTGCTGTTTGCCTTGGGACCTCCTCTCCCACTGGGAATTTCCACACTGGACCCTCACACTCTCATTCTCACTGGCCTGAGGCCCCAGGAAATCTGTTTCCTGCTCTGCATTCAAATGGGAAAGAGCATTCCCTGTACACTAATGTGCATCGTCAGTCTTTCAGAGATGCTTGATTTCTGTTTGATTCTTAATTATTATAATAGTTAAGGCACTTAGCATGCTTTAGTGATTTACTCCATTTAATCGGATGTAGTGATTAGAATATCTTTTATATTGCCCTCACTGCGGTTTTAATTTAAGATTATAATCTCATGGTTCTTTTCAGCTCCTCTGGCTTTCATTTAGCTCTGCTTTTCTTTTCTGATTTCATTTTGTTTATTCTTTTTTCCTGCTGATTCAGTAAACATGCTGCTAGGATGATTTCTTGGGAAACCTGAGCCTGGTTATAAATTCTTTCATTCAGTGAAGACATTAATGAATTTAAAAAAAGATACAAAAATGATGCATGAGCCTGTGCTCTGCATCTGGAGTTGTCTGTTGCTTTTTGCAGTAATTTGTTAGAACTAAAAAAAGGAAAAAAGAAAAGCAATTATTCTCTTGATGGGGCATGTGAAATAAGGAGATGGGAAGTGGTGATGTGATGTCCTCTGTGGGTGTCAGTGAAGCAGGTTATGAGCCAGGGTGAGAGATTTTGGTGTTTTGGAAGAACTCTGGTGAGGGGAACTCAAATCTGAGGCTGTTGGCTCAGTCACCATTGCTGAGGGCACCCCACAGGCCCTGGGAGGAGAGGAGGGGGTGCTGAACGAGCTCATTCTGTGGGATCTGAGGACAAACAAAGCCCTTTCTGCAGGGACAGTGGCAGATTCTCCAAATTAATCTGACACATACAAAAGCATGTTCTTCCTTCCTCTGGGTGCTGCACAGAATCACACAGATAATCCAGCTGGTTTGTCACTGTAGAAATAGATGGTATCTGTATTTTTTTCTCTGCTCCAATGCCAAATTCCAGGATTCCTCCATGGCTGGAGTGCTCCTTTCAGGGGGAAAGGGCCAGCACAGATCCAGGCACACACAGGGACTCGGAGGACCAGCAGGTCCAGCAGGAGAGGAGTGGCTGCTTTGTGAGAAATTCCCATTTGCAGTTAGGCTGGGAAAGCTGAGACATCCATTTGAAGGGCTGCTCAGTGCTTGGGGGTCTGTGCAGCTGAATTCCATGGAAGCAGAAAAGTGTTTTATCTGCTTTTCTCCTCAGCAGCACAGATACTGCAGCAGGAGCAACAGGGTTTGCTTGAATCCTAACACAGAACTAAAATTACAAACCCCCAATCCTTTATCTTGGAAAAGTAGCAGGGATTCTGTTCAAACAGAATAGAGGATGGGATCCTCTGTGCAGGGCTCTAGGAGTGGCACTCCAAGAAGGGAAATTCCTCATTCCCTGTGCCCGGGGCTGGGGAGAGCTGGAAACACAGGAATCCTTTTCCTGCCAGGCCACCTAATGAGGTGAAAGCCACAGATCCATGCAGGGCCTCAGAAACAGCCTTTGATGAATTATTCTTGAGGCTGCCTCTTCACTCCTGTGTGCCCTGCACAGAATCCCCTCCCTGGACTGTGGGAATTCACCTTCCACGCCAGAGCCTTTCATCCCTGGGAGCTGAGCTTTGTTCTGGAAGGTTCCCAGTGAAATTTGGCTCTGTGCAGATCAAGGTGCATCTGAACACGATTTCAGATACCTGAGCTGGCTCTGGGTGACCACAGCATCTGCTGTGACCATGCTGGAGCATCCCATGGCTGCACTGCCAGGAAACATCAAAGCAGCTCCAGCGCTGGGAGCTGCCAGCTGCCAGGCCTGTGATACAGGTCCTAAGGCAGTGAAAGTGTTGTTATGAGTGCAAAAATATTAACAAAACGCTGGTTATTTAAAGGGAATCATTTAGGGCTCATCTGGCTAATGAGGAAGAAATAACAGAGCTGAACACTTGCTCTGAGTTGTGGGGAACTATCAGGGACAACACCTCGTTAGCTCCCTTGTGGAAAACTCCTTAGCTGCCTCTTATTAGTCTTTCATTAATTAAAGCCCCAGAATTCAGGGTTTTTTGTTAGCTGTTCCCTCGGCATGAAATTCAGCTAATTCTTCTACTATTGGAAACAAAGCTCCCAGAATGAAGTTTATTCTTAGAGTGTTCTTGCAGTTATTTATTTCATATTGCTGTCATGCATGGATGAATTTATATGATGCTCTGATGACCTTTAGAAATTCTTCTGATTAAATGCTGTTCTACTTCATTATGACATTTCTGTACTTGTAGTACCCGATTTGATGTGTACAGCTTAATAACACAACTAGACATGAATGCTAATAACTTTACAATTCATTGCATTGCTATTTTTTAATGTAGATGAATTTTAAAACAAGTTTCTCTTGCTGCAGGCTTACATGAATCATATAAATTAGGAGGTAACAAAAGAACATATTAGCATTTGTTAGCCTGGATGCACAAATTTTGTAGTAACCATTTTAATATGTACTACAACTTTTCCAGCCTCGAGTTTAATATGTACTACAACTTTTCACCCTCGATTTTTCAACCAACATCGTAATTGAATTGGTTTCCTTCTTGCCTAAGGATAATGATTTTACACTGATGGAATCATTATTAGATTCTAAGGATTATACTGATGATGCCTGCTTTACATAGAGATAAAAAAAAATTAAAATTATTCAATCCTAAACCACTTCTTTTTTCCACAAAGGCTACTGTAAGTTGGAGATAAATGAATTAATTATTGTGTTTAGAGTTGCTGTTAACATCCAGCATCCATAACTGGAGCCAGCTCCTTGCAGGGCTCATCCCAGGCTGTGCTGGAGCTGCAGGTGGGCAGGGATGAGTTCATGGGGAGGAGAGGGCTCCTGAGGGGCTCAGGAATCTCCTCACCCACAGCACAGCCCCAGCAGTGCTCCTCCTCTAGAGATCTATGGAAATCTGGCCAATTTTTGGACTAATTCAAGCTCTGGGGAGCAAGAAAACCCAATCCCTCTCTTCTGGGGGGAGAAGCAGAGGACAGGAGAAGGCTTTGGAAGGTGTTTTCCTGGGAGGGAGCTGGTGTAGGTTCATTTGGGGTTTGGAGGAGCTGTCTGTGCTCCACCTCACCTTCCTAAGGGGTAAAACTGGGTTTAAGTTGGTCCAGAGCAGTGAGACCCCCTCACCTGCACCCATCACCTCTCCCTGAGCATCCAAGCTCTGCTCCTGGGATGGAGGGAGGGGAAAACCACCCAGGTTAAGCATAAATGATGAATTTCTGCTATCCTGAAACCCATCAACATTTCATGGGTAATTACACTTCAGGCTGCAGAAATAGCTGTTGAATTAATTGATTTTGCAGTTACATCCTGATGTGCTGAGTGGGTGTTGGTCTGCGTGGACGTGTCAAAATAACATCTTCAAAAGTCTCAGGGGTGAAAGGCATTTACCTCTGTCTGTTGAGTAATCAGCAATTAGAACACAATATAAATATCTGAGCAGGAGCAAGGAAAGCTTTTAAATACATGATTTTTTAAATTTTTTTTTTTGCCATTTTTACCTGTCAAATATAAAAGTGCCTGGAAGTGAAATTCAACAAGTAGTCCTCTTCCTCTGGCTTTTTAAAGCTGGAGGTTAACCTAAATTTAAAAAAAAAAAAAATCATGTTTCTTGAAGCATCTATTTAAAATAATTTAAAATCACAGCTGAGAGAGCTGTCAGTGTAACTCCAAGGGACTTGGAGGTTCTGTATGATTTTAAAAAGCCTTTGTGCTTTGTGACTGCTGCTGGATGCCACTGCTGAGGTCAGGGAACAGCACTGCTGCCCCTCACTTCAGCTTCACTCAGTTTTATCCACTCCAAAAACAAGAGCAAGGACCTGCACCAGCTGTAAACTCACATTACTCCACTAATTGTGAGCAGAGTGATCAATATATGAAATCAGACGCTCTGTCCGTGCTGCATTAAAACATTACCCAGCTCTGTGCTCCTCAGCTCCTCTGACAGGCTCCAGCAGCAGCACAGAGCTCCTGGTGAGCCTGGTTCAATAGTTTCCTTAAGCTGGGATGTAAACTTGTCTCTAAAAGAAAAAACAAGCTGACCTACAGGTAACAGAGCTGCATTGAATTCGTCTCGAGCACATGTTGAATTTTCTTGACACCATTACCCTTTTCCTGAGCAAACTTCAGAGTGGCCTTGATTAATAATGAAAATAAGGAAAAACAACCTGTAAAAGCAAAGCAGGAGAACTCGGTGGCCCATCTGCTTTCAACCTCTTACTCTTTGTATTCTCAGCAAAAGAAACAAAATCTCATCAAGCTTTCTTTTCAGCACTGAGCAGGGCTTTAGACTATTTCCTATGCTCAGCTCTTTGGAACAACAAAACAAAATAATTAAGGTGTTTCCAGCCATGTTAAATCAGGTCGATAGCAGGAGACAAGATCTCCAGATCCCAACCCAGCTCTGCAAAGCACTTATTGAACAGCCTGGGCTAAATTGTTTAACCTATTTGCTGCTGCTCCCCTGTCTTTAAAGGGAAGGCACAAGAAACTTTCCCTGCCCTGGCATCCATCACTGGGGGTGCTGGATTTTGTTTGGGAGGCTTTTGGAAGCCCAGGGCCAGAAACATCCCTGGAAAACCCCAGGGCTGTTTCCAGCTGGTTGATGGTGTTGGAAGGGACCAGGCTGTGTGGTGACAGTGCCAAGGCACAGATGAGACCTCCCTGAGCCTCACCTGGTATGAATTCCCTCCCTTTAGTTCAAGGTCTGAATTCCCTCCCTTTAGTTCAAGGTGTGAATTCCCTCCCTTTAGTCCAAGGTCTGAATTCTCTCCCTTTAGTTCAAGGTGGAAATTCCCACCTTTTTGTTCAAGGTGTGGATTCCCTCCCTTTAGTCCATGGTCTGAATTCCCACCCTTTAATTGAAGGTTTAAATTCCCCTTTAGTCCAAGGTGTGGATTCCCTCCCTTTAATTCAAGGTTTAAATTCCCACCTTTTAATCCAAGGTGTGAATCCCCACCTGCCTGGGAGCAGAGCAGCTCACAGGGCACAGCCCTGATGTCTCTGCTGCTTCATGAGCAGCATCGACTTTGGGGTTTTCTTGCTCCCCAGAGCTTGAATTAGTCCAAAAATTGGCCAGATTTCTGTGGAGCTCTAGAGGAGGAGCACAATCTGTTGTTGCAGTAAAGCCTCATTACAGACGTGGTGTTACCTTCCATGAGGGATCATTTTGGGAACATCTGTCACTGCTCTGTCACACAAGGTGGGGAGCAGAGCTGCAGAGAAGATTTGAGCTGAGTTTGGGGGATTGGGAATGATTGGGGATTTGCTGAAGTCTTGCCATGTGCTGTAATTAAAGTGCTGCTGTCAGAGGCCAAGCAGGCAGAAAAACGTTCCTGCCTCAGCTGCTGTGCCCTCTGGTGAGTTCATCCTAACTTCCAACCTTTGATGGGGAACTAAACTGGGGCTGGAAAAGGGAATATTTCAGATTGGGGATTTGTGAGGGTGTGCACAGACATGGAGGAAAGGAGCTGAGTCCCTGATCTGCCTCCCAATCCCCCAAATTATCCCACAGGCTGTGCAGGGAATGTGCTGTATCCCAGCTGTGAGACTGGAACACAATCCTGCCCCTCAGGCTTGGAGAAGACCTTTCCTTGGCACAGGGGATCCCAGTGGGATCTGTATCAGGAATGTCCAAAGGAAGGAGATGCTCCTGAGGGCTTTGGGCAGCTCCCAGGCTGTGTCTGGGACATGTGGGGCTGGCCAGGATCCTGCAGCTCTTGCAGAGTCCCTTGAGCTTCAGGAATTCCTGCATCCTGGAGCTGCCTCCTGGGGCAGAGGGAGCCAGGATCATTCCAAACTCTGCAGAGCTGGGATTGCCACCCTCACAGTGGTGAGGCAGCACAGAGATCTCCTGTCCCTCTCAGACCTTGAATAATTTCTTATATATATATATATATATATAAAGGCATCTTGAATAATTTGGGTGCATTCTGCTGGACTTGTGGCCTCCCTCTTTGCACAGAATAGGAATCTGCATTTGCTAGGAGAAAGGATTAATTCTCCTGTTGTTCCCTTTCCAAACATTTCCTTTGGTGTGGATGTCACCAAGTGTGTCTTTGAGGGTGGGAGCTCACGTCAGGCTGAGATGGAGCCTTGGTGTTTAATGTACAATGCACAGAGCTTGGATGGAGGCATTAATCATATTCCTATTGTCTTTGTTATGGTAATGGCAGAAACAGGCTCTTGGGGTTTTTTTAATTAAAAAAAAAAAAGGAAAAGGGGTTGGGTTTTTTAAAGAAGCATTATATTTCAGCAGCTAATGAAGAGGAAATAATGATGACTGTGCACTGTAATATGTATTAGAGAACTAATTAGACTATAGCAGAACTGCTTACAGATGTCTTTTAAACACCTGCTTGGTAATTTTCAGCCCCACGTGCTCCTCCATTCACCAGAGCAGGCGTGGTGGGAGGACTGAGGTAACACTGAAATGGGAAACAGCAACTTCAGCTGTGTCTTTTGTTTGCCCTGCTCCTTGTATCTGTAAGAACAGGATCCTGTGATGGTCACTGAGGGCCCTGGGGGTGGGCTGGGGTCTCTGGCAGGTGCTGGGAGAGGAGTCAGATCCATTTTCTGATTTCCTTGTGACCTCCCAAAGGCAATGTGGTGTCAGGGCAGGAGTTCCCAGTTCAGACTGGTGCTGCATCTCTGTTACCTGTTGTACCTCCAGCATTCCTTATCATTGATTTAGTTGTGAGTGTGGTTTTGAGACCATTAAAAGCCCTAAATCTGGAAATAACGTTGGCCTTCATTTTTAAAGCTGTTTTGAAGTTGTCTTTTACTGTCATAAGAAACCACAAATATTTTCGCTCTGTTATCTTGTTTGCCTTTACATTTCTGTCAGTTATGTAAATAATAGAATTCTAAACATGAATTACAAATGTGCCCAAAATCAAGCAGACATTAGAGTTCCTAACTCAACAATACCTGTGATTCATCTTGTTTCTCTCAACTCTTCCCAAAGGAAACCTTCCCTGGCTTCATGTTCAAGTGTTGGAGGACATGGAGCTGTTCCTGGGATCCTGAGCACAGCCCAATCAAGGATGCTACAGGTGAGCAACTCTGATTCAAAGCCTTTAATTTATTTTTTTTTAATCTTTGTGATGAAAATTTTCAGCAGATGCACAAAATCCTGAGATTGTCCCACGTTTAAATGGAGTATGACCACATTTTCCATGGAATAATGCATTTAAATGTAACCAACAATATTTTAATTCATCAGTATGTCAGATTATTTTTTCTCTATTTTGAAATTTTTGGTACTAAATTCCATAAAACAATTTCAGATTTTATTCCATAAATTCCATAAAACCCCATTTCAGGTGGTCACTGAGAGCTACAACTGATCCCATCCCCTCTGAGGGATCAGCTCTCCTTACAGAGGTGCTGCTGCTTTAGGTAACTTCTGCTCCTGAACCCTAAAATCTGGGTAACTTAATGCAGCCCCCACAGAGAGGACAGAGCTGAAGAGGAGAAGAGTTCTGGGGAACTTGGCAGGGTTAGAGTCCCAGAACAGGAACAGATAAAGGACCAGGAAAGAGGAGAATGCAAGCAGCATCAGATTCCATGAGCAGGTGTGGATTTGTTGAAGGCAGAGGGAAAAAATGAGAATTTCCTTTCCTCTTCCTCTCCAGCAGGGCCTGTCCAGGCTGTGTGGCAGGTTACACATTCATACCTGTTACAGTGGCACTCTGGGGGGCAGACACGTGGAATTTCTCAAGGTGCTTTGGGGCTGACAAAATCCCCCAGATTTCAGTGTCCATTCAGTCCAAGACATCCATCTGAAGGGATGTCCCAGGGACTCCAGTAATGGAAGGTGCTGCCCTTGGGTGGGAGGTTTACAGGCAGAGAGTGACAAAAAAATTACTCCAAGAATAAGACAAGGGATTAGTCTGGATAGAGCAAATAGCTAAAAACCCAGAACAACGCCCCAGCAGTTTTTGTCATGTTCCTCACTGGGATAAGCGATGCTCTCAGCATCTGCAGTGCTGGTGGAGGCAGCAGAGCAAAGAAAGATGCATCCATGCAGGGGAACGGGGAGGCAGAGCCTGGCAGGGCCCCTGGGGGTGCTGTGGCTCGCTGAGGCAGCCTGGTGGCTCTGTGACACAGCTCCTGTCCCCACTGTCCCCTGGCACGGGTGGCACCCGGGAGCTGCAGCTGTCAGAGCGAGCAGGGACCTGAGGGTTTCTGAGAAAGGCAAGCTCATCCTTCCAGTGCTGCTGGAATGGTGCTTCCCTTCAGTTCTGAGGGAAACCAGCTCACTGCCAGGAGGGGAAGGCAGGGAACTTGAAACAGGTCTTTTCAAATTTAACTTTTAAATTCCACAGTGTGCAGTTGTGCTGGGAGGTCTGAGGGGGTTTTGCCTCCACTCTCAATGCTGGGGTGGCACTGCCTGGGTGTATGGGAGACAAATCTGTCCCCACCTCTCCCTCCCTTGTGGCTTCAGATGTTGTGTGCCCTC
This sequence comes from Cisticola juncidis, assembly GCA_013400215.1. Lineage (NCBI taxonomy): Eukaryota > Metazoa > Chordata > Aves > Passeriformes > Cisticolidae > Cisticola > Cisticola juncidis. The sequence continues at coordinate 195,601 of VXBR01000463.1, read as the reverse complement.
TCCAGAGGAGTTGGAACAGTGCCACTTCACCAGCATGGGAAAAATTCATTTCAGTCCAGGAGGGCTGAAATGAAATCCCTGTGGAGGGTACACACGGATTTCTGGGGTCGGATCAGTCCCTCCAGGGGCTCTTCCCTACCAGTGCATCTCAGGTGAATCCAAGGATCTCCAGGGCACCTCGGGTGAATCCAAGGATCCCCAGGGCACCTCAGGTGAATCCAAGGATCCCCAGGGCACCTCAGGTGAATCCAAGGATCCCCAGTGCATCCCAGGTGAGTCCAAGGATCCCCAGTGCATCCCAGGTGAATCCAAGGATCCCCAGTGCATCCCAGGTGAGTCCAAGGCTCCTGGCTTGTGTTTCTGTGTAATTTCTCACCTGTATCAGCAGCACTCTCAGGCATGAGCCGTATCAATCTAATCACAAACCCAAACAAAGCAGCAGTCACTCGAATCCTTTATCTACTGGCAGGCAGCAGCAAGCCCTCATCTCTTATCCACTCTGCATACACACAATTTTTCTGCAGCCTTCATCAGCACCAGGAATTCAACAGCTGAGACCAACATTTATCTCAGTAAATCCAGCGTGTGTGCCTGCCCCTGCCCTGACTATTCAAACACGCAGCCACATCAGCGCTGCTCGTTTGGGAGGCGATGACAAGGGTCAGCATTTCATTCTTTATCTCCCGCTTCACCTGCTCCTGAATGCCACAGCAAGGCAGGGAACAGCATCCTGGGGGGCTCGGGGTGTGGGTGACAACCCTGCCGTGCCTGGCTGCTCTTCAGGCTGTGACAGGAGGATGAGGAGCAGCGGGAGGCAGAGCTGAGCCCCTGAGGTGGGAGGGAGATGATGGTGCCTCCATCCACGTGGGGAGAAGCCAAAGGGCAGAATTGCCATGTCAGATAGGAAACTTTCATCCTGGTCAAAGCTCAGTTGAATTCCTGAAGATGAGACAGGCTAGAATTGAGTTTGAATGTCTCGTACTCCCCTCAGGGCTGTGTTTTTGGGAAAAAGGATCCGCTGCTTTCCGCTCGGGCGGCGTTTACGTGCCTGAAAGGATTCAGCTGTCACAGCCTGCCAAGCTCTGAAAAGCTCTTGTTAAGGTCACTGGTATCAGAGAAGTGTCTCTCCTACAAGATCCCAGTGCCTCAGGGCTGCTGGCACTGGGGACAGGGCTGGTGTCAGGGCACTGTGCCACAGCCCGGACTGTGACCCCTGTCCTGAGCACAGCCCCACAACTCTGCTCCAGCTAAGTGCAAAAACCCCAGCTCCAGACATCCCTGACCTTTAAATTCAGGCTGCAGCCAACAGATCTGCTGCTAACCAAAAATCCAGGCTGGCTTTCATGTGTCTGAGCGTTCAGGGAATAGATGTAGCATAACATGCAGATGCTGGGCTTCCTGCAGCACGCCGCTGCTTTTCAAGCTCTCTCATTTCATGCTGTTACCTCCATCCCTGCTGTGGCTGTGAAAAGAGCCTCTCTGAGGAAAAGTTTCCCACAGACACAAAATCTGACTGATGTGGGAAAAAAAAAAACCAAAAAACAACAAGCAGTCACTTATGGTTAAATTTCTAAATGCAGCGTCCATCTGCAGCCTGGCAGTCAGAGCGTCTCTGCTGTGGAGAAACCAGCCCGTCATCCCTCAGGTTTCTGGGTGTGTTTTTGGTATATTTATCCTCATATTTAAGTGAAGAAATGCTGAATTTGTGAGCCAGGAGTCCTGTCTGCCACAGGTAAGCAGGGGAAGGTTTTCCCCCTGGAGCAGTGATGCTCCAGTGCCCTTTGGTGTGTCCATCTCTGTGTCCAAGTTCTGTGCTCAAAAACCACAGTGTTCTCCACAGAGAGGGAAATGGAAGCCTTAAGAGAGGGAAAATGGCCTCAAGTTGTGCCAGGGGAGGTTGAGATTGGATATTACCAAGAATTTCTCCCTGAAAGGGTTGTTAAGCCCTGGAACTGCCCAGGGCAGTGGTGGGGTCACCAACCCTGCAGGAATTTAAAGGAGGTTTAGTGGTGACCTTGGCAGTGCTGGGTTAATGGTTGGACTTGATGATCTTAAAAGTCTTTTCAGCCCTAAATGACTCTGTAGTTCTCTGTTCAAATGCTTTTTTTCTTTATCACCAATGAAAAATGCCCTTCAAGCCCAGGTACAGCAGCTGCTGGGCAGGTGGCACTCACCAGAAAATGTTTTCTTGGCACTTCAAATATCTTCCCTGAACCTTTCTTGACTCTTTAAAGCAAAGTGTGATGAATTATTGGCACGTGAGATAGACAAAATATTTGATGTTTCTCTAATGCTCTTTTTATTCTCTTCTAATTTCAATTTTTTTTTCTATGACACCACCATATAATCTAACATATTAAGCATATTGTCCCCCATAGTGTCTGCTAATATTTATAAATTTGTTTGGTTATTTTGGCCACAGGAGACATAATGAATTCCACCAGTAATTCCTCTCCTTGGGAGCTGGTCCCAGCCCTGTGCTGCCCCTATGGGAGCAGTGATGCAGGAGCTGCTTTGGGAATGGCAGGACTCGTGTGGCTGCATCTGGAATATTGGAAATTAACTGAAACATCATAGAACAGGGGTAAAAAAAGAGATTTCAACCTGATTTTTAGCATTTCAGTCTTGAAGTTGTGGCTGTGTGTAAGGAGGGAGGCTGTTAGCAGATGATGCAGGCCTGGAAATCAAACCATGGTCTCTAAAATCTGTGTTTTCATCCCAAGCATGCAGCTGGATGTTCATGCAAGGGAGAATTCTGATCCACGAGGCTTCAAGAAAATCAGGAGATATTTGGTTTAAACCCCTTGAGGAGGGGCCTGACCCTGTCCCACATTTTCTAGGAAGTGGCCCCAAGTACCAGAATCTCTTTTTTTGAGCTCCAGGAGCAGGAGTGGCTTCCTCATTGGAAAGGGAGGTGCAGGCAGCAATTTCTGCTCTCATCTGGGCTTTTCTAGGCTCCACCACGGTGTTCATGTTCAGGTGGCAGCACTCTGACCCCTCTGACCCCTTTTCCATCCAAAAAACCATCCTGGACCACTCCTGAGCTCTGGCAGCTCCAAACCATCACAGCCCCCTCACCTTTTGAAGAAAGCCTTCCCCAAAAGGGTCTCATTTAAAGCTCTGGCCTTTCTCATTTCCTCCCAGCTAATTAAGAGCAGAAGGGACATTCTGCTCCTCCCAGGGCACAAGTGAGTGTTTGATATCAAAACATTTCTGCTTTGGTTTGTTTCCAGCACATCAGTGAGGAGAGATGATGAACTCATTAGAATAAATACCAATAAATGTTTGGAACTCCCCATTTTCTCTGAGTTTACCAGAGCTGGCCAGGAAGAGGTGAATTCTTGAGAAATATCTTGGGAAAAAACGTCGCTAATTTTTTTTTTTTCTGCAGTGGCCAACCCCAATTCAATCTGTGTTCTCTCTCATAAGTTCTATTAATAATCTGCTGCCAAAATTGGTGGTTGCAGCTGAGGAGCTCAGAGGAGGTGGAAACCAAGTCCTTGTCTTGCTTTCCAAGGTCTGCCTGCTCCAGTCCTGCTGCCATTTCCCAGTCAGTTCTCTGTGGTGGGAAACTTTATTCTCTTTTTTCCTTTTGTGCATCAAAATGGCTCCAAGAGATTTTTTTCCTCCAGGCAGGAAACCCTGAAACTCTGGATCTTTTCAATTAACTGCATCACAAACTGATTTCCAGCCTTGTTTCTCTTCTCTTACATGAGCTATAAAATCCCTTCTCTCCTCCCCAGATGAACTAAAAATGGGATTTTTTTTAACATTCTCTTTACAAGCGTGTCTACATGGCAGAAATGAGGAGCTCTGGCTTATCTAGTGTTATGTAAATATTTTTGTGCTTCCCAAACAAAGTTTTTCTCTCCCTTTGATCTGGCTTTCTTGTAGCCAGTTTAACCTCCAGAAAGAGGCAGGAGATTCACAGAGATTGCCACTGGCATTAGTCCTGAGGAAAGCTGGAGAGAGAAAAGAAAACTCCCAATTACTGCTGTAAACAGCTCATTTAGAAGGGGGTGCTCACCAAAGGGAAAGGTTGGCTTTCAGTATCCTTTTTAAGCAAATTTTCACTTAAAATAGCTGGGAAAAATATAAAAATAGCTTTTTTTTTTATTGTGATTCAAGATGAAAGTGGTGCTTTTCCAGCAGCCTGGGAGGTGGCTGTGCCCCAGCCTTGTGCTGTGGGCAACATCTCAGGATTATTGGAGTTATTTTTGTCTTTCCATACTTTTTTTATGGAAGTTCTCACTGATTTCTTTGGGCTGTGCTGGCAGGGGGTTGTAGCAATCCCAAAAGAAACTTTTATAATAACTTCAAACTCCTGCAAGAAGGAGCTGATTCCAGTTTCACTGATTTCACAGCATGAGTTATTATTAGAGTTATTTCACAGAGGTATCATATAGAGCTGTATTTCCTAATTACAAAATTAACACCAAAGCACCAGTGCTAGAGGGAGGAAAAACAGCACGTGCAGCCCGTGGATAAAAATGCTTAATGATACTTAAAAGCTATTATGATGAAGAAAAAATAATAAAGATTTTGGGAGTATTTTGGGTAGAATGACAGCAAAAGGTCTGGCTGAACTCCTGGTTCTGTGCCAGTGGACAGGACTACCAGAATGGTTTCTATCTGGAGAAAAACAAATAAAA
>VXBR01000463.1:165525-179244 GCA_013400215.1 Cisticola juncidis | reverse complement strand
CAATTAATTAAAAATTTAAAGTAAAAATTTAAAAAAAAGAATTTTTAATACCATTTCCCATGGTAACTGACTAGTTCAGCAGAATGGAGTTTGCCATGCAGAAGGGCACGAAGACTTTTAATCGCTTTTTGTTTTATCACCTTATATACAACATCCAAGCATTAATTTCAGCTTTTCCCCCCCAATGAATAAAGGAAAGATGAGCTGGGAGAAAAAAGAAAGTTCTGGGACCTACTGGCCAGCCTGGGGATGAGGATCTGCTCGCTGCTGCTGCCATCGCCGCCCTCGCTGGTGGCGCGGACCTCGATGAGATAATCGTCCTGCAGCCGCAGCCACAGCTCGGCCGTGGTGCCCGCCGTGCTCAGCTCCTGCACGCTGCCCTGGCTGCTGGTCCTGTACACAACCTGAGCACAGCACACCCTCAGAACCCAACAGGGGAGGTTTTGGCTTTTAGGAGTGATGGGGTGAGAGAAATGAGCTGGTTTTTGGATAATATCCCAGGGCGGAATTTGCAGCTGCAGCCACAGCTCGGCCGTGGTGCCCGCCGTGCTCAGCTCCTGCACGCTGCCCTGGCTGCTGGTCCTGTACACAACCTGAGCACAGCACACCTTCAGAACCTGCCCTGAATCCAGCAGGTGAAGTTTTGGCTTTTAGGAGTGATGGGGTGAAAGAAATGAGCTGGGTTTTGGTTAATATCCCAGGGCGGAATTTGAAGAANCAGGGGAGGTTTTGGCTTTTAGGAGTGATGGGGTGAGAGAAATGAGCTGGTTTTTGGATAATATCCCAGGGCGGAATTTGCAGCTGCAGCCACAGCTCGGCCGTGGTGCCCGCCGTGCTCAGCTCCTGCACCCTGCCCTGGCTGCTGGTCCTGTACAGAACCTGAGCACAGCACACCCTCAGAACCTGCCCTGAATCCAGCAGGTGAAGTTTCAGCTTTTAGGAGTGATGGGGTGAATGAAATGAGCTGGTTTTTGGTTAATATGCCAGGGCGGAATTTGAAGAAGGGAACACCAATCAAAGCCTTTCATTCCAGAATTAATTTAAACTGGCACAACAGATGATAACACACATTATCTATTAATTTAATTATAATAACATGGGTGTGGATTTTATTATAATAATGGGTGGTGGGACAGTGGAACAAGCTGTAAACATGTACTCCTTATCCATGGCTTACACTCCTTATACATTGGCTTGTACACCAAGCCAATACAGCTTGGTGGGTAATGAGATCTCCATCCTAAATCTGTTATTCAGGAATGGATCATGTGGGATCCTTATCAGGAGCATCCTCAGCTGTTCTTCCACACTTACATGACACATTTAAACACCTCTACATTTGTGTGCTGATCAGATTTAGGGCAGATGCAACAGTGTCATTTCCATCAGGGAAATGAGCATGGCCCACAGCAGGTAAGAGGAGAAAAAGTTTAAAACTATCAGTTTAATGTCTGTGATCATAATATAATAAATATAATAAATATACCTGGCCAGCAATGGAAGCTACATCCATCAGGCTAAATCTTTTTGGTTTCTTTCAAAGTTTTATCCATTTGGGTAAGTGTTACATATTTAAAATCAGTGTTATGGATGTGGTTAAGTGTTCAAATGTTCTAAATTCCAGGTGTGGGTGGGATCCCAAGAGATGAGCAATGCCAGGAAAAGGGAGTAGGGGACATTAATGGTGAGACACTGTTAGAATATGATTTAAAATCCCTTAAAATAGACCCCAGTGAAGTGGTTTAGGGGTGGTGTTGTGCAAGAGACAAGGAGATATCAGCTCTGTCCCCACTGACCTTGTAGCCCGTGACCTGGGACTCGTTGTCCATGGCTCTGACCTCCTCCCAGCTCAGGATCACCCTGGAGTCTGTGACATTCCACACCACATTTCCTGGGGGCTGGCTGGGTGCTGCAAACACACAACAAAGGCACAGCTTTAATTTAATTGGCACTGCATAATTTAATTTAATTCAGCAGCTCAGGTAATTGGCTGCCATTACATTTGGGATGCAGAGGCAGCTCCAGTGCAGGCTCCCCTCTGAGCACGTCATGGTTCACAGGCTAAATTCCAAAAACAGAAGGAAGGAAAAAGCCAGAGTGGCACATAAATGTTGTTTCTGACACTGAATTATCTGTTGCTGGTCCTTCATTCAATACAGGCAGACAGAAGGATGTGCCTTAGGACATGGGTGATTAATTAGAACAAACTCTAATGATGGTAACAGACAATTTCTAGTTTTAGTACTCTGCCAAGAACAAGAGAATTCTTCACAATAGATCGTTAGACAAATTTAGTCTCAGTGAATGTTCAAATTTACCCACTATGTTGATTTACTTTAAAGTGGTTTTTATGCAGAATATTTGAAGTTTTTTTGTCTGTTGGTTCTCCCAACTCAAGCTGAGGTTCTGAACTGAGCCTGTGCCAAAAAAGTGGGATTTGGCCAAGGAAATCTGCTGGGATTTTCTGTTTATTTAGCAACCCAGGCCTGTTATTTGCAAAGCAGCTGCATCTTTGGGCTCTGCCCCTTCATGTACCTTGGAGCTGCCAAGTTTCAAGCTTCAAATACCTCAGGTTGGTTTCCCAGAAAATGGGTCCTGCAGTGACACAAATCAATGATTAAAATCTTTTCTAAATGTGTTAAGGAAAACAATTTACTGTTGCTGTCACCTAGTGGAGGCAACTGCTGCTTAGGTGGACTGAGCTGTGCTTGGAGACTGGAGGCTCCTGCTGTAAGCACTGAGAGTGGTTTTAATCACTTATTTCCATATTTATGGGGTTTTCTTCTTTTATTTACCCCTCCTCTTTTCAATTTTTTCACACAGGAAGTTCCCTGCCTTCTTTCCATAAGCAGTCAGATCAAACCCCACCTGGTTATATCAAAAAACAGAAAAAAAACAGTGAGACTTAAAAAAAAAAAAGATTCCAAAGTCAACCAGCCACCCACAGCTATTTTTCTTTTCCCACTATTTGTCTTGTTCCGTGTACTGAGGAAGATTTAACCTGATGTTCTAATAATAACCACTCCTTGTGAATGTAAGAGGAGATAGTTTCACTCCTGAGAATGAAGTGTTACAGCATGTTTGAATCGTTTTCACACCCAGATATTACAGCTGAATTTCAAAGGAAATGACTCATCCTTGAAATCCACAACAAAATATTAAGATGACAAGTGGAAAAAAATGAAGAGTAATTATCTATAAAAACTGTAATCCTCTGTCTGTGGGACTCAGCAGGCTGCATTTGCTGCAGACACCAGAACCTCCAGCAATCAGAAGTGCTCAGGATTTTATTTGTGGCAGGTCCTGCTCCACCCAGTCCTGCCAGGACCTGTCCAAGGGGCTGCAGGGATCTCTGAGCTGCTCTCACATTATCAGAATTAAGAGCTGATGGACAGAATTCGGGGTTTTATATTAAGACTTCCTAAAGATGAAATAATTCTAATAATTTAGACAAGTCTTCCCCACCCACTTGGCATTCTGCATACCACTACTTAACCCTCCACTTGTTATTCTGGGCTGTAAACATCCATATTTCAAATTTAAAAGCAAAGGTATTTTAATTGTCAAAGGTTCAATTTCCATTTTGAAACACCCTGCCAGTAGAACTGAACTATTTGTATTTCTTAATAGGGCAGGAGTTTCTGAGATGTACCTGGCAGGTCCTGTGGGGGAACTCAAATCCTTCACACCAATCTCAAATATTCAAATTAAATTACAAATCGAGATTGATTAAAAATCACACATTTGAATGAAAAATCAGTTTTTACTGCAGCAGCACGGAGAATTATTTCTCTCAGCCATTCAACTAATTTATCAAAATCTTCAGGCTGACATTACACGGTTTTGCTCTCCTTATGCACCAGGAAGATCCATGGACATAACGCAATTAATTTTCATTTTTAATTATTCCAAATAGCAGCGATTTGCCCAAGGGCCTGATGCAGATCCTGTTTACACCAGTGGGATCAGGGGCTTGTCCAGTTCTCAATCTCACACCCCAGAAGTGGGGGGCACTAAAAAAGGACTGAAAAAGCACAATAAAAATGGACTGAAAATCCCTGAGCTGACCAGCCTGGCATCACTTCTAGTGGAGCAGCTACAAAGATGATTAATTAAAAAAAATTCCTTTTCCCACGTCCTGTCCAGGCTGCAGGCAGTGAGTCACTCCAGATCAGCCAGTTCATGGCAATTGTGCATAAAATACATTTAAACTCTGCCAAATGTGAGTTGGTTTAGTCCTCAGTGACAGACTGACACTCATTTCTGCACAGAATAATTTCTGATAAACTGGCTGATTTCATAATATTAATGCTGCAGCTCTGGGTGCTCAGGGGATGTTAATGACTATTGCAGGGAGTTTGACCCTTCAGACAGATTTAATTGTGTGTTCTTGTGCCTCTGACAGAAACACTCCAAGACTGATGACCCTGATTCTGAGCTGTATTACAACAGAGGAGCACACCAAAAATATTTCCACTTGTAGAAAAATTAGTGCAGCCTCTGACAATCAGTCCTCCAGCTTAATTTCTCCTCTGCAGCAGCAGAGTGGTCTCGTGTGCAATTTATTCAAGGGGAAATAGTGGACATGAAGGATTGTTTAGAATCAACTCCATGAGGTTCACTGTATCTCAAAAGCCATGCCCCAGAGAGGTTATAAATATGTTATAGAACACTGAAAAATTCAACAAGTCTCTCTTTTTTTTTTTTTTCCCCTCTCTAAATGACAGAGATTTTTCTTTCCAGTTTCTCCCAGTCATTAGCAGCAAAATAAAGGCTCTGTGCAGAAATGAGAGTTTTTCCCTGGGTGCCCTGGAATGGTTGGGTTTCACTCAAGAAGAAGAGCTCTGTGCTTGGCTCAGAAATTCAGGTCACTCCCACTGTGATTCCCAGGAATTCCAGTGCTTTTCCCTCCCCTCCAAGTGCTGCCACCCCATTTCTGCCTCTCCCCTTTGAACCAAGGTACTCACGTGGCTTTTTGGTGGTGGCATTGACAGTGGCACTGAAGGGCCCTGCCCCAGCGCTGTTGTAGGCACGGACAGCTGTGTAATAAACCAAATTGCTCCTCAACCCCGTGATTTTTATTGATGTTTCATTCCCTGGTGCTTTCACTCTGTTTGAAGAGTCTTCTTTTTGGCCATTATTCCAGTACCTAACCTAGGAGATAAAAAAACAAAACCATTTCAGTCTTGCTGTTGACCCACAGTGTTGTACTCGACTTTTTCAAGTGCATTTTTTTCTTCCTTCAGCTGAGAAAGGTAGAAATACATTAAAGTTTCAGAAATATGTTTACTGTGCAAAAATAAAATATTCTTATCCATCTGCTTCTGACACTTGCTGCTCTTTTCAGTGTGAAAAAGGCAATTGAAATATTAGATCTTGCTTGAATTAAAGAATGACAAGAGGAAAACCATTACTTCATTAAGAAGGAAACCAGTTAAGCTCAGAAAAATGTACCTTACAAAGGAAAATAAATGAAATTCTGAAAAAATATTAGTTTGGAGTTATGTGAGGCACATGAACATCTATCAAGCACAAGAAGCAAAACATGACTTCATTCTGTGGGGGTTTTTTAACAAGAAAAGAAGAAATACTATAAGGAAAATAAGGAAATACTTATTTTTAAGGAAATACTTTAAGGAAAATGAATTTATTGTAAAGAAAAATAAGAAAAAATTATCCTGGCTGTAGGTGGGGCAGGAAGAGCAAGATTTGGGGTGAACCAGTGTGGTTGTGCTGCAGCCTGCACGACCCTTTACAAAGAGGAGAGGGTTTTATTGAACAAACAGGGTTGATTCATTGAAATATTTTTATTTCCACAGACTCACCTCATAGCCCAGCAGCCTCCCATTGCTCATCTTCCAGGGAATGGCTGTCCAGGACACCTGGATGGCCGAGGAGGACAGGCTGGTGGCAGACACTGCCGAGGGCGCCGTGCTGGGCTCTGCGGGGACAGCGAGGCAGAGGTGACTGGAATGACCCCAATTCCCAACCCCAGCCCACCCCACTGCCCTGAGCTGCTGCTGGAAGGGTTGGGGTGGCTCTGCTGGAACCCTGGAAGCTGAGAAATTCAGGGTTTCTGAGCTAAAAGGCACTGACCTCAAGCAGGCATTGAGGCTGTGAACAGGCTTCCGAAATTGGGTGATGGCACTGGGTTTGTGGCTGTGTGGTTTGAATGGAATTGTGTGATCTCACAGGGTGGGAAACTAAGAGTTAAAGATTTTAGTATATATCAATATATATATAAAGCAGTATGGAGGATTTAGGGTGTAGGCTAAGCTCTTCCTCTTTCACCTTCCTCTTCGTGGGTTTGGGTGTTTTTTTCTAACTGGATGAAAAAGGTCTGCATTTAGCACCTTGGGTGGTCATTATTGGTTTAAAAATATAAATAATACAGGTGTCATCTCATTATTGGAGAGTTTATGCTTTAAAAGACATGGGAAAGAGTTAGAGGCATCCATTCTACACTTGTTAGCCAGAGCTACAACTCGTGAGACTGTGCTAGGGATAAGAATTAATAAACACCGAGCCTGAACATAAAAACCACAACTGCTGTGGGTTGAAAAGAAGGGAGAAAAGAAGATAAACCCCCCAGGCTGAAGCTGTACCTTCCTCAGCTGAGAACACCGTGGTGACAGGGCTGAAGGGACCCTCCCCCTTGTTGTTGTAGACCCCGACCTTGACCTCGTAGGGCGAGAAGGGCAGGATGCTCTCGTTCCTGAAGACGTAGCGGGGGCTGTCCGGGGACGTCACCACCGTCTGGATCCACGTCGAGGTGCCCAGGGGCCGGAACGCCACCACGTAACCAAACCCCTCCCCGTTCTGCAGCTCCTCTGGGACGGGCTGGAGGGACAGCATGGATCTGTGAGCCACTGGGGATGGGGGAAACTCAGGGATGTGACCCATGGACATGGATCTGTGAGCCACTGGGGATGGGGCAACTCAGGGACTGACCCATGGGCATGGATCTGTGAGCCACTGGGGATGGGGGAAACTCAGGGATGTGACCCATGGACATGGATCTGTGAGCCACTGGGGACACTGGGCAGAGGGAAACTCAGGGATACAACTCATGGACATGGACCTGTGAGGACACTGGGCAGAGGGAAACTCAGGGATGTGACCCATGGACATGGATCTGTGAGAGCACTGGGGACACTGGGGACACTGGGGAGGGAAACTCATGGACATGAATCTTGGACATGGTGCTGGTGCTCAGCATCAAGCCCTCAGCCAGCTGACTCTGGGACAGTGTGAGAAATGGATTTGTAGAGAATTCTCCAAGCAAATAAACCAGATATCTTGGAGAAACAGAGCTGTGAAAGGTGCATTGCAGCAGGACCCACGAGGGGAAATTTTAGATGGTTGCTTTCAAGGCATTCACAGCATTGTGTGGCAAAATTGATAGGCCAAGAAACACTTCTAATGTAATGTAATTAATAAACATTACAGCTTCTGATTGTTATGGCATGAACTGTAACATCTGTACTGTCTCACCCTTCACATGAGACTGAAAATAGAATAAAACTTTTAAAAACGTCTCTCAGTTGCCCCAACTTGGTCTGAAAAAGGGATAATCAGACAGTACAGCACAGCAAAATGTGCTCCCTTCTTAAACCCACTTAAAGGTTTGCATTTCAAGAAGAGAAAAACTTTCTCTGGGTTTCACTAAGCATTCTGCTTCAAGACACTCTTCAGTAAATACAACTTTTCTTTCATCAATCCACAGTCCATAAAAAATGAATAATTGCTTGGTCAGCTATCAGAGAATCCAATACCACCTTCCTACAGTGGCTTAAACCTTCTTCTGATGTGATTATGACCAGATAACCACACAGAGTAGCCAATGCTAGGAAGAGAATATTAACAGTTCTTTAAATCATTAGAAAAGGGGTACATGATATAAATTGTGTTGGGTAGCACGTGCATCCAGATTTAATGGTGGGAAAGCCAGAACTGCAAATCTGCACTGCAAAACCCAATTCCTTGATTTAAATACCCTCCTTCCCTCCTGCCTCTTTTAGAGCATTGAGATTTGTTTGGGAACAGAAGCAATCCCAGCCAAACTGAGCTCCCTGGGGGTTTCCATCCAGCCCAGGGATGAAGGGCAGTGTGAAGGGCCCCATCACACCCCACAGAGCACAGGACATCCCAGAGCAGGGGCTGCTGCAGCCAGGGGAGCTCAGAGAGAGCAGAAGGACAGAAGGAAAGAAGCTCTGTGAATGAAACTCCTCCCCAGCACACTTACATCCCACGTTATGACCAGCTCAGACCTGCTGCCTCCGCCCCCGCTGACCTCAGACGGGGGAATTTCGGGAACTGTGGGAAGGAAATGCAGAGATGTGTGCACAGAGCAGAGACAAGAGAACACTCCACACCACCCTCACAGCCCGAGTTTAACCCAATTCACACTCCTTCTGCCATCAGGGTAAATGTTTTTGGGGCAGGAGGGGCAATCCTGGCACATTCATCCTGCCCCAGACCAGGCTGGGTTTCTCTGAGCACCTGGAGAACCCCAGCAGCTCACAGGTTACACCACTGTGTTTAGGAACTTCTAACACTGTCTGCTGTGTCTAGAAACCTCTAAAAACCCAACACAACCTTCATTTTTCTAGAGTGACCTCAGAGGATGGCCTGGGTTGGAAGAGACCCCAAAGATCCTCTTGTTCCAGGACACCTTCCAGCAGACCATGCTGCTCAGAATTCCATGTCCTTGAACACTTCCAGGGATATTACACAGATAAACTGGGAAATGGCCTCATTCCAAGTGACCTGGGGTTATAATTGATGGGTTCTTCTGAGCCACATGCTTGTTACACGGAAGGGTTTCACTGATCAAACCCCAGGAATGAAAAATCCCTGTCAAAACTAACCTCTTTCTATCCATTAATACCTTCAGACTTTGCAGCACTGCCTGAACTGGCAGCTTCTGGCACTGTAAATACAGTTTAAATGGATTTAGATGTTATGCTTTTGTGATGTTCAGTAATGCAACACAAAGTGTCCCACAGCTAAATGGAAAAATACAAACAAACTTGTGACAGACTTTTACACCCAATGGCAATTCCGAGCTTGTTTGCAAAGAGCCAAAGACATCAACACTCCTTTTCTTTGTTAATATTCAAGATTCTTGAATTAAAAACAAATAGAAGGACCCACTAACCTGCCTCTTCAGTTCTTACTTTTTCTGAGGGCAAACTAGGCTCTCCACCTCCTATTTTGTTAGTGGCAACTACACGAAATTCATATTCAACCCAAGGATTTAAATCCACTACTGTGCTTGTGAAGGTTTTCCCGTCGATCACATCCGGAACTGGGAAAGAGAAAGGGGAAAGGAAACTCAGGAACAAGGTGCCAAAAGTAACCAAAAGTATGGATTCAATTATCATATGTTGAAATCTGTTGGAGATGTGGGGTTTTTTAACTCTTCTATGACTCAATCCTCAAAATTCTGGGGGTCTTCTGTTCATGTCCAGCTGTTAAACCAGCTGAGCTGGGGCAGGGTTCCTTATCCCTTCCAGGACCCACCCTCCCTCCAGGGGATCTCTGCTGTTCATGTCCAGCTGTTAAACCAGCTGGGGCAGGGTTCTTTACCCTTCCAGGACCCATCCTCCCTCCAGGGGATCTCTGCTGTCCCTGGGCCATCCAGGCTCCCTGCAGGGCTGATCCAATTCCATCATCCATGGGAGATGCTGCACCCAGGGGAGGAGCCCAAATTCCCACCTGGATAAAGCCTGGGATTGAGAGCCCAGCACAGCCTGTGTGCTCTGCATTCCCACCTGGATAAAGCCTGGGATTGAGAGCCCAGCACAGCCTGTGTGCTCTGCATTCCCAGCTGGATAAAGCCTGGGATTGAGAGCCCAGCACAGCCTGTGTGCTCTGCATTCCCACCTGGATAAAGCCTGGGATTGAGAGCCCAGCACAGCCTGTGTGCTCTGCATTCCCAGAGGAAAACTGGACCCAACTCACCACCACCAAACCCTTCTACAGGATCATTGCTCCAACAGAGCCACATCTGTCACTCCAGAAGGACTTAACTGGACTGCTACCAACACCCTGACCAACAGGGTGTCGTGTTCTAAATCTGTCAAGATTTTTCTTTTTTTTTTTTTTTTTTAATTCATTTGCTTTTTTTTACCACCACCCTTTTTTTTTTAATATTCCTAGTAAAGAACTGTCATTCCTATTCCCATATCTTTGCCTGAAAGCCCCTTAATTTCAAAATTATAATAATTCGGAGGGAGAGAGTTTATATTCTCCATTCCAAGGGAGGCTCCAGCTTTTCCTGGAGGACACAGGGACATTCCCAGAGCTGGGAGCTGTGCTCACCTGTGGTGGCTCTCTGCCAGCCCACGGAGAAGGGGGTCCTGGCCTGGATGGTGTAGGTGGTCACAGGGCTGTGGTTGTCCTGTCCCTCCTGCCAGGAGATCTGGGCTGTGGTGTCCGTGATCTCCTCCACCCTCACGTGCTCAGGGGGGCCAGGAGAGCCTGGAATCAGATGGGAAACCAGGGAGAGTTTGGAGCAGCCCTGAAGCAGCCTGGGAATCACTTCCAGCAGGATGGATTCCCCTTTTTGCCTTCCCCTGAAGCAGCCTGGGAATCACTTCCAGCAGGATGGATTCCCCTTTTTGCCTTCCCCTGAAGCAGCCTGGGAATCACTTCCAGCAGGATGGATTCCCCTTTTTTCCTTCCTCAGGGAAGAGGAAAGCAGTTCAGACTGGAATAAGAAGCACTTGTAATTATGGTTTTACTTTCACTAAACTTGACTCTGATAATTTCAGCCTGAAATACTCTCAAAGGCAGAACACATGGGTTTTGGTTTTTTTTAACCAAGAACCTTTGTTCAGCACATCCCTCTGTCTTTCCAATGTCTTTTCCTTTAGTCCTAAATGTCCTTTTAATCTACAGATACATCTCTGTAGTCTGGAATTTCTTTTACCTACAACTTCTTTACTGTACAAGGCACTGGAACAATTTTTCAGCACATCTGACCAGCACCCCAAGCAGCAATTCAGCCAAAACTTCCTGCTGCCTTCTGGAAAAATCCTCATTCTGGGCATTTCCTGGCCAAAATGCTGGGTTTTGTCTCACCTGCACCAGCAAAGGTGGTTGAAGTGAATAACAGAACATTAACACTGAGAAAAATATCTGACATGTTATAAATACATTGAGTAAGTGCTGATCACACAATGTGCTTCTCTAGATCAAAGCTTTTACCTTGCAATAAATGTAGCTGTAACATCAGCAAAGAAAGCCACAATTCTGCCTCAACTGTGAGCATTCCAGCTCGGAATGAAAAGGAATAATCCTGCATTAAAGGCTTTAAACCCTGGGACAAAGCCTCTCCTGGGCTCTGCTGAATTACCCATTCCACAGGAAGGATTCTGGAGTCCCCAACACTTCAGTCAGCAGAGGCAGCAGCTCCAGCAGCCTCAGAGCTGCCAGTGAGTTCCCTCCTGGCAGTGACCTGAAGCCCTGGCAGGGAATAAAGAACTGCAGCCACTATTTCAACCTCCAGCTCCTAATTCCTCTGGGAAAAACCCGGCTTCACCCAAACCTGAGCCACAATTCTCCCTAGCTGCAGGTCAGAATGACATAATTCAACCCACAGCCACTCATCACAGTATTCAAGCCACAGATTGGTGCTGTAACCTCAAACATCAGTTATTTCTAGAACCTGAAATATGAAATTAGGTGGGAAAGGAGCTCCTGGGTGGGCAGGGCTGTACCTCTCACGATGAGGTCGGCGGCAGAGGCCACGCTGTCCACCTCGGTCTTCACCATGCACACGTACTTCCCACTGTGCTTCAGCTGGATATTCCTGATCATCAAATCCCCTGATGCACTCTGGGGGACACAGAACACTCATTAATGCAAATACACCCCCCTTGCAGGCTCAGGTTTTCTTTGCAAAGGGAAAGAAATGCACCAAAAAATGTGAAGTTGCTCCAAAGCCGCACTGCAGGCAGCGAATTCCAGCTCTGTGCTTGGTGTCTGGGAGAGATTTCCCAAAAAATGTGAGATTATGTCCCTTTTTTGGGAGAAATGAGCTCCAACATGCAGAGCTCATACTGAGAATCCATCTCCTGCCTGGAACCCCCAGTAACCTCAGTGCCCTGGGACCAATTGTCTCAAAGCCCAAAAAAAGAAAAAAAATTGTTCTCTGTGGCCATTACCAATTTGATTTCCAGACAGAATTCACAGTTTTCACCTAAAATTTGTAACTCAAGTCATGACAGATTTTTAAGGAGTTCAAATAAAAGCCAAAGTTGAATTTGGTCCATTCTCCAGGTTATTGTGAGCACTTTCATTTAAAGGTTGCATATTCTAGGCTAAATTTCCCAATTTACAAGCCCAAGTTCTATTCTCTGCTGTTCACTGAGTATTTAATCTTTAATCTTTTTTCCCTGTTGTTCTCTCTCAGATCACAGCATGTGGTTATTTCCTGGATCATGGGAAAACAGAAATAAAACTTGAATGAAACTGTAACTTCCTATCACATTAGGGCTCTTTGTGCACTGTTTGTTTTCTACACCACTGAACAGAGAACTTGATATTAAATCTTTGCTAGACAGTATCTCTTAAAAAAAATCTCCTCTTTGTGTCAGCTCAATTACTGCCTGAACTCAGTTCCACTTGAATTTTTCAGGTGAAAAACACCTCAGACAGATTTTAATTTTAAAATTTTAATTTTCTGGACAAGCAGCATTTCCTTCAAGGACAGAACCTTGATTTGTGGGCATTTCCAGCTACTCTGGCCACTGATTCATGGGCAAACAGTAGTTCAGGAGAAAGGCAAAGACACAAAGTTTATTTTAATCTTGGAAAAAACATGAACCTTTGCAAACATTTGGTTATTTCTCTTTGTTTCAGCATTACAATGTCTCAGTTCTTTACTCAACACAAGCTGAAGCCAATTCTGCCTGATTCCCTTCCATGTGTGTGCCTGGTCCTCTGTGAAAGCACAGATGGAAGCTGTTTGCAGGACAATTCAGAGCTGATTGCTGACAATAAATTAAAAGTTGAGTCAAAAGCAATCTAAAATCCATCTCCTTGACTGGAAGTGGATGTTCAGGGAATGCCCAATGCAAGCAAATCACATCCTACACAAACTGATATCAGCAAACTCAATTTGAGACATCCCAACAAAGGGGAGGGGAGGCTTCAAATACAAGTTTGACTCAAAACAAACCCCAGCAAAAAATGTTAACAGTGAATTTCAGGAATTTGTGGGGTTTGGGAAGAGCCTCCAGGGACTGGGAGGCAGCAGGGAGCTCCTGCAGCTTCCTTGGGGAATCACATCCCTGCCTGGGCACTGCCAGCTTTGGCAGGGGGACAAGCCCAGGTGACAGAAATCCCCTTCCTCCCCTCCCCAGCTGCTGGAATCCACACATGGAGCATCCCTGCAGAAGGAGCATCCCTGCAGCAGGAGCATCCCTGCAGCAGGAGCACCCCTGCAGCAGGAGCACCCCTGCAGCAGGAGCAGCCCTGCAGCAGGAGCAGCCCTGCAGCAGCAGCATCCCTGCAGCAGGAGCAGCCCTGCAGCAGGGGCAGTCCTGCAGCAGCAGCACCCCTGCAGCAGGAGCATCCCTGCAGCAGGGGCAGTCCTGCAGCAGCAGCATCCCTGCAGAAGGAGCACCCCTGCAGCAGCAGCATCCCTGCAGCAGGGGCAGTCCTGCAGCAGGAGCAGTCCTGCAGCAGGAGCAGCCTCTGGGACCCCTC
>VXBR01000463.1:128749-161558 GCA_013400215.1 Cisticola juncidis | reverse complement strand
CAGAAATTTGGGCTCCAAAAACAGAAATTTGGGCTCCAAAAGCAGAAATCTGGGCTCCATAAACAGAAATTTGGGCTCCATAAACAGAAATTTGGGCTCCAAAAGCAGAAATCTGGGCTCCAAAAGCAGAAATTTGGGCTCCAAAAACAGAAATTTGGGCTCCTGAGAGCAGAATTCTGGGCTCCTGCCTCACCTGCACTGCTCTGAACAAGGAAACTGAATTTTTGAAACTCCAGTACAGGAATATGCTTAACTTTTAAACGCCTTTTTGTTCTTAATTAGCTCAAATTGCATTTTGTATTTCCTTTCAAGGGGTTTCAGCTCTCAGTGCTGCAGCTGAGCTGCTCTTCCTCCGGGCATAGGTGCTGCAATAATGAAATTAGCAGATGCAAATTACAGGAGATAACAAGTCACCCTGTTAGAACAACAGACAAAAGCATCTTATTGGGGTGAGAGAGAGAGCTAAAAATAGGCACTTTAATCCATTTATAACCACAAAGCATCCCCAGGTACCTCAGCTGATCTGGTGGCATTTGAGGAGGTTTTTTTTCCAGGATTTG
Organism: Cisticola juncidis; assembly: GCA_013400215.1. Classification (NCBI taxonomy): domain Eukaryota; kingdom Metazoa; phylum Chordata; class Aves; order Passeriformes; family Cisticolidae; genus Cisticola; species Cisticola juncidis. The sequence goes on along the minus strand of VXBR01000463.1, from coordinate 160,998 downwards.
CCTCACCAGTGACTTCCCCGAGGTTCATTAACTTGTTTTGCAAAATTCCTAAGTCATATTTGGCTGCACTTCATGTTAGAGGGAACATTTAAAATTAATTAAAGCGTGCCATATGGTTTATAGGTATTTTAAATGTGTTAAAGACATGAGTGATACATTTTATAGGTAATTAGGATGACATCAAAAAAGGGTGTTAAAATATATCAATTATGGTTACAAGCAAGTGCTGTTGCACTTTCTGGCTGAGGCTTCATCTACTTTGATGCAATTTCCAACAGGAAAAAAAAACAAAACTAAAGAAACCCCAAGTGTTGACAAAGCCTGAGATCAAACAAAGGAAAAAGCAGGATCAGGGAATAAACCTGAAAATGTCTATTGTTTAATTAAAATGAATCATTTTTAGAATGCTCTGAGCTACCTGCAAGCCTAGCTTGCCTGAAATAATTAAACAGGAAGCTTATTAAAACCCAGATATAATTAAGAATCTTTTTTTTTTTGTAGAATTCAAAACAAAAAGCAAACAATACAGCAAAAAAATCAATTTGAGAAAGAGAATATTATAGTCAAAATAAAACCTTTACTGGTAAATTAGAAAAAGACAAATGCTCCACTTTTTCCAATTACAAAACAGCAAATGCAGCTCAGAGCCTATGGAAACCCTAACCCTAAAATCAGCTCTGATTTTAGTTTATTTGGAATTATTCAATATTCACACAGGGCTGGAACTCTGCCAGGGAGAGACCCAGACCTGGGACACACAAAAATAACAATGCAGCTTTTGGCACTCCCTGCATTTATCTACAGGTGGTTTTCCAAAATATTTTGCTGAGGGCCAGCAATTTTCCATGGAAATTCCATTTCCCACAAATTTCACCCAAGGCAGAAAACCTTTATCCCTTTAAAAGGGATCATGGGGGGAGTGATGGTCCTAAATCCTAAATCCACCTCAATTCCAGCTGGAGATGGATTTAGGACCTGTTTGGTCAAAGCATCTTTGATAAAGTCATCATTTCTCACTAATTCCTGAGGAAAATTGGGGGAAATTGATACTTGGGAGATTCTTTTTCTCTACAGTCAAATAAAACCCCCTAAAGTCAAACCCACACCCTGACACTGAGGTCAGCAGGATGAGGAGAAGAATTAAACAACTCCAGGAGTTTGGGGTTCCTGATTTGAGAGAATTATGCCTCTTTAAATATTTATTTTAAAATGACACCTATTTATATGTTGGTATTTAGTGAGGGAAGACAGAATGTGCCTCAGGATCCACTGAAATTTGGTGTTATTAATGCAATTTTAGTGAGTGCAAACCTCTCCATCCTCCCAAGGCAATGACTTCTTACTGAACCATCAGACATCCCCAAACTCAGCAATCACTGCCTGTTTCATTTGTCATTATTCAGAAAAAAAAAAACCCAAAAAAACGATTTTAGATCCTTATTGATATGGTAATAAACACAAACACATCCCTTTCCAGTTCAGAACATTCCAGTGCAAAAGGAACAGTGGAAAAGTGGGTCAAAACTGTCTTTTAATGTATCAATCAAATTCCAACTCAATTAAAGCAGATTAATTAACAGGCAAGTCAGCAAAAAAATAAAAAAAGCTATGCAAGTACTGGTAAGTAAATGCATTACTTTTCACATCACAGCATTTCAGACTGTAACACAAAATGAATAAAAATATTTAATTCAAACTGCAGGGAAGCTAAAATCATTAACTAATATTTCTAAGTACAGTGCAATTTTTTATCAGGAATTATTTCCTTCCTCCCTTAATTTGCCACCACTTGGCCACACTGAAAGCTGCTAAAATTAAAATTCCTGAGGGAATTGTAGGGGGAAATCTTTTAGTGAAGTTTTTGCAGCATCTTCTCATCTTTATCTAGTATTGATAAATTTAGAAATATCTAGGAATAAAGGTGAGTTTGTTTAAAGGTGAACTGCTGCTCTGCATTTTCACAAAATTCTGATTTTTAACCCTTTTCCAGTCAGGTTTTTGAGCCAGGAGCTCAGGACCCACCCCAGCCCACAGGCAGTGACTGTCAAGTACAAACTGAAAATTAAAAGTCATGTACATACATAAAACATGAAGGAAATCTTGGAAGGGGTTATGTCTGGGTTGCAGCTATTTTAGTATTTATTCTGGTTTTGGTGAGTTAAACCAGCATCAGGAGCATTTAACCTTGGTGAAACATCAAATCCTCCTTTTCTGGAGGATAAAAACAACAAAAATTCACCCATCTGGAGGTGGAGCTGTCTCAGACACCCAATAAATTTAATTCCCATTTTCTGTCTTTCCTTCTGCATGTTAGCCTATGCTTTCACTTCTTTCTGCACTCCACTGCTCTTTAATCTTGAGCTGTCTTTATTAAAGATATTCTAGAAAAAAAAAAAACCACGCATTTTGCAAAATTAACAAGAAACAAGATTGCTTTCTTCAGTGCTGAGCGATTTCTCAGCCCACAGCTCATGAATCCCTTTTGAATTATATTTTCTCCCCTCCACAAGACACACTATATTCAGCTCATTTAATTAAAATTTACTGAGTCATTATCCAAATCTCCTACATACGGAAAAAGCAGCACCATTTAAAAATAAATTAAGAATACGAGCAACAGTGCCATCAAAATGAAACTCTCAGGATTTACACTAAAGCATTGTGGTCAGGACCTCAGTGAAACCAGAGTTCTCTGATGACAAGAAATTCAAGTATTTGGGCTTTATCTTCATTATTACAACAGGATTTTTCTTAAGATATTAAGAAATGTAATTAAAATTAAAAATCTTTTTGGCACCCCCACCTTTCCCAGGTTTTGTCCATTCTGGATCTCCCTTGTGAGAGGAACTTGTTCCTCCTCTTTGTTGCAATTAAATAAAGAGGAAAATCTCCCCACCACACTTCTCCACTGGAAAGGGAGTTAATGGATGAAAAAAAAACATTCTGCTAATTTGAAGCCCTTTCCTGAATTGCAGGAATTGAGGATCTGCACAGGAATTGCAGGAAAATTCAGGAATTGCAGGAAAATTCAGGAATTGCAACCATTCAGAGCACACAGGAATGAACCCCAGGGTTTTCTGCAAAGAGCCACACTCTGCTCTTCCCTGAGTTCACCTCACCCAGATTAATTCAGGATATTGTGCCTCCTCTGGAAGGCAGTTACAGTGTGCTGTCAAAAATAAACACTCTGGGTCATATTTTGGAATTACCTGCACTTGGCAGAAGGAGCAGCTGTAATTCACATCCATAAACCCAAGCAGGCAGCACCATATTCCATCCATTTATGGAAATAAACATTGAGCATTGATCTCTTCAGCCTGGTGCTGTCACCCCAAATGAAACTGGCTCCATTCTACTTTTTTTATGGAAATGAAATTGGCACAAAAGGCAGGAATTTTCCTAAATGGCCAAAATCGGGCGCCGTGCGTTTTTTGCATGCATTTTTACAAAAAATACATATTTTTATTTATTTTTTTACCTAAAAATAAAACCAACTGAGGTCCATCAAAAGGCAACAGGTTTCACATAAATTTTAGAGGTCATAATTTGATTTAATACATTAGTGTTGTTTAATTAAAGGCTGGAAATATTCAATACCCAAGTGGTGCTGTTTGGAAAGGGATTTTGCTGAGGCTGTGGCACCACATCCAGCTCTGCAAGAGCAGATGCCCCAAATTCTGCCCAATTTCTGCATCTGAACACCAGAAAACATGAAAATTCCTGTGGCCACTCTGGACAAAGGGCAAAGATGACAGACTCAGAGGTTCTGGGTGAAGGAGACAGCTCCAGCCTCATGATGGAGCAAATAAAAGTCTCTGTTTCAGTCTCTCTGGGTTTTATCTCTCCAGGAGCAACTTCTGTGCTTAGAAATTGCAAAAGAAATTCAAAATGTGGTGTTTTACAGGAATAGGACCAGAAGAACTTTGTCTAATTTGGAAGCAGGTTCCTGAGCTTTGTACAAATCAGCTCCCACTCCCAGAGGAGCAGGGACACAATTCCTTAAATCACAGCACAGTGCCATGGAAATCCTCCCTCAAAATCACAGGTTTGGTGTCCTCAGTCTCATTTTCAGCCCTCTGGACTCTCCCTGTCCATGAATTACCCCAGAGTGCTCCAGGAGGAGCAGGCACAGCCTGTCCCCTCTGTCCCCAGCAAACCCTGTGACCCTGCAGAGCTGCAGGGTCTAACAGACAGAAAGGCTGACCTGGGGCCACACTGAGCTCCCAAAAAACCCAATTCTGGCTCCTCTGAGCGTGCACAGAGCCCTGAAGTTTGCTCACTGCCCATATCCACACTCAATAATATCCTGTAATTATCTTATCACACATTTCCTCCTCAGAGCTTCTTTGCTGCCCCATTTCACTCCCTGAACTCCCAGCCTGTGGAAATATTGTAGAACCAAGGCTGGAAAATCAGCAGTGCCCAGTGTGGGAGAGCTGCAAACCCCAAAGCTGCTCCTGAGGAACAGCCCTGCACTGCCTTTTTACACAATTTAACCAGCACACGTGTGCACTTTCAGTTTATGACTAATTCAATAATGCTTTAATAGCTGCTGCTGGAAAAAAACCATTTACATGGTGCTGGAAATCGGTGCTGGGGGCATGGGTGAATCACAAACTCTCCCCTGAGATTTACAATCCTCAAACACATCCAAAATTATGCAAACAATGATGACATCTGTTATCCCTGGTAGGATCATGGCTGCTTGAAAAGAACCTGAAGTGCATTTTCCTTCCCTTTTCATGTTTTCATCTGCTGTTCTTGAACTCCCAATTAACTTTTCTTTCTTTTCTCAGCTGTATCACCCCCATGGCTGTAACACACCTCATTTGTGTCTTTTGCCAACATTTCCAGAGCATTTTTTTGAAGCTTTTTAGTGCTTTTGTACAGGCTTTGCATTCCCAGATTTCTATCTGTACCTGGCTCTCTCTAAATCAGGCCAAACTCTACATTAAACTGAAAAACAAAATCTGAGCCTTGACCTTAGAGAAAGCATCACTCACTTTGCACTCTCAGTGCTCTCATACCATCACAAAAAACCCCACAAAACAAAACAAAACCAAAACAAAAAAAACCCAGAAATCCCAGAAACAACAACAAAACAATAACAAAAACAAAAAAAAAACCCCAAAAAACCCCCAAAACAAAAAAACACCCAAAAAAACCAAACAAAGAAACTCCCAAAAAACAAAAAAACAAAAACAAAACAAACAAAACAAACAAACAAAAAAAAAAAAAAAAAAACCAAAAAAAACCCCACAAAAAAAAACAAAACCACCCAAAAAACCCCCCAAAAAAAACCCCCAAAAAAACCCCCAAAAAATCCTCACCAAACAAACCCAGGCCAGCCAGATTCAGAGAAATTTTCCAAGTCTTTGGATCTACAGCTGACACTACTGCATAAAATGACACACAAAAGGTCCTTTAAGATTAAAACAAATTATAAAACCAAGGTGATACCTTTCATTTTCGCGTAGCTGCTCACCTCCCTTCTTCCAGGAACATTTGGCCTTAGGGAAAGCTTTGGGTTTGCACTCAAAATCAACTGTGCTGCCTATCTGAACCTGGATCAGTCTCCTCATTGGACTCTTGGAAAAATCTGGAGCAGAAGCTAAAACAGAAGGGGTAGCAGTAGTGAAATAAAGCACTTTTAATGATATTAATGACACTACTATTTAGCACTGACACGAGCACTTCTCAGGTTCTAAACATAATTAACACCATTAATTAGCTCAGACACATCTTCTATTGGGCAATTAGGTATTTTCTCCTCCTTTTCTGAACCCATCCTGCTACCAAAGGTCTGAGCTGAGCACCCAACAAGGCAAACAGAGACCTCAGTGCCTGAACTGAATGAACACAGAAAATGCTCAGCCCCTGCCCAAGGGATGCTCTGCTGGAGACAGCAGATTTATCCAACCACTCTGATCAATATCACACATCAATCCTTTTCTGAATCAATATTGATTAATATCAATATTGATGAATATCAATATTCAGTGATCAGTCTCACTGAGCCCCAGGGACCTGGGGGGATCCCAGCTCGTGTGGCAGGGCCTGTCAGATGTCACAGAGGACACAAAAAGAACCACACGAGGACACCCTGGTGAGCAAAGCAGGGAAAGGGGTGAGTTTATTCACAAAACTCAGTTTTATACATTTCCTATGGGGTTGTGGATTGGAGGATGGAATTCCACCTCTCAACCCACACTGGCCAAGCCAACTGTCAATCAACTTTTTCCTCTCACCTAGAAATCTGTAAACAATGAAAGACAGCAAAACATGGCAGTGTTTATAGTAGAAAGTGTGATAAAGTAAATTTCTGACTCCAACATGAAGAACATTACAGAAGACTTAGCAAAGTCTTCAAAACCAGGGTGACACAGGAAATGACAGAGCAGCTCACTCTGAGTGACATTCTTATGAACAGTTTGGAAAAGGCTCGCGGCCTCTCCCTGCAGTGAATTTGGGAGGGGAATTCAGTGTTTGGGGAGGGCAAGGCTGAAAGGTTATTTCCTTTATGGTGTCCTTTATGAACAGCACAAAGGAAATAACCTGTGACCCCAAACCCAGCAGTGTCAGAGCTTGGTTTGGGCTGTGCTGGAGGCAGGAATTGCCCAGATGTGAGTGCCCAGATGTGAGGAATTGCCCAGATGTGTCAGTGCCCAGACAAACAGCTGGAACTCCCCCAGCCCCAGGCAGGGGGATGGCTGAGGGTCACCCCTGTCCCTGTCCCCACAAGGGCTGCACACAGAGATTTTGAACCCCCCTGAGCCCTGCACAGAGGTGAGAGCAGCTGATGGAACCAGCATCACCTCCACACCTCAGCAGAGGTTCTAATCCCCAAATCCAACCCCCAGCCCTGCCCTTCCCCTGGTGAATAATTTATCCTGCTCTGTTATAAATGAATGATGGGCCTGAAAATCCTCTGGTGGATGACTCAACTCCTCAGCTCTGCAGATAAAGACATCAGGTTGACAAAAACGTTTTATTTCAGTGACAGCAGCTGAGTTAAATCTGAGGGGGTGTGGAGAGGGATAATGAGGCTGTGTTTTAGTGAAAAAAGGAAAACCTTACCTACAACCCTGAGCTCTGCACTCGAGGAGATGACACCATGTTTATTTTCAGCTATGCACTGGTATCTGCCAGAATCTGTCAGATTTAGATTTGATATTGTAAGTGCACCATTTTCAATTTGGATCCTTCCCTGAATATTAAGAAAAATATCTTTATTGATGATATATTTCCTGTGAAAAATTTAAAATAAGTAAGGAACAGAAACAGGACAGCATAAATACAGTGAACAGGGCAAATGCAAAAGCATAATCATGAACACAGTTCTAAAAGAAGAGACATGACTGCACCAGGGTACAGCAATGGTGATCAGATGTGATCAGTGCAGTGTACAGAGTAATTCTACAAACTTGCACAGTTGCACCCAGGTCTGGCAATCTCAAATGCCCTTTTATTTCTCCAGAAATACAGACAGAAGCCCACCAGCCCCCTCAGACAGAGCAGAGACTCCAAACTGTGCAGATGGCACTGGCATTTCACACTGTTTAGAGATTTCATTTTGCCACTTGCTAATGAGCTCTCTCTAACACTGAGCAGAAAAAATTCCATCAGGCACTAAACCAAAGGCACAAACTGCCCTGGAGCCAGCACAGCCACTCAAGGACCTGCATCTCCTCACCTTGCCTGCTCTTGGAAAGCTCAATTACGGCAGCAAGGGACTAATCTGAGTGGCAGAACCGGTGAGAAAAGGAACCAGGGACACAAAACCAAAGGAGCATCAGCTTTGGGGACAACCAGAGACACAGCAAGGGACAAAACCCCAAACTACCTGCACAAAATTATGTTCTAAGGGCTGCTTTTTGGATCTGGACCTGGCTCCAGGACAGCTCAGCTCCTTCCCTGCCAGGTCCTGTCCCAGCTGGGTGTGAGGGACAGACAGACAGACAGAAAATAACCCCAAAGAGGAAAAAATCTGAGTCTCCTCTGCAGCATCCCCCCCTGCTGCTCTTAGAAAAAAACTGTCCATGGAGAAGGGGAGAGCTGAGGGGAACAGCCCTAAGGGATGTCTGTGCAGGAGGAATTCCCTGCAATCCCAGCACAGGGGATTATTGCAGCCAAGGAGCAGAAGACCCCTGATCCCACAGGGAACTCCTCTGGTGGCTCCTCAGGGCTGGCTCTCCAGGAATTCTTTATTTCCAGAGCAAGGCACATTTCTGCCCTGGCATCACACCAAAAGGCTGGACAGCAACACTCCAGACTGGAGAAATGGGGAGAATGAGCAATTCCAAGGTATTTTTGTACTTCCTGAGTGAAAAAGCCCATTACCTCAGTGACTCTGTATGACACAGCAACAATGCTCTTAAATCACCCAGGGGAGGTTTTGTGCTCCCTCATTTCACCTGTCCACAGAACACCAGCAGCCCTTTTAGATGTAAGAAAAGCTTTCCAGTGCTCTGCTCATTTTTCAGAACCATCCAGAGAATTCACCTGAGTGAATTCCCCAAAAGCCAGTGCTGAGCACAAGGACTGGCCAAGGGCAGAACTGCCTGGAGTTCATTTGCTGACAACCCAAACAATAAAATTTAAAATCAATAAATAGGGGGTATCAGATCCTCTGCTGCATTTCTGACCTTTCACTTTTAAGTTTAACCTCTTTACCCTGTCACCAAATGCATTAATTTCAATTAATTTACTATGACCCCTGCATTAAAGCAAATATCTGTGTTGCTGTTTGCATTCCATTCTTTGCAACAAGTAGTGGTAAACCCATGAATCTTCAGGAGTTTTGTCAACAAGCTGGAAAATATTTTCCTACTGCTTTTAATGAAATGCCAGCTGCAAATACAGTAGAATAATTCACACTCTCCATGCATTCTTTGTTTAGAACATTATTAAATTTCCTTCTCCAGTCATCCCTTACATGTTTTTTTTCTGTGGTTCTATTGTTTTTGACTCTGCTTTTAGCTGGAATATTTTTGTACAACATAATTTGTCTTTGCAGCTTTTGAGGCTTAGTCAGGATTCTCTCAAAAAATACAGAGCTGGTATCAGAGATTTCTCTTGATTAACAGCAGAAACTTTTGGATTCTCCTGTTTGCACAGATATTAATTTTACACAGCAGTTTTTTACACAGTTTACACAATTTTACACAGTTAATTTTACACAGCACCACCATTCCACACAGAAGTTACCTCTGTTGCCAGCTGCTCTCCATTCTTCAGCCACCTGTAGGAAGGTTTGGGCTTCCCACCCGCCCTGCAGTCCCAGCTCAAGGTGTCCTCCACAGCAACCTCCACATCCTTGATGCTCTGGATCCAGTGAGGCTTTGCTGCAGATAAAACAACAAAGACCCTCACAGGTCACTGCCCCAGTCTCAGGGTATTTTCTCTCTGAGATTCTCCTCGGGGTTGCTGTTCCCCGGGGTATCAGGGTCTTTCCCCAGGGTTGCTGTTCCCTGAGTTTCCTCGGGGTTGCTGTTCCCCGGGGTAATCAGGTTTTCAGTCTTCTCTTTGCCCTGGGTGTTTCACACCAGAGCCAGAGCAGACAGGCTGAGTCCAGCAGTGTTATCAAGGCTGTTTATTCTAAATTATCTCGTGTTCTCAAGGCTGTTTATTCTAAATTATCTCTCAGTTCTTGTCCAGCTCTGCAGGGCGTCCCCAGCAGAGCAGGACACGCGGGGACTGGGCGGGTCAGAGATCCCCAAACCTTCAGTGCGGGATCTCCCACCCAACCACTGCCCAAGATGGATTTTTTATTTACAGAATTTTACAAATGCCTACTACCTACACTAACATGTCAGTTCTACTCTAAACCAATCTCTAAAATCCAACTCAGGAAAAGCTGGGGGACGAGAGCAAGAACAAGGAGCACAGGGGCCACTCCCCAATTCCTCCAGCTTGTCCCTTCAGCCCCATATGCTAAGAATCCTAATTTCTATATTTATATTCTATAACAAACCAGCTACTATTTATTTTTAAATTCTTAGGGTTTGTGATTCTTCCTGCATGTGAGTATTCACTGCCATGGCAGGGATCAGAATCAGTGTCCTCCTGGGCTCTGTGTGAGGCTCTGACCCCCCTGGACAGACCCCAGACCCCCTGTCCTGTCCCCAAACCCTCCAGGGTGGCCACAGGGATGTCCTGGGCTCTGACACCCCAGAGCAAAACCAAAACAGAACCAAACTGGGCACAGAACTCATCATTTTTCTGCACCAACTGAGCTTCCCACTGCTTCAAGCCCCCTGATGAAACAAATAACTTCTTATTCCTCTTACACATTTTTATCAAGAGCCCTAAACCAGAAGGAAATTGAGAGTGCAGATCACTAAAGCTGGACTAGTGAAACCAATATTAAAATCACTAATGATTAAAAAACATCATTTTGCAATCGAGGCAAATGTAAGAGAAAAGACATAAATGGCAAGACTGAAATTAAATAAGTGATGTGGCTAAATCATCAAATTAATGCTGAAGAGAATCCTTTAAGTCCTAAAAAAAAATAATGGTATGTCAGCCTTAGTGCTAAATACCATTTAAATTGTTTTCTAATGCAAAGCAGCACTTAACTGGATGAAAACATGGATAGATGAGATTGTTTTTGAAAACAGAAGTCTTGGCACAGAATTTGGGTAACACTAACCAGTAGAATAAAGTCCATAAAAATCACTATTTTTCAAGCCAGAATTTGATGCACTAATACCATCCATCCTTTACAATCCTTCAGAATTACCCAAAATACAGTTAAAAGTGTGAAGATATTTTAAGCATCTGTAACAGATTTCACAGGAAGGAGAAAGCTCACTTGGCAAATAAACATCAGTGCATGAAAAGACATCAGCATTTATTTTTATTCCTTTAGTGCTATTTCACACATCAGTTCAACACTGTTTTATAGGTAATTTGTGAATTTTCTTTGAATTTATTTAGGTTGCCAGGAAGTTTATAATGTCAGCTTATACTATTTATTTAAGAAAAGATAAATTCTGGACATTCCTATGGAAAAAAAAACCAAATGAGAGAGCAGGATGAAGCTTGGCTGCAAACTCTTAGCTATGGGCAAAGAATTTTCCAGAGTCCATTTGCTTAAGTCAATAATTCAGGAAAACCTCCTACCACCCTGATATGAAAACAAGCAGGAGAAAAGCAGTCCCTGGTGATGAAGATATTATTAAATAAATGAATTTAGGAAGCACAGGAGGTCAGATTATCCCCACTGAACTTCCCACTCCAACAGAGCTCCAGCAGCAATGAACTCAGGCCAGGGAAATGAAGGATCTGCCCTGGGCAGATCCTGGGCTTGGATCAGGGCTGGCAATAATTTAATTTAAAAAGATTTCTTGTTTCCTTCCCAGCATGGAAATTTCCTCTCATCCCAGGTTCTGCAATGCGGTGAGAAAACCTCAACACGACCATGCACAGCATCAGGCTTTTGTGATAATTATTGATCTATTTATCATTTATGTATTCCTATTTAGGGTTCAATTCTTACAGAAGGACTTGCTAGAATTGTATTCTAAAACCTTGTATTCACTGAGGTTTTAACTACTAACAAATAGTGGAATTCAACCAATATTTGCTGACAGTGAAAACCTCTGAATATTACTTTTTTTTCCACGTGCTCATGAGGATGAACACCTTTAGCTGCTTTGTACAAAGTTTATTTTTTGCACCCTCTTTATCAAGATCAGCTGCAAAGACAGGATGAGCTGATCTTTGTGCCACGTGGATGTAAAATTTCAATTTCACTGGTATTAACTGGGGTTACATCTTTATGTTACAACTCTTGGGTTCAGGACAGCCATTCCTTCATCCCACAATTACACTGGAGAATTTTCCCCACGTGTGCCAAGGGAATGAAAGCTCAGGCTCCAGCTAATGAGCTCCCTGCACTTTGCACACCTCAATATTTATTTATTCAGCAGTGCTTGAATTGCTGATGGATCCATACACTTGGAATATTTCACATCTGCTGCCTATCTCCACTTGAAAGCAGGTTAAATATAATCTGTTTGCAAGTCTAAAGATCTTGGATTCAATTCTACCAATAAAAACCATTGTCTATCTAATCTTGTTTTAGGACTCAGTGTCAGGCAGTCTCCTCAGGAAGGTTTCCAATGATCCAATAAAGTAGAAATGCACAGAAGAGCTTCCCAAGGCACAGGGTGAGAAATTCCTGGTGCTTTTCCATCCACAAGAAACTACTGATGGAGACCTCAGTGGTTTCCTGAATGAAGGTTCTTTTTCTCTCCCAATCACTGATGGAGGAGTTGAGCAGGAAGAAAAGCACCATTTTCAATTTGTCCTTGAAAGAGAACAATTCAACCAACCAGCTCAGAACTGGAAAAATGCAGCTCAACAGGGAAAATTCCAGCTGGGAATACTCTGATTTATAAGTAAAGGTGTTTCATGTGCAGGAAGGAATTCAGGTATCAGCAGATCTGATCTGCTGAGGGGGACACCCTCTCAAAACAGGAGCAGGACTGGCCAAGCCCAGCACTGCCCCTTTTTGCTGAGCTCTGCCTGAGGACACCTGAAGGGCTCTAAATAAATATTCATTATTCCTCTCAAGGTTTAGTCACCACCAGGCAGATTTTACTGCCCAAAATACCCGATTCCACCATCCCTGCCACATCTGTGCTCCTGAAGGAAGGCTTGGTCACCAAGGTTCATCTTCTCCTGGAATTACTGCACAGTTCTGGTGAAACCTGGATCTTCTGAGAGAGGAAGGAGTCACTTCCTCCTAAAGCAACAGGCAGCAGCACATCCTTGCTGAGATTAAAACAGAAATAACATTGTCCTGCAAGCTGAGAGGCTGGGAGTTCATTTTAAGGGAGTTCACAGTGTGAGGCTGTGACAGGAATCCACATTTTGGGATGATATTAAGAATTCTTCAGAACTTGCTGTGCACTCTTCATGAAAGATTCATCCGGAGCTCCCCCAGGACGAAATACTTGCAGGTAAGTGATTTTCTAAAGCAGGTTAGCTCCATGGCCAGTCACTTGGAAAAGCACCAGCCTGGATTTTGCTTCAGTTGTTTCAGTCTAAAATATTCCTGGCAGTGCTCACAGTCCCAGAGGCAAGGAGAGAACAAGTGTGGAACTCCACAGGAAGCATCCCAGGGAGAGGCCTCTCTCATCTCCTTTTTCTGGTGTTTTTGATGACCCTTCTCCCCCAGGCACTGAAACCTGCAGGAAACAACTGTTGCTTCATTACCCTGCAGGCCAAAAGGGGAGGAAAAACCACTTTTTTCCAGATTTTACAAAATCCTTGGTGGCGTTCTGGGAGTTGATTGAGGGAATTCCAACTGCAGTGATGCTCCTGGAAGCAGTGGCTGAGGAATTGACACTTTTCAGAGACTGTGCTGGGATTTGTAGATTTATTTGTGGATTAACCACGCACAATGCATCAAAACATGCATTTTTATGGATTATTTCCTTCAGAGTGAGAGAATCCAATGAAAATTTGGTTTTGATTCTCTAGGACAGGGGAGTAGAGTGAAGGGAAGGCAGAACTTGAGGGCCATGACTTTTCCAGAGAGTTCTGTGCTCTGCTGGGAGCCAAAGCCCCAGGGAAGCTCTTCAGAAGCAGAAATTCACACAAGATTTGCCTTTTTACACTTGAAACTTTGACATTTCCACTACGAAAATCCACTGGGCTGGAAATTTCTCCAACACCTTTGGGTTGATTTCTTACTTCTTTCAGCAATTGGGCAAGAAATGAGAGCAGAAAGAACCTCCCAGAACAGAAGAGGAAGCAGCTGTGCAGCAAACAGGGAAAACCACCCCAAAATTGCACCCTGCAGGTTTCCAGGCAGTCTGTCCCAAAATCAGGCTCTGATTCTCATTTCATCTCAGAACTCCAAGGAACCTCAAGCACAAATCACTTTTGTTCTGCTGACACATCCCTGGAAATGCCCATTTTGGGGCTCCCATTCCAAAAAAAGAACTCCCTCAAAGCAGCAGGTAACTCCAAATCACTGGGAAAAGCTTTAGGATGTAAAAGAAGACAAACTGTTTGTCTGGACAGCAAGAAAATCACATTACTGGACAGCAATAACAGTGAAACTCTAGGTTGATCAAACTCAGCAGCTCATTGATATTATTTAGTAATTTGCAGCTTTGTTGTCCATGTCTTGAAGATGCAAAGCCAGAGTGAAGCTGTCAGATAAAACCTTTAAACAGAGATGTTCTTACACAAATAACACAGTTTCAGGTTAATTTTGCTGTTAGATTATTAAAAAGGAACAAAACACCAACAAAACATTTTTTAAAATACATTAAAAATTACGTAAGTTCTACTTATTCCTGGGGGATTTTGTCTTTGTCATCACAGCCCAGAGCAAAAGGAGAACAACAGCAGAATTTCTTTTTCTCTGTCAAATATTTTACCTTGGTACTGCCAAGCAGGACTCCTGGTATATCAGCATGGGCTAATTAAGAATATATTTTCTACAATTATACTTTAAATTAATTGCTTTACGTATCTTTACCGTGCTTCATGTTTAATTGCATCCTAAACCACAAAAATGTGATTGTTTCATCTCCTCTCATTTTTCCCTGCCATGAAACATCACTGTGGATTCTTTTTTTTCCTCTTATCTCTTTCTGGGAAGCTAAAACGACGACAAATGAACATGCTAATAAAGGGAAAGCAAATTATTTATATATTCAGGTTCTACACTCAATCAAAGTCGGATAATCTTGTCCTATTTTTAGCACAATCTGCACTCCCCTGAGTAGAAAACTGGCATTTAACAAATGTTGGAACTGTAAAAAGGACAAAAAAATGAACATTTGATGTCAGGCTTCTCTTGATAAAATCCTTCAGGAGAAAAAAAAGAAGATTAATAGTCTGTGAGTACTGTAATGAACCCAGCCTATCTGCTTTAGAATATCTATTTTAATTATCAACACCAACCATGGATTGAGAGCTATATTTAAAACACACCAGAATTATAATAAACAAACTCATTTCATTTTTTTTCAGGATGAGAGTTACAGATGTGACAGATTTATAGGAATTCTTGAGAAACTGCCTGAGGACAGGAGCAAGGTTGAGCCTGTGTTCAAGGGCTTTGTGGCTTCAAGGCTGTAATTCATTATTGGATGAAAAATAAGGCTTTCAACCAAATTATTTATGCACTGGAAAACCTGATTTCCAAATTTTAAACTGCCCAGTTTCAGCTCATGAAACAAATCAGAATTTGAGTGTTTCACTTCACAGCAGAGCAGTGAATGTTTCAGGCTTTTGTTTAGGACCAGCTTTATGTTACATCTACAAAGAGTCCTTAAAGTTAGCAAAGAAAGAAAAACCTATTTTTCAGGCACATGAAAGAATTTTATCAATACTTTTTCATCTTAAAGATTTCTTTTTCACTTTATTTCACTATGACAACTTGCAAAATGTTAACCCCAATCCTTCTTATACTGGGTTTGTTTTTTTTGGGGGTCAGGCAGGAACATTCTTTGTTCTGCCAAGAGGAAAATCAATGTTGTCACTATTGAAATAAAAAGACATTTGTACTTTTGTAATGTTTATATTTTTCTATGTTTGATAAGCAGACAGCCTTAAACTTCTACCAGTGAAGTGTTTTAGCAGCAGCCACCAGTCCCTAAAAACACCAGATTTTTGGATTTTTGACAGCATTGGTACTTTCTGGCAGTTGGGTAATTTTTTACTCTGCGTCTTCAGTTTATTGCATTAGTTTCCCCCAAATCCTCATCTTCTTTTAGAACAACTTCCTTAAATAATGATCTTTTATTGGAAGGCTGAGTGGGATATGGTTAGAGTCCCTCACCAGACAGATTTCTGGGCTTTGGCATCAGATGAGGTGGCAATCCACCAGAAGATATTATCTTTAATCATAAAACTTTGAATTATCAAAAAGAGTTAAATGCTCTTATCCTGAATCCAGGCTTGTTGGAATTCTAACTGCAACAGCAAAGCAAGAACCAAAATAAGAAAGATTACTTAAATCTATTTAATTCTGCAGAATGGGTTCCACGAAGCAGAACAAATGAAATGAAACAGTTGGAGTGCCATTACTGCCATTACAGCTCTCATTATTCTTTTTAAGACAAACATCCATATCAGGGATGGCTCTTAACATGGGCAGCCATTCCTGCTGAATATGGACTCCATCTGAGGGCTCAAATCCCTGCCCAGATTTGCAGGGAAATTTTTTTGTTCTGAATCAATTTTTTTTTGTTGTTTTTTGTTCTGAATCAATTGTTACACAACTGCAACGGGGTTGCTTTTGTTCATTAGCAACATCCTTTATTTCAGTTCTGTGGCCTTTAATGAGTAAAGGAGAATTTGGGCAGCAGGGCTGATGCCTTAAGTTTGAGTTTTCATATTTTTCAGTCTCTGTGCTGCCCAGGGTGCAGCTCTGAGCTCACACTCAGGCTCACTCAGCTCTGCACACAGCAGGGACACAAAACAAATCCTTCTCCTGCTGCACACCCAGGACAACTTTCAGCCCCAAAGCACAAACAGGGGGGGCTGCAGGGAGGAACAAGAAGGATGGGACCTCCCAGCCTGGAGCTGCAATGGGACAATTCAACCCCAAAGTGCAAATGGAGCAAAACTCATCACAGTGTGAGACCTGGGCAGCGTTTGTGCATTTTGGGACCATTTTGGGTCCACCTTGGGTGCAGCCCTGGCCAGGCTCTTGTCCTGCCCAAGGTGTGCTCTAAAGGGTTTCAATAAATCCCTGCTTTATTCTCCAGCTCTGTCCAGTCTCTGCTCCAGCTCAGCCTTCCCAAAGGCATCAGGGCAGGTACCCCAGGAATGGCCACTGTTGGAATCACAGGGACTGATGAGATCTACTCCATTTTATACACAATTTACACTGATGATCTCACAACTTCCCCCATTTCACACTGCCATAGGAATGTTGAGCCAAAACGATGAACAAACCCCAACTCTGGAGCTTTCAAGCAGCAATTAAGGTCATTTAATAAAACCAAACACAAAGTGCCAAGTTTGGAATGGCAGAGGACACAGGCAGGTGAAGCAGCTTGGATTTACTGCCCACTGTTAATCATAGAATTCCTCAAAAAGTCATAATTACAATCAGTGCATGGAAAATTTGGGTTGCCTCAAGTCCCCTGTCCAACCTGACCTTGAACAATTCCAACAACGGGGCTTTCATTCAGTGTAAAGATTAATTTGGAAGTGGCAAGGAGAGGAATCTCTTTTCCTTCCTCTTTTATAAAATCTATTGTGCCTTAAACTAAAATCCTCATGGACCAAAATCTGTGTGTTCTCCCAACCAGCAGCTCCCCATGGAGAGGCAGTAAAGAACCTTTTCTCAGTTGCAGAGGAGCTGTGCTCTGTGCCTTTATCCAACTAAAACCCCATCTCTCTGCTCAAATATTCCTCCATGAGGGAACCATTCCAAGGCAGAGTCAGAACCACTGTTTAAATTGCCATTGAAGTAAAGAAAATTATATTTGCTGAGATCTGGCTTTAACAAAAATTGTCAATTACCACTTTGTTGCAAATCACTCTTGCTTCACACCACCACCAGCGTGCTTTGCTGATACTCATTTCACTCTATAGCTTTAAATGCACAAGAGACTGCCTTTTTTCCAGCTATAAAATTTCATATTATTTCATTTCCTATACTGGATTATATCCTCCCATTTATTTACTCATTTTAAAATAAAATTGGCTGTTTTGAAAGCACAGGATTGAGAATATCCATCAGTAATCTTTGCACAAAGCAAGACAAAATTTGTACTTCCCATAAATGGCAGACCCAAATAAATCCAATTGACTGAAAATTGAAGGTTTCACCAATGGGCCAAGAAGAAATGTTTTTTTTCCAAAAAAAGGTCATTCCATCACAGAAAAAACCAAGCACAAGCACATTCTGCTTTACTCTCAGCAATCCTGGTGAGCACCTAAGCCATTTCTTAGAGATCTTACCAAGAAACTGCTGCAGAAATTCTCATTTTTTGGGAGCACTTAAGGTGCCATGGATTTTTAAGCCCAAATGCCTGATGGAACTGCAGAAACTGGAAATTCCAGGGCAGCCTGTGTTTGATGAGTAAAGAAATGTGGGAAAGAGGCAGAACAGAGGTTTCCTACCATAGTAAGTGAGACGTCCTCTTGCAATGTTTTTGCCTCTGGAATTTTCGGTGATGCACTCATAGAGCCCTGCATCCTCCTGCTGGAAATTAGGGATTTCAATCATGCCATTGGATTTCCTCAGCTTTATTTTACTAGGAAATGGCAGCCCGTCAGTTCTTCTCCAGTTAATCTGAGGCACAGGGCTAAAGAGAGAGTAATGAGATTTTAAACAGTTTTGCTTGAAGTCCTTGATTGTCGTAATGAGACACTTAAAGCAAACTAAATTCAGCAGTGACTTGCAGGCTGTGTTAAATCAGCAGCCACACTGTACATGACAGATGGTCAGACACTCTGGCACCTGATTTGCATTCACTGCTGATTCCTACGCTGCATTTGTGGCACCAAATTTGTCAGGAATGCCCAATAATTGAAAAATTTCTTGTAAATCAGCCCTGAGGACAGGTGAGATTTACCAGTGGCTTCCACAGAGGAAGAATCCAGGCAGGTCTTTTGGAGCTGCCATCCTCCAGCAGCCTTTTATTCTCTGATTTGCAAATTTGAGCCAAAGCAGGAGTGTGTGATCAAGTTATCAATCTGATATGGGCACCTGACAAACAAACCCCACACTGGTGAGTAAATACATCCACAGAAACACAAATGCATTCCCAGATCATCTGTGAAAGAGAAGAGGCATCAGCTGCCAGTGAAGTATCATTCAGAGGAGAAATGCTTTTCACTCTTTATTTTGGCTATAAAGAAAGAACAATATTATGAAAGCACCAAGTACATTTAAGAGGAAAATTCAGCATTCTCACAGACTTCAGCACCATTTGCCTACAGAGGGAAAAGAGACTCAGTTCAAAGGCCATATTCAAAACCACACTGAATTATCAAGTTAATTTGAAATGAAATGTCAATTCCTGTGCTGCCAACATACACATCTTAATTTTAAACAAAACCCAAACAGACTCCAAGAGTTTTTACCCTCTTATTTCAAGGCAGGAGCTGTGATGACCAAAATCAGGTGTTGGGAAAACACCAGAATGTGCCAGAATCCCACACCTCTTGTGCAGGTGAACCCCAAGGTGCTTCAGCTTTCAGTGAAAATTAAAAACTTACTTTCCCAGGGCAAAGCACTCCAGCTTCACAGTAGAGCCTTTGGCTGCTGCCAGCGTCTCGGGGAACTGAACTTCTATTTTGGGCTCATATTCTCCCATCACACCTGTGGGAGACAAGTGAGAAGGTCAATGTTCAAAGGTGATTTTTAAAGGGTTTTCTTTCTCTCTTTTGCAGTTCAAAATCAAGTTTATTTCTCTGACAATCTGATTCTAAAGGGAAGCACGGTGAGATCAGGGACAGAGCTAGGGTGTAACAGAGTTTGTCTCTGCAGAAAGAAACCAATGTTCAGACAACACAGGAGGATTCATGACAGCATCATTTGGGCGGGGAAAGACCTCCAAGATCCTGAGTCCAACCATTCCCCAGCACTGCCAAGTCCCACTGAACCACATCCCCAAATTCCCCTCTACACGTCACCCAAGTGACCTCAAAAGAAAAGGAAATCTGCTCTGTGTTATTTGAAGAACACCTACAATGAGATAATGTTGTCTAAAACCAAGCCAGGGCANCAGCACTGCCAAGTCCCACTGAACCACATCCCCAAATTCCCCTCTACACGTCACCCAAGTGACCTCAAAAGAAAAGGAAATCTGCTCTGTGTTATTTGAAGAACACCTACAATGAGATAATGTTGTCTAAAACCAAGCCAGGGCACTCTACATGAAAAAAAAAAAAAAAAAAAAACCAAAAAAAAAAAAAAAAACCCCAAAAAAACCCCACCCAAACAAACAAAAAAACCAAACCCTACATCTACTCAATGATGAAGTCAAATTCTCTCAGCCACCCAGCCAGGCTTCCCTTTATTTCAAGCCCTCATCAGAAGCCTTTCAGCACGGCACAAGAGCCAAAAACTCTGAGGGAGGCTGGGAATTATCCCGGATTCCTGGTGATTCCCTGATTGTGGTGATACCTTGGGAAGGCTGAGCTGGAACAGAGACTGGACAGAGCTGGAGAATAAAGAAGAGACTTTTTGAAAGGCCTTTAAGGATACAACTTGGGCAGGGCAAGAGCCTGGCCAGGGCTGCACCCAAGGTGGATTTAAAAGGGTCACAAAATGATGCCCAGTCATGAAGTCTCACACTTGGATGAGTTTTGCTCCATTTGCACTTTGGGGTTGAATTGTCCCATCCCAGCTCCAGGCTGGGAGGTCCCATCCTTCTTGTTCCTCCCTGCAGCCCCCCCTGTTTGTGCTTTGGGGCTGAAAGTTGTCCTGGGTGTGCAGCAGGAGAAGGATTTGTTTTGTGTCCGTGCTGAGTGCAGAGCTGAGTGACCCTGAGTGTGAGCTCAGAGCTGCACCCCCGGGGCAGAGCCTGGCACACAGGGAAGGTAGAACCCCAGTCCCCAGTGTCACCCACCGTCTGTTCGCAGCACCAGGGGCGTGGGGGAGCCCAGCACGGGGCTCCTGGAGGCCGGGCTGGTCACCACACAGCTGTAGTTGCCCACGTCCGAGGGCTCCACCTTGGCGATGTAGAGGTGCCCGGTGTCCTGCGACACGAAGCGCCGGCTGTCCTCCTGCACGAACGACGGGTACTCGTTGAAGATCCAGGCAAAAGACAGCTCTGGGTGGGGCAAAAGCAATCCAGTGTTGGTTGGATTTATTCCACTTCTTTTTTTCCCTACCTCATTATTGTATTTGATAGATTTGATAGCGTTGTGTCACTTACAGCACTTTAGCACGTAACAAACACAGCCAATTGTTGTCCCGTTTTTTCTCAGTTTTTTTAAAGCCTTCTACTTGCTCATACGATGGAGTCAATTTTTTAGCTTCTGTACAATATTAAGGGGCAAATATATTTGGTTGAATTTCTTCCACTTTTTTTTTTCCCTACCTTATTACTGTATTTGTTAGCACTGCTTTATTTACAGCACTTTACCATGTAACCAACACAGCCAATTGTTGCCCTGGTTTTTCTGAGGTTTTTTTTTAAAGCCTTCTAGTTGTTCATATGATGGAGGCAGTTCTTTAGTTTCTGTACAATATTAAGGAGCAAAGATGTTTGGTTGGATTTCTTCCACTTTTTTTTTCCCTACCCCATTACTGTATTTGATAGCGTTGCGTCATTTACAGCGCTTTACTGTGTAACAAACACAGCCAATAGTTGCCCTGATTTTTCTCAGTTTTTTTAAAGCCTTCTACTTGTTCATACAATGGAGGCAATTCTTTAGTTTCTATATAATATTAAGGAGCAAAAATGTTTGGTTGGATTTCTTCCACCTTTTTTCCCCTTATCTCATTACTGTATTTGACAGCATTGCGTCACTTACAGTGCTTTACCACATAACAAACAGTCAATTTTTGCCCTGATTTTTCTGAGTTTTTTTAAAGCCTTCTACTTGTTCATATGATGGAGGCAGTTCTTTAGTTTCTATATATTAAGGGGCAAAGATGTTTTGTTGGATTTCTTTCACTTTTCTCTCCCTACCTCATTACTGTATTTGATGGCATTGCGTCATTTACAGCGCTTTATAGCGTAACAAACACAGCCGATTGTTGCCCTGGTTTTTCTGAGTTGTTTTTAAAGCCTTCTACTTGTTCATATGATGGAGGCAGTTCTTTAGTTTCTATATATTAAGGGGCAAAGATGTTTTGTTGGATTTCTTTCACTTTTCTCTCCCTACCTCATTACTGTATTTGATAGCATTGCATTATTTAGACCTTTACCGCGTAACCAACACAGCCAATTGTTGCCCTGGTTTTTCTGAGTTGTTTTTAAAGCCTTCTACTTGTTCCTAAGATGGATTCAGTTCTTTAGTTTCTGTATAATATTAAGGGTCAGTTTTTCACTTTCTCACACTCTGGAAGATAAACAACCTTTCTTGTTTTTGTTCACTGTCCTTTGTTTAGATATTTCCAGCCTGAAAATCATGTTGGTTGTCAGCTAGTCTGGCCAGTGAGGTGAAGGGGCAGTAACCCAAGAAGCCAATCCATAACCAGACCCACAAAATTATAAAAATAGAAGAAATAAACAGGCTGGTCTCTTTTTGGGGAGCAGCTTTTCACTGCAGACCTCTGCCTCCGTGTTGTTGTTCTGTGTGTCATGCCAACACCCAATGACTGAGAAAAATACATTTTTTAAAGTATCAAAGCAACCCCCCCAATTTTTTTCACCAAATCCCCATCCCCTCCAGAAGGAAAAAAGGCAGAAGAAATCCAGAGTATTAGGATGTTTGCTTAAATCTCCTTTTTTTTTCTTTTTTTTTTTTTTTTATTTAATATGCACAGAAATAGGAGCAGACAGCAAAAATGAGAGCAAACTTTGCTAAAACGGAAAGATTATTCATTCAGCAGCTACTTAACTCCTCAGCCAGCTGCTTAGCAGGTAGAAACAGGACAGGAGTGTCCACGTGATAAGAATGTCAGGAGAAGCCTGAATTCCCAGTAGGGCTAATCACACAGCAGAACTATTTTTTTTTTCACACAAAAATCCATAAAAACTCCATTAAAAACATTTCTGTGTGATGTGGCAAAGCAGCCCTCACTACCATTTATTATGATTGTTTGAAAGGAAAAAAATAAAACCTGCACCTCAAAAGATAAACTAAGATTTGGCAAAAAATCCACTGAATTTGTTCTGTTTCCTGAGCATCACCCTGAGCGTTGTGTGCCCAATTTTAATTGGCAAAAGCCCCTTCCTGTGTGAGGCCACGTGTTTGTCTCATTCATTTCCTACAGGATCAAAGGAAAATAAATTTTTAATGGCGTTCCAGGCAAGGAATAATTTTTCACCCACGTGCCACTTACCCAAAGATTACAGCTTCTGGAAGTGCTTATTAGCCATGATTACAGCTTGATTGACCTCTCCTCATGGTGCAGTGTCTGCAGCACTGGCACTGCCCCCATGAAATGGAGATCAGCCCTTCCTGCACAGGTTTAATTTGAAGGGGCACAAATTTGGGTGCATCACAAAATGACAAAGTGACAAATCCTGAACCCTCAACACCTCCCCAGGCTGCCAAAGCCAACAGGACAATTCAGCACAGGGTAAGAGTGTGCAGGTGAAAAAATACTCCACTCAATAAATGAAATTATTAAGATATTTATGGGCTGCCTAATGCAAAAAAGGCATCAAGTGAAATGGTTGATCATTAAGCTGCATTTCATTTTCTTCTATCAATATTTAAACCTCTTCCATTACGGTAATTTTGCAGCAGCCAACCATTAATAGGCTCAGGAGCCTAAATTCTGTCAAATTTAGAAATATTAGTGGTCAAATCCAGCACTATAAGGAGGAAAAGACCTGCAAGAGCATCACCTCTGTGGAGCTGCAGTGTCTCATCAGGAGAAACATTCAGCAAAATTCCTTCCTCCAGAACTCAAGAGGTGCAATTCATTTATGGAAAGGAAGGCAGCAAGGATTTGTCAGGAAACAATGGGGGAATGAGTGCAGTGGGCAGCATTAAATTAAAAAAAAAAAAAAGGAAAAAAAAAGAGAAAAAAAAAGAAAAAAAAGGAAAAAAAGAAAAAAAAAGGAAAAAAGGGAAAAAAGGGAAAAAAGGGAAAAAAGGGGGAAAAGGGAAAAAAGGGAAAAAAGGGGAAAAAGGGAAAAAAGGGAAAAAGGAAAAAAAGGAAAAAAAGGAAAAAAGGGAAAAAAAGGAAAAAAAGGGAAAACAAGGGAAAACAAGGGAAAAAAAAGGAAAAAAAAAAGAATTTCCATTTTCAGCTCTACACCAAACAAAGACACCCACAAGGCAGCAGTGGGTGACACCAGGCTTTACTGGTCCTGGGATTTATGGAACCACTTGTGTCTCCTTGCTCAAAATATTATTTAATGCTTAAAAAAAAAAAAAAAAAAAAGGAAAAAAAAAAGAATTTCCATTTTCAGCTCTACACCAAACAAAGACACCCACAAGGCAGCAGTGGGTGACACCAGGCTTTACTGGTCCTGGGATTTATGGAACCACTTGTGTCTCCTTGCTCAAAATATTATTTAATGCTTAAAAAAAAAAAAAAAAAAGGAAATAAAAATAAAAAAGATGTCCAGAGCAGTGAGAGGGGGTGGAGAGATCTGCAGATGCAGCAGGAAAAAGCAGTTTCATTTCTTTCCCATGATATTGGGTTAAGTCAAGAGGAAACCCTCTGAAATCAGTCACTGGGATTATGGCAGCCATGCAAACTGGATTCCAGTTTAATTGGGTCCTTTAACCTATGAAAAAACCCTCCTGCAAAGTTAATTCCCCATTCAACAAATATTTTCACTGCCTCTCTTAAAAAAGGCTGAAATTAAGAAAATTCCATCCCTGTGCCCCAGCACCGCCACCTCATTTTATATTTATTAGCCTTTACAAAACTCTATTCTTATTTTCCAAAATAAAACCAAAAATCATATTAAACAAGTTGTGTGTGATTTATTATGTTTACAGGATTTGCCTGTTGCTGATCTTAGGGCACCTCCAGGGACACAAACTCACTCCTTTTCTGTCAATTACAAGTTTTCAGTTGATTTTCTGTAATAAATGGGAGTAATATGTCTCTCCTGGGCTTGCTCTGAGTTCTCAGCCTTTGCTTTCCAATGCATTTTTTCCTTGCTTGGTGACCATACATGGATGAGGTATTGGAAATTGCAGTTATTACTCAATTTTTATTTGTTTACTACGTCTTGGTTGGCGGCTTCTCTTTATTTTGCATTATTTGATTATTATTTACTGAGCAGTCTCCAACACGCTCAGCATGTTCACACTGTTGCTTTTTGTGCACCTAAGTGCTCAATTAAAAAATGTTTATAAAATTCCCTGTCATTTTGAAACCTGAATTCTTGATGAAATTCAACAATTAAATCACCACGGCCTCTGAGGTTTACCAGGGTCATTTCCTGCTATTTATGAACCTTAAAAAAAAACCAAAATTATTGTTGCTAAATGAACATAATGGGGTAAAACCCACACATTTATTGGTTTTTAACTAAGCTCAAAGTCAAGCCTTAAGTTTATGCACATCCTTCTGAACATATGGCTTTAAATTATGTTTAAAGAACTTCAGAAACACAGAATTTAAAGAAATCACACATTTCTTCTAAGTGAGACTGAAACACTTCACAGGGAGATCATTTACAGAACCAGGGTGATTTTTACTTCTTGTAAACAGAATTTAATTGACAACAGCAGTGGTGAAAATCTCAAACTGTAATTGAATTAAGGAAGTTGGAAAAGCAAAGTTTAGGGGAGAAAAAGGCACACAAATCAAAAGCAGAAGGACAATTCATAAAGTTAATTTTATCCACTATTTCATAAATAATGTCAGTTTTTGCTCCTGTTCTTGTGGGACATCAGTGCTTTACACCTGCTCATTCTTTACCTGCCAGCCCCATAATTCACACCTAAATGAGACTTCTAAACCAGCCAGGAGCAAGGGATGTGAACAATGAAATTTAAATCTGAAACAGATTTAAAATGTTCCAAACTGACTGGATTTGAATTAGCTGAGTGGGTGTTTCCAGAAATAAAGCTGAAGAAATGAAAAGTCTTGATTTGGGGGAGCTGACTGAACAATACTTCAAGGTTAAAAAAAAAAACCTCAAAAAAAATCAAAAAACCCCAAACAGAAAAGAACCAACCACCAAAACATAAAGAAGTTTCATGTCCATCATTGATACCCAATTCCCAATTATTTAATGCATTTTTCCAGTTCTGATTTTACAATATTCTGTAGCAGACACACAAGGAAAAGCTGAAATATCCTGGAATTTTGTGTCCACAAATGGCTCTCTGCCTATCCCACAGGATGGCACGTGGCTCCTGGAAAACTGTTTCCAAGAAAGTAATCAGACAGAATTTAGCAATGACAGAAACTGCAATTAAAAAGATGGAAATCTGCAGCAAACAGCTATTTTGGATGATCTACCTTAGGTTAAAAATAATGGAAAAGTGACACTGATTTTGAGAGGATAATAACAGACTCCCTAATTAAGGCAGAACGCAATTAGCTCATCATTTGGCCCAATTTCAGCTGCAAATGGGATGAAATGGCAGAAAAGGGAGCAGAATCTCCTGTTGGTGGGTGAGCATCACTCAGGAGGGAGGGAGGAGCTCCAGGAGTCACCCTAAGCACTGAGGTTGGGTTCTGTGGGACAACCCCACAAAAAAGTTCATTTATCAGCACTGCTGCAGCTCTGCCTGCCTGCACAGACAGCCCTGGGAAGGTGCAACCAAATTAGTTAAGTGCAGGAAATTAATTAATGAGGTAAAAGTGCATTAAGGTCCCAGGGGATGTTCTTAGGGGCAAACTGCAGGCAAATCCTTGGATTTGGGATTGGGATAATGGAAAGTGAGTGCTCCCAGGGGTATAATTTGTTTTATTTCATGTTAATTACTTCCAATTTCTCCTTAATACTTTTCCTTTCTCACTTGGGCCAATTTTCCTGCACTGAGTTCACCACTTTGAACACCCCAAGCAAGCCCCCACCATCAGCTGCTCGTGGTGATTCTTCCCCTGTGCCATAAAACAACTGAAATCCCCCTCATTTCTCCTGGCAAATGTTAAAGGTTGCTTTCCAAATAAAAACCTTCTGCACTGGAGGCGTAGGACAAGGTGTTTATGTGCCCCCATCACATATGTGTAAACTGGAGCTCAAAATGCCACGAGGTGCCACTGTCAGGATGGCAGCATCCTGGCAAAAAAAAAGCAGATTAGAGTGTTGTTTGAGATAAATTGTACACAATTTCAGGGGTTTAGGGTATAATCTTCAACATATTCAATGCTCAGAAATTAAAAATTATCCTGGAGAAACAAACCCAACCAAAGCTCAGACTGCATTTCCAAGGGGATCCTGTTGGTATTCAAGCAGTTTTAACACTGATAATGAAAAAGTCTCTCACTGCAGTCACACCTCAGAGAACAAACTGGCTTGGTAGTTTATTTCTTATTCATGTTCTCTATATAAAAATAATGACAAAATTACAAAACCTCTATGCTTGTCCTTGAATTGTGGTCTCCAGGAATGACATGAGACACTGAGATCTGCCTCAAATAGGGGCAGTGTTTTCCCAGCCACTGAAATTTCACCTGAACTCTGCAGAGCAACACTTTGGCTGAATTTTTATTTATGCAAAATGCAAACTGCCTGATGGGAATGCAAGTCCAGCTACAGAAAGTGAAGAACGTAGTCCCAGAAATTAGTTTTATTCCAGAGTATAATGGCAACGCTCTGATTTGAAAGTAATGTGCAACATTAATTGTTTTGGCATAGGAGGTGAATTACTTTATGGCTAAAATATACCAGATCAATTTTCAGCCTGCTGTGCAGGTAATCAGGCATGCAACTTCTGTGTATGGAACAGCCCAGAACAATGGGAGCACTGAGACACACACAGAGCATCCTGCAATTCCAATCTACTCATTTAATGAGAATATTGAAATGTTTCACTGAAGTTGCAAGGTTCCTACTTCGGGCTAAAACCCCATTTTCGTTTTTAAATGAAACAAGGTAAGAGCCCACTTGTTTCTTTGATTTTGGAATGAGCTTTAGTTTGATGTACAAACAGATGTAATTCTTCAAAATTGCTAAACTGTTTTTTTTTTTTCTGCTGTCCTCCAGCCTAGAGCACAACCACAGACCTGGCTAAGAGGTCACCTGTGCTCAGCTGCAATGGGGATGTCCAACAGCCACTAATAATAATTAATAATTAATAATTCCTGGAGCTTTTCTAAATCAATCAAAGCAACGCTCACCATTGAAATTAAAGCACCAACATTTCTAAGTTCATCCTTGGGAAACAGATGGTGCAGACTGATTTCTTTATTAACTCCAAGCCCCTCCTGGTAAATCCAATCCCAGAGAGGACATTCCCTGGAGAAGGGCTCAGCACTGCCTGCTGGACAGGGACCATTAGCCAGGAGCAGCTCTCAGCCTGAACATGGATTTTTCCTCCCAAATTTCTCCTCAGCAGGCAGGTTCAGCCCCCTGGGCGCTCCCAGATGTTAATGAGAGCCTGACAGAGCAGCTCTGCTGCACTCAGGCTCCAGTGCTGAATAAAAATCCCAATTTCGCTTCCCCCAGAGCAAGAGCAGGACTGGTTTCTCTTTCTCACATTTCTGCACTGATTGTTCCAGCCTGGCTGTGTCATTCCCAGTGCCCTGGCTCCCAGCTCCCACTCTGGAAGAGGCACAAAAGTAAGAAAGTGCTGGAGGAAGCAAAATGTAAATACATCCCCATTAGCCATATCCATTTCAAGTGACAAATTGTTCTCTTAATCACCTCCCCAGAACTTTACATTTAATTGCTGAGAGCATTTCCAGAACTCTGTTGTGCTTTTTCAATAGCTGGAAGTATTTTAAATTGCTTCCTGCCTATAATAATTTTGAGGATAAAAAAGGCGATAGTTTAGTTTATTGCCCAACTAAAATAAATCTGATTTCTTGTGAATGTTAAATATTAGGGACATAAACCAGGAGAAACTAATGGAAATACCCAGGAGTCAACTTTCAAAGCAAAGCACCAGTATTTGTATGTGGAAGCAGTAATTAGTGACACTTTCATTTGGTGCTCTTGCACTCTTTTAGGAGAAGGGACTTGATAAAACCCTTGTGAAAAGCAAAAATTCCTTTCAGCACTCCTGTTCTGAGTGCTGGCACTGCAGCCACCTCCCCTCTGCCTCTTCCTAATCAATTATCCCCTTCCCAAAGAAAAACCCAAATATTTTAGCAGAGAAGATAATGAAGAGCTGGAGGACAAACACCCCACAGTCACAATTTAGGGATAAAAATAAACTTGCTGGAGAGCCAAATGCAGTTATTGTCTCAGTTTTCTCCTCTTTTCCCCAAGGTATAACTGAGATACCTGGGACTGGGTAAGTGAGAAGGTTCAACCTGATTTTTTTTCTTCCAATTTAGTTCTTCCTAATCTATTTCTCCCTTTTTCTTTCCATCCCCCACAATCTTCCTACAATGGAACATGGAGTTAAAGAGTTCTGTAGATTTTTTGGGGTAAGAAACTGCAAAGAGCTTCTCAGATCATTTATCCACCTGTGTGTCAGCTTAAAAACATAGACTACAAAGCAACTGAGAACAGTGCACCAATATATAAATAAGATATATTAATTTCAGCCTGCAGCACAGGTTCATCAAAAGAAAAAAGCGCTTCAGAAAGACTGAGTTTGACAAAGTGCATAGCAGAGTGTCTCTGCAGCTTTGGTCTGGTACTGGTGATGAAAATAATGCTCTGGCAGACAGGAATCACTGGCAGATCCAGCTGTGAACGTGGATTATTTCCCCTCACATGGACAAACAGAAGTGTCTCTCAGGTACCATTTGATTTCAAACTGTCAGCTGGAATTTGTGCAGATGATGATGATGACACCAGCAGGACTATTGAAAAATATGTTTTTAAATAAAAATGCCATTCTCTCCTTGGCAGATTGAAACAGCACAGGAATACTATGGAGCCATTTGTAAGGCCAAAGCTCTTACAATATTCAAGGTACCACTCTCCTTAAAATGCATTTTTGTGCAAGAAGCCCTGCAAGTGTGATTTATGGCTGATGCCCAGATTTGTGTCATCCACAGCCTGCAATGGAAGCAGGAAGGTGCAAACCAGGATGGTGAAAGGGGAGTTTTGATGAGATAGTGGAAGGAATCCTTCCCTGGGAGGATGAGGAGGGGCTGGGATGGAATTCCCAGAGCTGCCCCTGGATCCCTGCAGTGCCCAAGGCCAGGCTGGACACTGGGGCTGGAGCAGGGACAGTGGGAGGTGTCAGGGGTGGAATCAGAACTTTTCAGGTCTCATCCAACCCAAACCTTTCCACAAAACCCTGATGTGCAGTAAGACAGAAATCATCTTCTGGAGTTCCACCTGTCTGACCTTGCTTGGAAGGTATAAAAAGTTTTAAAAGCCAAATACATAAAATTAATTCAACTTTACCATGAAAACCAGCACGTTGCTATTCAAGAGTTGCAGAAGAGAAGCAATCAGAGCATCCAAATATTTCTGGCATTTGAGACTCTTTCCATGCCATGTTATTCATGAAGCAGAGCCCTGCTGGAACTCACAGGTCTCCAAATGGCAACACAAGAGACATGAGCAAAAATTTGCAAGTCTGAACACTCGTTTGGAACAGACCTGACATTATCCAGTGAAGGATTTGTCACAGCAAACACTGAGCAATAAATTGGGATCTATTTTTCCATGATCTAATATTATTTCCTACCAGCATGTCACAACTCTGACACAATATGTTGTGAGCTGAATTGATCCCTCTCCTTCAAATCCAGCCTCATTTTTGGATTAAATCTACTTTTTTCAGGGAGTTATATGAAAAGAGAGGACAAATCCTTGCTGCTTTATCCACGTAGGAACATCCCTGCCATACTGCATGAAGTAAGAACACAGAGCACACAAGGCTAATTAGGAAGAAAGCAGAATTTCCTTGCAATTTCCAAGCAACAGCTCATCAGCTCCACAAAATTCTTATTTATTTAAGTTCTCCTGGGTTATGGTCCCATTCCCCATGGGAATAATGCAGCAGGATGTACACCAATGTAAAACTGATTTTAGTTTTTCCAAGCAAACTAAAATTTGTTGAGATGTTCCAATAACCATCAAGAAAATCTTCACTTCTATCATTACAAATCATCACTGCCTCCTCCTCTCTCAGAGAGCAGAAATACCTCAAAAATAAAAAATCAATGTCACATGAGGAAAAACTGAGTATACTAAACAAATCTAAATCACAATATACAGAAACAGAAAAGAAACAGCTAAAGAAAAGCTACACAATAATCACAATCCAGTACAGTAGTAACAGGAGGTAAAACCCTGCAGGAACTCAGATTTGCTTTACTGAGGGCTCTGTCACTCGTTAGATCCCAATTTTGGAACAGAATCAATAGCAGAGAAAAATCATTTTTAGCTCTCCATATGTCTAGCTTTTCCCATTCTTGGCAGAACAGGCAAAAATTAGCATCACATGAATGTTTTTTAACCAGCTGCACATTGACTGTGTCCAACATTAAGTCTGGGATATTGAGATGTTTGTTGGATTGACAGCCCTTTAAAACCATTAAAGACACAACAGTAACACAGTAAAAGTGAAAATAGCTGCAGAGATTTCAGTGCAATTTAAAGGTTGTAACAACTGGAAAAGTGGCAGGAGAGCTACATAAATCCATTTTTGATGTTGAGGGTGTGGGTGAGGTGATTTACTGATTTTTGGTGGTGCACAAAGGGTATTTTAGCAGGGTCCCTGCATGGAATTCAAAGATCAGGGAGTATGACCATCAGAATGATGACAGATGAGCATCTTAATTATCCAAACATCACTGCTCAATTATGATACAACTTAGAGTATTTAACATAAAACCAGCCTGGATCAGAAAAATATCTGGGGGGAGGGAAAGTCTTCACACTCAAAGCAAATCGTTTCCCAAATCCTCCACTCAGCAAATCCCAAACAACACTGCTAAAAAAGGGAATTTGATTTAACTTCCAGAAAGGGGAAATGTGGTAACTCAAAAGAAAGTATTGGAGTGGTTTGTGATGCGTAAATGGAGTTTCATTGTTGGTTTAATGCTGGATGTCCACACCCCAGTGAAGCTGGAATTGCACATTTAAAAGGACAAAACCTGCTAAATGCAGGAATAATTTGTTCCCCACTGAAAAGGGACATTTGTATGACTTATGTAAATATCTGTGCCCAAGATAAGCCAGGGAAAAAATACGATAAATTGTAGAAGGGATGCAATTTGCTTTTTCCATACTATGAACTGGCATTTCTTTGGGGATGCACATTGGTTTCTATTGTAGCTGGGATGCTGTACATGGAGGAATAATCACTATTTAATCAAGTCTCTTCTTGCAAACTCTACACAGAGAATGCAAGAAACAAGTGCAATTAAATTAGCAAGCTCTTAGAAACTGCACACAACACACCAGAAAACAAAAGCTGAGTATTTTGGGGGGAGAGGAAAACAAGCTGGTGGGGAAGGGTTTTAGGATTGGTGTTGTCTGGAATTATTTGATAGCTCAGTGCAATAAATACAGACTCAAATTAAAAAAAAAAAAAAAAAAAAAAAAAAAAAAAAAAAAAAAAAAAAAAAAAAAAAAAAAAAA